>WPIO01000041.1:2867500-3175000 GCA_009760855.2 Cristatella mucedo
GACCAGGTGCTAAGCATTGATGAACAACTATAATAGTATACTAATAATAATAGGTCGCTTGCACAGCACCCTAAGAGAACTTAAACTCTGCCCAGGCTCTTAACAACTCGCTGCAACAGAATCAACACCAAAAGGAACGGTATAAAGTATGCACAAGCAAACTAGTATCTGCTTAGGCTAGCATGCTAAAGCAAAAATGAAGACACTCATGCTCACCGGCTAGTGTGGACCGGTGGCTAATGAAATCAACTAAGTCAAGAACAGGTATTCACGAAAGGCACACCGAAACAAACAAAGAGCTCGCTGGGGCGAGGGGGGGGCAAAGCTGAAGGGAGCAGGTACCCTTTAGCTGAGACCTAAAAGATTCCAGCTCGATGCAGGTCAATGGCAGTGGTCGGCCGGAAGCGAGTACTACTTAAAGATCTCGAGGATTACAGCAAGGAGAGGGGAGAGACTGGAATCTGAGGAGGGGGTGGCGCGAGAGTGCAGTGCAGTGCAGTGGATGAGCACGGAGCTCGGATAGGTCAAGGCTGGTGCAAGCTGTGAAGTGACCTGTAAGCCAGACAGGGAGGATCTACAAATCGATTTGATGCTTCGTTGGGAGCCAGTGAAGCTCAGACAGAAATGGAGCACCGTGGCAGCCACGCCGGTGACACCAGTTGCCAGCAGCAGACGAGCAGCAGCCGAGTTTTGCACGAAGTGCACATCATCGTGGGCACTCGATGGCCTGAAAGTCCTGAATCAAACAAGAGAGCTACAGCAATCAAGAGGTGATTGATGTGACTCGTTTGGCTGTCAAACTCTTGTCTAAGCAGCAGGCCCTGAATTTGGTGACACTAAAGGTAGGCCGACTTGACAGGACACACAGAATCATTAATCCTAGACAGGGATCGAACAATGTGACTGGCTGTAGAGGTGGAGCATATAATGAAAAATATAATTTACTTGCACAGTGCCCTAAGAGAACTTAATCTCTATTTAGGTGATTCACATATGCCACAGGGCTCGAGCCCACTACCTTGACCAGACCTTGGTCGGCACGGGGCGAGCACCTTAACAACTGTGCCATACCAGCTAGGCAGCGAAGAATGGGTCTTACGTGTGAGCGCCAGCTCGAGTGCGTGCGTGTGTGCGTGAGTGTGTGTGTGCGTGTGAGCGCACACATACGTAGGCGTGTATGAGCATGTATGTGCTAGTGAGTCTGAGAATATAAACATTTTTTTGTCGGAAGCTCGATGAACGATATACCGCCGAGCTGGTTTGGCCCGGCGATTAAGGTGCTCGCCCCGACCAAGGTCTGGCTGAAGTCGTAGGCTCGAGCCCAAGGCATATGTGAAGCGCCTGAATAGAGATTGGATTATCTTGGGGTGCTATACAAATCAGTCATGTATATATACAATTATATATATATATATATATGTATATATAAACAGCTCGAGCAACCCCAGGCAGCCCACGCAAGCGCTAACGACTACACAGCAGACTCATATTTGAAAAGGAAGGCAATCTATCTAGCTAATATATATATATATATATATATATATATATATATTAGCTAGATAGATTGCCTTCCCAGGGTTGGCTTAGAGTCTCTTGACAAACTATCCAATTAGACCTGACCCGGTTGGATGCACATTAATTGTTCTAAAAGTCAGAATGCTATAAACGATGTCGCCTTTGCTGCATCGCTTTTTTTCTGACAGCGCAGCAGGTGCACACAAAAAAACAATCATCTACTTCTGAGAACCTTGAGAACCATGCACAGACTCTTGGAGATTTTGCTTAATTTTGTTTGCAATGCGCACAGACGCCACAGATTAACGTTTGTGATGGATGTGTGAAAATTATTACAATCAGCCAAACAAAAAGCTGAATACATACCAAATAATCAGTCAGAGCTACTACGTTAACCAAGAAACATAAAGAGCTCGAGCAACCCCAGGCAGCCCACGCAAGCGCTAACGACTAGACAGCAGACTCATATTTGAAAAGGCAGCCCCGGCCAACAACCTAAGGCAGTACTGCTACATTGCTTGTGCACTCTAGGTGTATGATGCTACCTGAATACGGTAGCTAATTGGCTTATCTGCTTTTTAGCACTGAACAAAGAGAGAGAGAGAGAGAGAGAGAGAGAGAGAGAGAGAGAGAGAGAGAGAGAGAGAGAGAGAGAGAGAGAGAGAGAGAGAGAGTATTTGAAACCAACTTCTACAAGCGAGTCGAGAAACTAAATGCAGGACAATCGGCACCTTGACAGATATCAAGGCCTGGAAGAGCAAGTTCTTCATCAGACAAATTATGTAGTCAACTATCATGAAAATGGAACATGTGAAGCTCCTTTCAGACATGCCTGAAAAGGAGGTGACCTGGGTTGAAAAGAGTAGCACTATATTCCAATAGACTTCCTAAGCTAAAAATAAAAGAAGACACATGAATGATCCAACAGCCAGTTAGCATAGAACAAAGATTACTCTGGGCACATTTTTTCTTCCGGAGTGGCAGGCATGTGTCCATGCTGATATTGCAATTTAAAATTCGGATATCCAACATCGAAGCTAAGCGTTTCAACCATTCCCCCATTTCCAAGAAACAGAAGCAGGAAAACCAGCTTCTTCTACATCTTCCAATTCACTAAGTGAGTGTAAGAGATGTGAGTGTAAGATGATTCCCCACTGCAATGCCCTCGAGTTTATAACCAACGAATCTTTGCGGTAGCATGGGCATAGTGAGCATATACTGCATGCATTACTGGGCCGTGATATTAGTAATACATTTCTTATAGTGCACCCAGAGAACTCAATCTCTTTCTAGGCACGTCACATTTGCTGCAAAAGTGGCACAATCGAATGGTTAGTGGAAGCATGCTCAATGACAACACGCATAGCATGGTTTAAGGTGTCACACAAAGGGTCAGTATAGCCCAAGAATGTGTGCGCTCTTCACGGCATGGGTTCGAATCCTGCAGTTGAGCGATCCTTAATTGCCAACTGCAATCGGTGGTGAGAGCCAGTAAGGCTCTTCTGCTGCTATACAATTAAGGCTGTTAAATCAGCAAAGATACACAGTGTGTATCCCGTTTCTTGTTTGCACAGTGGTGCAAGGAGTACAAATCTTGAGATAAGCACTTTCATGATTTGCACGGAGTATCGACAAACAAAGCCACATCCACAAGCTCCAAAGAGTAAGGTGCCGGTGTGGCCAAAGGGGGCCAAAGGGGGCCCGGTCCGATCTCTTGGACCGATCAGAAGGCTTTCGTCTGGCTAGCCAGTCAAGCAGCGCATCGACTTTAAGGTTGTGTCGCCCACTTTGAGGTCCCTTCATTCTTTGGCTCCAGCCTACCTATCTGATCTACTGCCCCACTAGGCTAAGCGTCGTACCACCTGGTTTGTGGAATCTTAACTGTTTACCTATAGCTCGTACACAACTCAAGTCCTTTGGAGACCATGCCTTTAGTTCGTATGCTCCCAAAGCCTAGAACTCACTCCCGACTTCCATCACTACATCCCCTGACTTGGCCACGTTTAAAAAGAAACTAAAAATGCACCTATGTTTCATAGCATTTAGTGGCTCCCTGTGATTCGTCCTTTATGTGCTTATGCATGACGACACTGTGCATGCTGCCACTAATCACACTTGCATGCTGACCCTGTGCATGTCACACCTAACCATGCCATTCTTGTTGTTTATCGAGCATGCTACCACTAACTATTCGATCGTGTCTCCCTTGCAGCAAATGTAAAGCATCTAGAAAGAGATTGAGTTCTCTGAGGGTGCTTTATCAAGTATATTATTATTGCTAATATTATTATTATTGGGTCAGGTAGCTTGCAGCTCCTCAACATGCTCCCTCAGCTTTCTCGTGAATGGCTGCCTCTGGCAATGTCAAGCTCTGCCCTAACTAGGCATCAATAATCAATAATCAATAATAAGCAAGCTAAATAAAAGTCGTGAGCACCAGTCGTGGACTTGAGGACATCGTCATTCTGCCCCGCCTGCCCTACCTACACCCATCTAGCTAAACAGGTGTTACCAGTATTAAGCCAGTGAGAGGAGTGGACGTGGACCTTGCCCGGCAGGGGTAGCCAATCCTAAGAAGACAGAAGCCGTATGTCGGGCAGCGCGCCGGAAAGGCCATTCTGCCCGACACAACCCTTCATACCAATCCATCGAGAGCCTTTGCTATATCTATGTACTCAGCAGCTGAAGGGGCTGCCATGGCCTACTGGCCAAGCAGTGGGAGCTGCCACCCTTTCGATCGGCTCTCTGCCAGGCCTGCAATGCACGGCCGACAAGTTAGGACACCTAGACGGCAAAGAGTCGACATCATAGAAACCAGTGTACTAGCTGCTTGAGCAGTCCGACCCAAAGCTAGAGGTAAGAGCTGGAGGTCGAGGCCAAAGCTAGAGGTCAGAGCTGGAGGTCGAGGTCAGAGATAGGGGTCAGAGCTGAAAGGGCAGGGTCACATCGAGGTCGACTCAGTGGCTAGAGCACTCTGGGAGCAGCACTCTCTGAATGTGAAACAATGGTACGGATCCACTAGATTCACGAGCGCTGTCAAAACCGAAGCTTCACCAGCGCTGCTTCAGTAGGCACCGAGGCAGCACGACAAGCACCAAGCAGCCTCTTCTGCCTCCTACTACTCCAGCCCCTCTCTTGTCTGTCTGGATGGGCGTGGCCGGGCAAAACTCCACAAAGTGTTACATATATAGCCTCTTTCTCTTAGCCCAGGGGTTGGGTGCTTGCACGTCACGACCTGGGGCAGAGGTTCGAGTCCTGTCAGCAGGCAAGCCTGTATTGCCTCCAGCAAGCTGTGGTGGCAGCCGTCGAGGCCCTTCTGCTGCTATTTAAAAACGAGGCTGCGCAACCAGCTGACCAGCTATCTATTTCTTACATACTAGAAGAGTGCAGATGCAGTGGAGCTGGTGGCAGGAGTTCTTTGCAGAGTTTGGCAAGCTGACAGCAGCAAGTTAACGCTTTGCTTTTTCGAGCAAAGAAACCTCAGTAGAGGAGAAATATAATTCCCTCTGGAAGCCGAGTTTCTACGTGGCACCAGCTTTGCGCTGCCAGCAGCGTGGTCGCTAGGGCCACAGGAAGGTGCGAGCATGATGCGAATAGCCAGAAGAGTTACTATTATTGCTGCCCATCGAGATGCAACGAATTGTACTTACAAACGCAATAAAAAAGGTACCTGGCTTGCGTGCCAACTGTCGAGTAGCCTTAGCAGACGCTTCACAGCAAGAAGCATCACATGGGCTCAACGCGCCAATCCCTGCACTTAAAAGACCACGCTACGAATAGAGGAATGGAAGCAAGGAACATACCTGCGAAAATTCACATTCATACCTATGCATTTCTTCCCAGCAGTATCTGGAAAACTCGGTCTGTTTTCAAATCGGAAGGTTTCTGGAATGGCTTGTAACGGAAATGACGTGGGGGACCACAGAGTTGCTCTAGTCGTGACAAAGCAGCAACTACAGCCACAGCCATTGACCTCGGGCTTGTAGCATAGGCAACCACAGCTTCCCCTGGGCTTGGCCAGAAGCTTGGCTGCAGACTGCAGAAGTGCTCAACATTTCAGCCATAGCATTAAGTCCGAGTACTAGCCGGTCCACTTCTGCTGGCTGACTGGTGCCATCGGGCCAAGGTAGCCCTGGAGGTAAGGTGCTAGCTCTTCACGACCGAGTGCGCAGGTTCGAGATCTGCAGTGGCCGATCCTGTATATTGCGAACTGCAAGCGGTGGTGATAGCCGTTTAGGCTCTTCTGCTGCTATACAAATGAGGCTGTTAAATTACAGTGTATAGGCTGCTATTTGCAATGGGACGGAGTGTGTTCAGAAGCCCACCCCCAGCTTGGTAAGGCTTTTGGCTGGCAGAGGCCAGCTGCCTCAGGCCCTATCTTATCCCTTCCCTCCTCTCCTCAGAGCAATGGCAGAGGACGATGGCCCATCAGACAAATAGATCGCGAACAGATGGGCGACAACGAATGGCAGAACTAAACAAAAACAGACGTAGCCATGAATATTATCCCAAAGGCTATATCAAAATGCTAGGCTATGCACAGTAGCCTGCACTTTGCCATGTCCCTAAAAAAAGTGTGGTCTCGGAGCAGTCAATAATGACAACAAAATACACAGGGGTGTTGGCCCGACATAATGCCGTGCAATAATCAGCAAACATCGTGAAAGTGCATGGCCTCCAAGTGTAGTGCTAACTCATCAAACAAAAAGAACATGCACTGGCCATTTTCAGCATGGAACTATAGAAGAATTAGGATACTGCCAACCAGCAATCATGAACTGCGACCTAATCACTTTGCAGACCAAGGACACCCACCTAAGAATTCTCCCCCATCATTTTAGCAGTCAGCAGCCAACAAGCAACGACTGATTTTAAGCTGCACTTATCCAAAAATGTGTGACCATCTTTCCAACTCAAAAATTCATCAAATGACTTCAGCGATGATCACCAGAGAGCATCATGAGCATCAGAGGAAGTTGGCAGGATGGCTGGTCACGAAAACGTTATAAACCCAGCTTCAGACAGATACGATTGCACTGCATGGGTTGAAGTTCATCACAGGCCTAACGGTATTTTGTCCAACGTCAACCATTTCAACACAATCTGTCTGATCGTGGTCAGCCGTTAGCCACACAGTACTTCCAAAACAGCCACGAAGCAGGCTGATTGCAGAGTGGCTATCTTTACTTTACTGCGACAGTAATGGACCGCCTTGCGAAGGAGCAGGGATCAGCAGCAAGCAGGTCAGGAAAAGGCTGCGATGAACCTCACTAAACGCTTCGCCTCAGCGAGCGTGTACAAGCGTCGAGCCCCCCCCCCCCCCCCCGGACACGCTGAGCCGTTGTACCAAAGAGCAAAGCTGCGGCTCGGGTTCTTACCGTGAATATTGGGGTGTAGGTAGCCGCAGCGGCGTCGCTAGGCACCGGGCCAAGGCGCTGGGCGAGCTGAGCGACGCCCTCGAGCGCAGCAGCGTACTCCCTGTCACATTTGGCTCTAGCCAAAATGCAGCGCCGCATGCATTCGAAGAGCCGTAGTTCGGTGTCCTGCACCTGCAGCACCGCCTCCCTTGCCTCGCTGCTCAGCAGGGCCTTGTCGAAAGGCACCAAGCCAGACCACGTCAGCTGCTGTGCCGGTGATGGCGACGGCAGCGGTGACGAGGGGGTTCCACTGCCGGCATTTGCTGCTGCAGCTGCCGGCTGCTCCATCTGAAAAGTGCAGCGTTGCCAACGCTTGACGGGTATCCGGCTGACCTTGTGCTCTACATGAGCATGACATGTGGCCAGGCCGAAGCGATGGCTGAATACTCGACAACAGCAGCTGGTCTGCTATCAGGGCAACCTTGGATTAATGCAGCTCACCCCCTCTCTCTCTCTCCCTCTCTCTCTCTCTCTCTCTCCCTGTCTCTCTATCAGTCTATGTCTGTCTCCATCTTTCTCTCCCTCTCGGTGTCTCTCTTCGTCTTTCAGTCTATGTCTGTCTCCCTCTCTCTATCTATGTCTGTCTCCGTCTCTCTCACCCCGTCTCTCTCTGTCTATGTCTGTCTCAGTCTCTCTCTCTCTCCCTCTCGGTGTCTCTCTCCGTCTCTGTCAGTCTATGTCTGGCTCTGCCTCTCTCTCTCCCTATATCTCCGTCTCCTTCTATCTCCGTGTCTCTGTGTCTCTCTCTCCCTTACGTGCGCACCGGTGAACAAGGGGTCACAGAGCTAAACTTCAAGCTGCATCCTTCCGTTAGATTGTGGGAAAACTACCAGCCACACTGCTTTCTGACGCCATGGAAACGTTCAAACGAACGGGCAATCAAGCCGAGGTCATAAAAGCATCACTGAGCGCTCTCGCACAGCTTCGGGACAAACTCGGGTAAACCATCGATCAACCCGACGAGCTCCTTCGACTACTAGTGTCGTCGAGAAAAAAGCACGGCATACAGTCGACCGCTGTGCTGCCACAGTGAGCGCCTGGGGCGCCATGAAGACCTTACCTAGTTATGTGCAGCTGTCGCCCGAGAAAGCGAGTGCAGCTCAATAGTGGTGCGACGGCAAGAGCATAGCAGCGTATAACGCTATGCACGACGTTGGTTCTTAAAGACAAAAAATCCGCGGCCGTCGGTGATGAGCATCATCGCTAGGAGTGCTAAATCAAAGGCCAAAACTCTCGGCTCACTTTCGCGCAATCCATCTTTTTAAGGCCAAGGCCAATAACCGTTATCGGTAGTCCAGTCCAGCGCGTCCAGAGTCTGTTCGAGTCCCCTGGAATCCACCCTTCGCGCTTCTGGCCAGAAGCAAATTTAGCTTCGATAACAGTAGTCGCTCTGAAGGAAATTCTTTAAGACGTATAAGAGCTTCACCCGATAAGATTCAAACTGCTGGGTCACTAGCACGCCCCCGACAACACAAGTCAAGGTATACCGAACGGGGTCAGAATGGCAACAACTTCCGGATTTGGCTCACGGGGCGCTCCCTAAAGCGGCGAAGCACATGCGGATTGGAGTTACTGGCTAGCCGGAAAAGGGGGCGGAGCGAGCACAGTTTTACCAGTGACCTGGTAGCAGTTAGCCTAGCCTGCGCTAGGGGTCGCGATGGTGCAATCGGGTTGGCCTGATTAGCCACAAAGCTGTCGCATCTCAGAGCCTCGTCTTCAACGGCAGCATACTAATTTGGCAGCCCCAGACGGCCAGTCCGGAATGTGTGGGCGGGCTTAGCATTATGTCGGGACGCCTAACGATAAGGTAGACAGATATGCAGCGGGTTTGGCCAATCGTGGGAAACCCGGCGGCCATATTACCCGAGGTTAAAGCCACAACCTGCACCTTCTGGCCTGCAACAAGAATTCTCGGAAACCGAGTGGGTGTGGTTGTTTTTCCCCCAGAAAAAAAGACCTAGATATTCAAAGTTACTATAAAAATTTGCTAGCATTTAAAATGAACCTTCGTTCGTTTTGATGCTGCGTTGGCTTTTGGCAGCCGATTCTGACTGAGCGAGCGTTTCAAACCAAGTTTATAGCGGGTAGAGTCGGGTATAGCTGCCTAAAGCCGTATTTACGGGGTGAGTCTTGCTTCTGTCCTTATCTTGTCCCGCTCCCGTCTTTGATGCATACGTCACAAAAACTGGAAGCGGTCCAAGACTTAGACAGGACGGAACGAAGACTCGGAAGCCGGTGTACTTCTTGACCCTCGGTTGTTTGCCCAAGGGTAGGGCGCTCGCCCTCCGCGAGCCAGCTCGTGGGTTCGAGTACTGCTGCTTTTTTTTTTGGTTGCCGTCGCACTGCACAGAACGCCAACCGATGAGCATTACAACAACAACAGTTTATTCGACTATGCACGGAGACGGGGAAGCACAACTTATAAGCACTCGAGCCTTCTCAACAACCTCGGAAATCGCCGTCTTGTCGAGCTCACGCCGGGTATGTCCTCGGAAGCCCGGCGAGGAAAGCGCATATTAGCAAGTCATCCTTCGAAGCCGCACTCACCGCTTCGGGTAATCCTGTATTGCCGTCTTGAAGCTGCAGCGATAGCCATCGAGGCTCTTCTGCCGTTATATAAATGAGGCTGTCAAATCAGCTAGCTTTTGCTTTACTTGGGCCAAGAATTACGAAAGATGGAACAAACGACCAATCCTATGGGCCGTCGAGAGCGAGCCTTCTACATTACTTTTATGGGTATGGCGGAATTGACTCGACCGGTGCAATAAAAGAAACGTGTCGCGACAGTTCCTGTTTATGGGACATTTCGAGCTCATCATATTAGAATATGATATTGACGCGGCAGGAGAAGGAGGCAATCGCGGAAGGTTAAAATTCATTGCAAGGGGCATCTCGGAGGGTCATTTTCTCCCTCCCTAACCATAGCAATTTTTCCACGATTGCTGGGGGTGGAGCAAGTATGAAGCAAGACTTACACGAAAACTGACCCTGTAACTTTCTCCAAGAAGGAAGAAAGAAGCAGGACGTAAGCAGGACATAAGCAGGACAGAGGCAAAACTCTGTGTAAATGAATCGAGAAGTATCATAGTTGGAACGGCGTTCGTGCCGTGTTTACAAGCGTAGTAAGTAAGACATTCTATATATTTAATGTAAAGAAAGAGATTGAGTTCTCTGAAGGCGTTTGTTCAAGTGTTTTATTATTATTTTTTGTGTCGAATTTCTTGTTTATCGCGTGGGTTGTAAGAGTGCTTCCGGTTTTCAAACCGGTGGGTGTGTTGGATTTTCCCAGCTTCAACCTCAAGTTTCTTATTACAGTCGGCTGCATCGTGGGTATTGGGGCCCGAGTTGGTTAAGAAGGCGTATTCTGTCAGGTATTCCGGGACAAAGGTGCCCAGTCGTTGTCAACGACTGCTGGAGCCAACTTTCTACGCTTGCGAGCGTTTCGTTAGCTCTGTTCCACGCCGCCCGGTTGTCTTGTTCTACCTACTGTTTCCCCAATAGTATTGTTTAGTTTCCCCTGCTTATGTTTGCACACTTGTGACTTACTGACAAAGAGAACGAATCTCAAACGGCCGTCCCTCTGACCTTGCGACAGCCGCGGGGCTTGGAGAAGACATTATTAGCATAGGGAAGATTCTAGGGAGAATAATGTATCGCTCTAGTCTCGGTTATAAAAACATTGCTTAGATTAGGATTGTAACGCCGAAGGCTCGGCGGGGTAAGCTTGACCTGCCGCTTACCTAGCGGCGTAGCCTATCGCCTAATGCCGTTCGGTGCGCGCCTACGCGCAATAAGCTGGCCGCCACGAAACGAGCGTTTCTGGCGCTGACCTGCCTACCGTTACTAAAGGGGGTCGTGAGTCCGCGGCGTGAATTGGAAGCGAGACACACAGATTGGGGATTTTACTGAACTTTATTCGCAAGCGCACAAAGTCGCTGCGCGTCTAGTTCAGCTTTATCTCCACACTCCTCGCACGTTCTCAACTGCACCAACACTCTTGCGGAGGGAATACTCCTCCACACTAAGCGCGACCCGGACCCTAAACCCTAACCGGTGAACTAGGAATCCGTTCCCACCTGTGCCGAGGGAATACCCCAAACACGCCAACGTAAACACTCTTGCGGAGAGAATACTCCTCCGCACTGAAGCGCATACCGGAGTCTAAACCCTGACCGGTGAACTAGAACTCGGTTTCCAACAGTGTGGCAGGAATACTTCACACACGCCACCTCGAGCACTCTTGCGGAGGGAATACTTCTCCACACTGGGGCTGCTTACGAGTATAATGGGAAACGACCCAAATAGACGGAGCCTGAACCAGAGTCTAAACCCTGACCGGGAACTAGAACTCGGTTTCCACCAGTGCGGCAGGAATACTCCACACACGCCAACTCAAGCACTCCTGCGGAGGAAATACTTCTCCACACTGAAGCGCGAACCGGAGCCCAAACCCTACCCGGAGAACTAGGGCTCCACAGACGCCAACTACGCCTAGCTCGCACCGGCAAAACCCTATGCCGAGACCACGTGCTAGCGCGAACACACAAAACACGAAAGAACACAAAATGCCAGCCCGGGCGCGATACGATCGTTTCGGTGGAGTTCCACCGAATCCTCTTAGAGCTGTCTCGTCCTGTTCCGTCCATCGTCGGCGGACAGACCGCCCTCCTCCCTCGCTTTTAGAGAAACGAGTGCCCGACGGCGTCGAGGCGCAGAGCCGGACCAAAGACAAAAGACACGAGGCAAAAGACCCAGAGCGAGCGTCGCTCGACTCTTAAATACTTGGCTGAGACAATGGGGCAAGAGCCCAGTGGTATTGGGCCCGACACCATGGCCCATTACGGTAAGGAACTAATACTGGCACTAGGCCACTGAAATGTCCCCTCTGTCCAGCTTGACTGGCGAATGGGTTCCACACGATTCTTTTTGGACAGAGTGATGGCGAAGGTTGACAGGCCAGTCAAACATCAATCAGCCGCTCCCGCGGGTATCGGACCAATTCTAAAGGCCGACTCGCCACCGCTGGTCAGGGAGCTTCCTGGCTTGCTCGTAAGCGCTTCCTCTCTAACCGCACTGACGCTCCTCTCTGCTCACTGCAACCGCACTGACGCTCCTCTCTGGCTCACTGCTCCAGGACAAAGGGGCTCTAGCCCGGCGCCGAACAGCTCTTGTTCGCGCTAAAATTCAGCCAAGGCCAGCAGGGCGCTACAGGATCTTAGCCGTTAGCTGTGTAGCCGAGTTCCAGGGGTCAGAGGCTAGTTCCCGCCAAACCCGCTATACTCCGGCCGCGCTGCCGCTCGCCATGCCATCGAGCTAGGGCAAGACGAGCGGCCGTCAGGTTAAGCCTCTTTATAATAACGCATGCGCCAACAATAACAGGGGAACGAAACAAGTCTACAGGGAGGGTCCTATACATAGTACACTATGGGGGCGCAAGACTACGCAGCAAGCGCGAACAAACGTGTTAGTTGGTCAGTCGGCTTCTGCAGTCCTGTCGTTGTACCGACTCCGAATCCAACAGTACGAGCGTACGCCGTCCCTCACCCGGCTGGCTGGGTAACTGCTTGGCTAGTCCGAGTCGACCACTACCACAGTCGAGAGCTTCCACCGAAAGACGCCAACACACGGGGCGGGGGTGAGTCATGAACACGCTACACGGGGAACGCGGAATATACAAGTCTCAGCAACGAGCGAGCTATCCAGCTCCGCTCGGGCCTTAGGTACTCGTTCCCTTACGTGCGTGGCAGCATCGCCGGAGCACGCCTGCAACCATCCAGGTCATAACTCGGCGAGACCGGGAGCCTCCAACACCACGACTTACTTGGCCAACTTCCCGTACCCAAGAGCCCCGGTGACCTCTCGTCACCACACATCCGGCAATGCATAGGTCCGACCCCGGCCTAGCCGGTGACCCTCATTACAGCCGTCTGGTCCCAGCCAACCGAACCTAGCCTGGGTACAGCTGTATCGTCTTCATTAGCCCGCTGATATGTGATTATGGCCAGCTGGGGTCAACTCATTGAGAAAAGCCTACCCTTTGTCTCCGATACGAATTACGAACGGTCTTAACTTAAAGCGAGACAGTCCGCCCTTCCCTCCGTCATGCGATAAGATAGCGACCAGTCTTTCCGAGAGTGACCGGTAATAGACGTGTAATTCTACTACGACTCAGCGAAGCGAGTCCGCAGGCGGCGAGCTGCTCTTAAGACTGGTATCCCTCGAAAGCACGGTCGGTTTACGACAAATAGAGAAAACGCACTGCCCGACCTAGCAAGTTTTGAGCGCCTGAGTCTTTTCGCATCCGCTTTAGTGTAGTTTATCGTAGGGCCCCCAGTAGTGCTGTTAGTGCATGCCTGCGCCGCTTAGCGAAGCGGCATCCCCCGTCACGTATCCCCCCTCTTAACTTAGGTGGCGGTGTGTGCTGGTGTTCCTGGACAGTGCGACCTGCTGCCCACGAACGGAGGAGCCTGGCTTCCCTGTCTTCATCAGCAATGCCGCGTGCATTTAAAGTTTTGTATCTAGGTTTCCCCAATTGTGCTGCTGCGTTCTCCCATTCTTGCCAGCATTCATCTGCAGTATCCCCTAGGCTGCCATGCGTCTAGGGGTGTGCATTACTGGATCGAGAGAGTCTGATGGTAATACCACACTCCCTTATTTCTCACCCCTTACCCCCTTAAATCGGCTACGGGTTATAGCGCTGCTCCAATTTTTTCTGGTCGTTGAACAACAGCTTTTAAGTTATTACTGGTAAGAATGCTTCCGCTCTGCCGCATTCCTCTTAGAGCGATGCCCTACGGTGAGCCGTGATGGCACGCACCAGGTAAGGCGGTTGCTTTTTCCACGTGACCTCGGTCCCGAGGTCACGTGGGCTCGAAGCATAGCAGTGGGCGATCCTTGGTCGGCAAGCGCTGCAAGCGGTGGTGATAGTCGTAAAGGCTCTTCTTTCGCCATACAAGAAAAGAGATTCTTAAATCAGCTAGTAGTTTTTGTTATAGCAATCAGCATCCTGCCAGGCAGCAGCTTACAGTTTACCAGAGCCCTGAGGGCTTATCGTTGGTCATGTGACCGGACCTCCACTGACCGCTTCCCACCCTACGGCTGGGAGAGTATAGGAGATCTGCGTTCTGTGAAGAATCCCTACATGGCTAGGGGCATAGTTACGAAAGCCCTGTCATTGATTTCGAATCCCTTGCTGCATATATTTAGTTGACATCCGGACATAGCCGGCTGCAAACTTTCTCAAATTTAATGACGATAAAATCGACTTACTAGTTATGGGCAAATGAACTATGACTCAGAAATTGGAAAGGTTAACGCTCAAAATCAGCTGTTCCAGCATATCTTCCGTTGTATCCGCACGAAATCAATGTAACCTATTTCAAAGTGACCTAGATTCACTAGATCCGCATCAGCTCTGAAGTTTGCCTTCTTTCAGCTACATAGCGTAGCTACAATTCGTACTTGCTTCGACAAAGAAACTGCATCTAATTAAGTCCATACCTTTGTGACATCTAATCTCAATTTCTGTTACTCACTGCTTGATGGCCTACCCGCATGTGCAATCAGGTGCTTACAGTTGGTGCAAAACTCTGCAGCTCGGCTTGTCTGTCGTGAACGGGGCAGTTGACACGTTACACTACTCACTGCCGAACTGCACTGGCCCCGAATCAAGCAGCATATTGACTTCAAGGTTCGGTCACTCTCTTTTAGGTTCCTTCATTCTCTGGCTCCAGCTTACTCAAGAACTACTCCCCCACCAGGCTAGGCATCGTACCACCCGCTTTTCCAATCAAATCGTTTAGCTATACCTCGCACGAGCCTCAAACTCTTGGGAGACCGTGTTTTTAGTTCGTGTGCTCCTAATACCTGGAGCCCACTCCCGACTGACAACACGACATTCCCTGGCGTGACGACATTTAAAAAGAAGCTGAAAATGCCCCTGTTTCTCACACCATCTAGTGGGTACTTGTGATTTGTCCTTCGCATGCTTATTCGTGCTGGCACTGTGCATGCTATGATGCTGTGCTTTGATTCGCCCTGCACGCAGAACGCTCGCACAGAACCAACGCCAACAATTTATTCTACTACTCACAGGGAGCACGACTTCACTGGCCCCTCTCTCCCACTCTAGTCGCCTCTCCTCGCCCACGGCGGTGCCTTGGCCGACCCCGATGGTGAATCCACCATCTGTTCAGGGTTACCAGCCTGTCCAAGCCACATCACAGGCGGACCACAGCTGTGCGCTGACCTGCATATAATCAAACCACAGCTACCACTAGCCATATTTAACGTGTTGACACTGCGCGTGTCATCTCTAACCGAGTGAAGCTTGTTGACTTTGTGCATGTTACCACTAACTATTTGATCGTGCTCCTTTTACAGCATATGTAAAGTGCCTATAAAGAAATTTAGTTCCCGAGGATGCTTCATAAATGTACAATAACTATTATACTTACGAAAGAAATGTGAGTTAACATAACAATAATAATAACACACTTTATAAAGAGCCCTCAGAGAACTCAATCTCACTAAAGCGTTACGGTATGCACTTGTAATTATGTTTACGAGCGACTTTTTTTTAGATGTGTGGATTACGTGCAACGTCCAGGAAGCGCGCTCATCAGTTCGATTTCCTTATTCATGGGCATTGACCATAACGACTAGGTGCACTGCTGTGCAATAACGAACCGCTAGAAAAAAAGAATTCAGCTGCTAATCTGGTTAGATAGAAAATGTGGCTATTTTTCTGGAGTAGATCGACTGGGGTCTGCATTTTTTGGGGCATTTAAGGATGCCGGTGTAAATAGTTTCGGTCAAAACCTCGCGGCTGTCCCACATTCCTTTATTATAGGACGCTGTCCTGCGTCAGTCTTCGACTGATGCAAGGTGAATAATACAAAACAATTCGACTCAATGACGACCAGATCGCGAATAGCGAGCTCTTTAATATACGGAATCTTTAAGGGTAAACATCACAAATATTCTTCGAATGTCGGTCCAGCCAATCAAACATTTGCTTAGGGTTTGATTCAAAAGAGATATGTAAAAATTACACAGAAAGTGCGGACGACTTCCACATGAAAAGAAAAATTAAAATCGTGCAAAGCAGGCGTAACCTGGTAGTAAATTGGAGGCGGCATATTTACAAATAAAAAATGTATCAATCTCTGCATCACATGCGAATTTCATCCCAACTTGCTAAACCTTGGTACATCAAGGTAAATTTTTACAAATCGTTGAGATGCATGCTTTTTACTTTTAAATAGCTTCGTTACTAAGTATCTTGATGCTTTCTAAATTCCTCAACTCGGCAAACACTTGAGTCTTGACCGATCAACATTCAATTTGAAATGTTAGTACAGCTCTGGGTTTTTTTTAATCACTGCAGTTACTTCATTACTGATTTTGGTTGGATACGTTTTTCTATATATTTTCTATATATATCATTAAGCACCTTGGAGCACTATTTTCTAAAATCATGGATAGGTATAGCAAAAGCCCCTTTTTATATCCTCCAGCGAACAGAAGCAAGAAGATCAAGTTTAAGCCCCTTGGAGAATTCTCGGGCACACTATTACCAACGTGAGGGAAACCTTTTACCTACGTCTTCAAAAAGGCAAAACGAACATGAATTTTGCTAGATTTAATGGCCAAGTGACCAGATTGCTTACAAAATTAGCGAAGAATCCAACCAATGCGAACGAGTATCGGGTTGCCACTTTGAATGCACGCAGGCACACCGGCAAATGGCGAAAAACAGCACAATCGTTTTTGCTCACAACTGAGCAACAGATAAAAAAGCTAGCGATGCCTATCAAAACGCCAGCCCGAGAGTATCTTACTTTTTTAACTCCTGTAGATTTCAGAAGTTAACTGCGGGTTGTCAGCAAAGCAGAGGCCTACTGTATACAGCGTTACAAATGTGAAGCTCAAGATCGTTGGTGTACAATACTCACAACGCTCATTGTTGGCAAGAACAAAATCCTTTATTGATTATTGCCATCAGGTGTTTCAACGAATCGTGAAACCGTTCTCTTTATAATAATAATAATAATAATAATGATGCACTTGATAAAGCGCCCTCAGAGAACTCAATCTCTTTCTAGGCGCTTTACATTTGCTGCAAAAGGAAATGCAATTGAATGGTGAGTAATATCATGCTTGATAAACAAACAAAATGAATAACATGGTTAGGGGTGACATGCACAGGCTCAGCATACAAATGTGGTTAGTGGCAGTATGCACAGTGTCAGCACGCATAAGCACATGAAGGACGAATCGCATGGACCCACTCAATGCTGTCCTAAATAGGTGTGTTTTTAGGTTCCTTTTAAATGTGGTCAGGTCAGGGGATGTTTTGACGCAGGTCGGGAGGGAGTTCCAGGCTTTGGGAGCATATGAACTAAATGCACGGTCTCCAAAGGATTTAAGGTTTGTATGAGGTATTTGTAGACTGTTGGATTCCGAAAAGCAGGTGGTACGATGCTTGGCCTGACGGGGGAGTAGATCTGAGAGATAGGCTGGAGCCAAAGAATGAGGTGACCTACAAGTGAGCAACAAAACCTTGAATTCAATCCGTTGCTTTACTGGTAGCCAGTGCAGGTCGACGAGAAGTGGTGTGATGTCGCAACTGCGACGCTCACGACAGACAAGCCTAGCTGCAGAGTTTTGCACCAGCAGCAATCGCCTGATCGCACATGCCGGCAGGCCAGTAAGCAGTGAGTTGCAGAAGTCGAGACGGTATGTCACGAATGCATGGACCAACTTGGACATGGTATCCTTATCTAAACAAGCCCGAATTTTAGCAATGTTATGCAGCTGAAAGTAGGCAGATTTGACTGTGGAGCTGATGTGGTCGTCAAACGAGAGGTCACTTCGAACATGACACCTAGATTTAGAGCTGATTCAACTGGAGATGTGCTGGCAGAGCCAATTTTGAGCGTCAGCCTTTCCAATTTATGAATCACACTGAGTTTGCCCATAACTATTAAGTTAGTTTTGTCATCGTTTAGTTTTAGAAAATGTTCTGCCATCCATGTACGGATGTCATCAATATATGCAGCAAGTGAGTTTAGAGAATTTGAAGTGCTTGAAAGCTGGGAGGGATAAAAGTAAAGGTACAACTGAGTGCCATCCGCATAGAAGTGAAAGCCTAGATTGTGCTTGGAAATCACATCAGCAAGAGGGAGAGTATAAACCGTGAAAAGAACCGGACCAAGCACGGAGCCCTGAGGTACCCCAGACGCTCTAGAAGAACTTTGTGATCTCTTTAACCCGAACGTTAGGTATACAGAAATACGTTTTGTTGATTAGTTCGTGATGCTCCCTTCGGTATATAGTAGCAGTCTGCGAGTCAATAGAGGCTTCCATAGACAAAACCTGGGTTTTAGCCCAAGAGTAGTGTGCTAGCTTGTCACGGCTCCGGTCGCGGGTTCGAGTCCTGCAGTGGGCGATCCTTGATTAACCGCTTAACGTGCCATTAAGGCTCTCCAGAATTTGCCAGCTCCTTGGAATTAGTCACAAAAAAGGAAGCTCTCACTTTCATATTGTACTACTCAACAACACACAACCTGCAATCAGTTGCATTCCTCCTTATATCAGCACTTGGAACCAGCATCATATAAAAAATATTGACTCCCAATATCAAATTTGCCTGTCGATAAAACATTTTCAATAAAATAAACCTGTACTCGCACCTTAATCTCTATTTAATCTTTCGAACGTCAATAATTCTGGGCAAGAGCATTCCATTAAAGTTTCTCACCATCAACAGTATTTAAAATATATTATATATGTAATATATATATATATATATATATATATATATAATATCTAGAAATATAGAAGCCTTTTGTGGCTTCTCTGATCTGCCATTCTACTTTCTTTCCTTCCCCTGAGAAGCTCATAACGTTGACAGAAGTTAACTTCTTTGTGGAGTAACAAATCTGCAGTTACTTTTGCTTTTCTATTCAGGTCTGAATTTAGGAGCTTTCAAGGACCTAAACTTTGCTCTGGAGTGGGCGTCAACCGGAAGTGACTCCACGTATAGCGACGCCACATATGCAATTTTCTACACCCTCCTGCACGAGCAAGTAATGAGTAATGGTACGTTTCAACTACTTGTGCACAATTTATTTGAACCAGCGCACTGATTAAGTACCTTACGGCATAAGGCATAACCTTAAGGCCTTAGCAGGCCGTTTAAAGCTTTTAACCAAGCATGTTAGCAAGCGGCTATGCCAGTTTTTAATCGTAGCATTAACAGGTCATAAAGCTAGCAGCAGGCTGCAGTAAAAAACAATCAACGAGTGCGCTAATAATCTGGGTGTTCACTGTGACGACTGACATTGTAAAAAAAATATTCATAGATCATCTTCACAACTAGTTATAATCTAATCATGCACGATCTCTATCCGTGGGTAGGGGCTACTTTATACACATATACGATCTCAATCCATGGTTAGGGGCTACTAACCCTATGAGCAGCTAAAAATCTTCGTAGTTTCCTTGATGTTCATTCTTTTTTGGTTCCTAGGTTATACGGCTCAGACCTGATTGTGCGATAATCTATGTAATGTAATGTAATGTAATGTATCTCCGTCAGTAACTCCACAAAGTCATAAAGACCATGTGGGTGCTACGCAGGAGAGTTTTGCATAGCGCACTCACAGCCTAAGCGGCTTTCGGTACGCATTCGGTAGCCAACAGACTTCGTCTCACGCAACAAAGAGAAAGTGGGAAGCATAACAGAGTTAGGAGAGCAGTTGAGGTAGTGAGTAGCATAGAAGTAGCAGTTCAGGACCGCTGAAAAAGATGTGCCATAGTCGGCAGTTGGAGAGTAGATGTCGTTGCATAAGAATTGTGGAAGCGAGTTCCACAGTCTAGGACCTGCAGAGCTAAAGCTTCTGTCGCCAACTGTCTTTAAGCGGAGGAATGGGACAGCTAATTTATTGTCCACACAAGACCTGAGGGCGCGAACAGGCTGATACTGATGCAGCAGTTCAGCTAGGTATGAAGGAGCCAAGCCGTGGCGGGCCTTGTGGGTCAGCGTAAGAACTTTGCTCTGTATCCTTTCCTCAATCGGCAACCATCCTAGCTCTTCCAGCAAAGGTGACACGTGCTCAAACCGCTGGGACTTGAAGACCAGCCTTGCAGCCATATTCATAGTCCGCTGTAGTGGCATAATAGCTTTCTTTGGCAGCCCAGCCAAAAGGGAATTGCAATAATCAAGCCGAGACAGAACTAAAGAGCTAGTTAAATTTTTTACAAGCCACTGTGGGAGACAGCTCCTAATCTTGGATAGGGATCGGATGTGATGGCTAGCTGTAGAGGCAATCTTCTGAATGAAGCTTTTGAAATTGAGGCAGCTGTCGAACACGACACCTAGATTACGAGCACGTGGTGAAGGTCGCACAATAGCATCACCTATTAGAACAGCAAAGCCTTTTAATTCAGCCACACGCTTAGGGTGTCCTATGAGAAGCAGTTCGGTTTTATCGTCATTTAAAATCTATGGCCAAGACATAGATTATCGCAAAAGCTGGAGCCATATAGTAGGCACAGACCTGTTCCTACGCAGTAGAGCTGAGCTGTGCTCCAGGCTTGTGAGCCGTACGAGATTTGGTGTGACGCATTGAGTGGTTTTAGACGCTGCCTGTAGCAATTTATCGCTGCCGAATAGACCTCTCTGCGCCACGTAAATAGATCGCTATGCTAAGTCATCAGGGCTCTTTGTTGCTGCTATGTTACGCTATGTTACGCTGCTTTGTTACTGGTATGCTACTCTATTTTACGCTGCTTTGTTGCTGCTATGTTACTCTATGTCACGCTGCTTTGTTGCTGCAATATTACGCTACTGTCGGTAAACCTGCGTGTATTGGTGCAATACCTACAAATCTCCAGCCGCGATTCCGTGGCTTCAGAGCTTCGCCGATATTTGCTGCATGTAGGTTGAGACTAGGACCGCTGTTTACGGCATAGTTCTGTCCGATACACTCAGTGTGTAACAGTATTGATAGGGCTGTCAATTAAAGCAATCACACTTCTGCATTGGATACTAAATACCGGCAGCAGGATGGTCTGTTAAACCTTTGAGGTTCAGTGATGTATTCTCCCTTTTTAAGGAACTGTTCTGGTTTGTATGCTCGTACGAACCAATATATTTTTATTCTAACCCACAAGGCCTCACTCACACCACGGCCGATCTTATCTGCAAATCCACGTCACGTTTTTTCTTCTCCTAAACCACCTAAATTACGCGCCAGTTTCAGCCTCCTCGTGCCTCCTACATTTGTATGATTGCAGAATATAAAGTTCAAGTACGTTTGATGGTGCATATAGCAAAATTCATCCGACAGAAGTCAGAAATGAACTATCGAAATGGTGTACAAGCAGACCTAAACTCACATTTGAAATTGTACACTGATGCCAGCAGTATTCGCTGAGTTAAGGCATTTACAAGGCACAAAGCCACGATGTTAAAGGAAGCTGCTAAAAATTGCCCAAACATGTACCTCATTTCATCGACTGCCCTCCTTACTCAACTATGCTTCTCTCTCTAAATTTTTTTATGTGATGAGGTATCTTGGCTACCGCAAACCCTCCGAAAGCCATTTAGACTTTGAGTGGGCTTCGCTGGTTTAGCACAGCTGTTAAGGTACTCGCCTCGACTAAGGTCAATGTTAATGTAATTGATGACCGAGGTCGTGGGCTCTAGCCCGTGGCAAATGTGAAACACCTGCATACAGATTAAACACACCTAGTTCGTTATACAGGTGAATTATATTTATAGAAAACTCCTACGTAGTGTTTGTGGCTTTATAGAGTTACAGAGACACGTTATATTAAATTATCTCAACAATTGCAAGAAAACATACTTCGATGTACCAAGATTTAAAAAAGTGGGTACTCAAGTCGTATATGTTGAAGAGATCTGTAATTTTTTCGTAGATATTTTTCTTCCGGTTTACTTCCGGTTCGCATAATTCATTTCTAATGTTTTCCTTTTATATAGAAGTCATCGAAATAACAATAATCATAAACGCTTGATAAAGCGCCCTCAGAGAACTCAATCTATTTCTAGGCGCTTTACATTTGCTGCAAAGGAAACACGATCGAATGGTATGTGGTATCATGCTTAATAACATGATTATGATTAAACATGATTAACATGGTTAACAATAATAGGGGCAAAGCAAGGTGTCATTAAAAAAGGAAATTCGGATGCTGCATGCACTCAGCAAGTAGCAGCTGTCTTTCAGGTATGAGGCACTCTAACTCTAGTGGTAATCAGATCGGCTTCACCTCCGGCGGCAGGTTTTTTTCAGAATTCCTAAGGAATTCTTGTCCGCTCTGCACTAAGCCCCTAATAATACGTGACACGATTTTTTGTGTGGTGACCTTGACCTGTTAACTGTGACTGAGGTCTGGCTGAAATCGACAAAATGCCGGAACAAAACCGACACACTCCTAAAGGCTTCTTTGTATTCCAAACCCCGAGGCTAATACGAGCTGGCGGTAGAGTAGTTACTAACGCTCGTTCCTATCTCAATTTTGAACCATTCTTCCTTGAAGCCTTACAAATATTTTGTAGTCATTCCCACAACAACCTCGTATCGGTGGCAAAACATCTATCCCAGGTTCTTACTTCCTCTTAAATTTTCCTGATTTCATTTAGATTTTCTGTTATCACAAGTCGTCCCTTGCTCATACTGTGTGCTTTACTATTCATTTGATTGTATAACTGACCCCTTATGTGTTTAATTTCATACTAAGACCGATTCATTTTCTCTTCTGGTTCAAGTGCACGACCCCACTTCAAAAAAGGTCAGGCAATCGTTTGAATATTCTCCCACGATTGTGGCGATCAACTCCTGCCACGATTGCAGCGATCCAGCTCCGCTTACCAGATTCCGCGAGTCTGACCACATGCGAATCTATTGCAGTCTGCAGTGTGTTCCCTTTGGCATTAGAAGACGTTATGAATCGTGAAACATTTTGCCCTTGACATCGATGCGGTCCACGTGAACAGATCCTTCTCGCCACTATTCTTTAGCTGTCGGTCCGACCCGCCTTCGCTGGTGGATTGCTACAACACGACATATGCTGACGTTCTGTATGAGTTTCCACCTCTGATTTAAACACACTGTACCCCTCGGCCAGATGGCTTATGGTTTGCTGCAGGCATAAAACTAGGTAAGACTGCTAAGTGCAAGCTTGAGAAAGCACACATAAGATCGGGACTGGCGGTTCATCGACTGGGCGTGCCTGGGCTATAGTAGGTCGTGACAGCTGTATTATATTCTGTATATAGTATTTACAGTATTTTGTAGTAAGCCATGAGGACTTTTGTATATTGTGTATATTTTATAATATATATTATGCGTCGCATTATAATAATAAAATAATAAATACTAGCTGATTTATGTTAAGCGCCTAGAAAGAGATTAAGTTCTCTGAGGGCGCTTTATCAAGTGCATTATTATTATTAAATGCTAATTTACCTATAGGTCGTTAAGCTTGAGAAAGTTGGCGGCCATCTAAGTTCAACGCAGCCGCCGTCGCTGCAGGCTGCACGGAGAATTTCAGCGCCAAGCAATGAGAGTTAGAGCCAAAGGACAGGTAGAGCAAGCTGAGTGTCATTGGCAGAAGTGAAAGCCAAGATTTCGTTTGGCGCATGCTTCGGTCTGAGGTAGAGAGTAGACAGGAGGGGGCCTAAGATCGAAGCCGAAGGGCTCCGCCCATACTGTGAGCTCCATCGAGAACCGAAAAGAATTTGCATTTACATCCTCGGACGTCTCTCATCGTCTGCGGCAGCACCTAGTTCAGTTTAGCCGTGTGCCAGCTAAACCTCGGCGAAGGCACTTCGAGGCCAGCGAGATAAAATAAGAGAACCCCTCTGCAAGGTTGTCTCCACAACAGACTCTATGAGAAGGCAGCACAGGTATAGGAGAACCTCAGCAACTGCTACCCAGTTTTCTACTGCCGTTTCTATAGAAGATTCTGGATCGCGTAGTTACCGATCAGCTGTACATCGCGCTAAAAAACTTCAAGCTTGGGCAATTAAGTTCCAGTCAAGCTTTAGAGCTAATCACCTCGCAGAATCAGTACCGCGGCGAGTGCATAATCGTCCTTGAAATCCATATTTAGATAGAATCTATGTGCTAGCTTAGACGGATCCCTCTGCTATTTCTGTCGGATCTCTCAGCAGCTTTCGTTGATACTGATCACACAGTCGTTCGTTCTTGAGGGCCAATCGTCTCGCCTGGCCGTCACCCCGGTAATCATCCGATGGGTCTTTAATGTACGAGGCACCGCAGAAATGTATTTTCGGTCCGATTCCTTTCACAATTTATGTCTCACTCTAGCTTATGCGGTCGCAAGCACAATCCATGCTTTTACGAGTTCGCGGATGATCCCTCGATCCTCCATTAATACACACATGATAAACTCTCAGCACCCTTGAACTAGGCCTTGAAATTTGGGCTTGGATTGCATCGCACTTTCTCACATTGAATGGCAATAGCATCGACTTACTTGTCATAGGAAAACCTGGTGTTACTCAGATATTGGAAAGACAGACCCTCGGAATGAGTTGGAAAATGCATATCTCTTATAGTGTCTGCACGAAATCTGAGTATCCTGTTACAAAATGTTTCACTGGATTATCAAAGCAGCTGTACAGCTAAGTCAGTCTACTTTCAGCGAAGTAATTTTGTAAAGAATCGGGTCAGCCAATCAGATAAGGACACCGCACACCGCAGCCATATTGGGCTGTGCATACGTGGCACCCCATCTGACCTTCAGTAACTTACTAAGGGTATGCCTCTCTGCCTGTGCAATAAGACCCCAACAGTGCGGTGAAGCTCAGCCACTAGGCTTGTCTGCCGTGAACGTTGCAGCTGCCATATGCTCCCAAGGCCTGGAACTCCCTCCCGACCTGCGTCAGAACATCCCCTCACTTGACCACATTTAAAAAGAACTTAAAAACACACCTTTTTAGGACAGCATTTAGTGGGTCCCTTTGATTCGTCCTTTATATGCTTATGCTGACACTGTTGCATGCTGCCACTAACCACACTTGCATGCTGACCTGTGCACGTCACCCCTAACCAAGCTATTCTTGTTGTTTATTGAGCATGCTTCTACTAATCATTTTATCGCGCTTCCTTCGCAGCAATTGTAAAGCGCCTAGAAAGAGATTGAGCTCTCTAAGGGCGCTTTTTTAATATATTATTATTATTATTATTATTACGTCCTTTAGCTGTTCTGCGACGACTTGCCGACTGGTGCTCTTTTTGTATTGAATTTGATTGCTCCTACGAATAAGGCTGTAGCCGGCTGGTTTCTCTTGAATTGTATTCTTAGTATCTGAATTTTACTGCGCACACCTCCACGATGGTTTTGAAGATTCTTTGTGCTGATTTTTTACTTTTCATACAGATTCCGTCCGATCCTAGGCATTACCTTCAAATCCAAGCATGACATTATCTGACTAGCTGATTCAGAAAAAATGGCGTCATGCCTCTATAGACAAACTCATCTCATGATTACTGCCACAATATGCTGCTTCGGCTCAGCCACAACTTCCATGCCAGCTGTCCCCAAGCGGCCTGCACTCGGCCAGATTGGCTCGACGATTGACCGGAAGATTGACAGGGGCATGGGCAGGGCCTCCGAAATTTCAGAGATTTATCGGACCAGCGGCGTCAGCCACTTCAGAAGGGCGCAAAGTCATTCATCGCAGGGGACCACCGCTTCGACAGTAATCTTTCTCACACGCATGACTTTGCTAGCTGGGATCGTCCGCCTTGCGATATCGGTTTAATTGCTCCATGTGGGTAGGGAAGGTCAAGGTGATCAATCGGTCAAGGGGGTGGGAAAGTGATTACTAGAAGCCAGGCTATAGCCAAGACTCATCGGGATTATGCGGAGCCTTTATCGCTAAGAAAGCAGCCAGCGAGAAACAACGGTCGTGAGAATGACATTTGAGCTCACAAGGAGAACGGCAAAGTGCAGTTCGAGACGGATCGAATCGTCGTAAAGCCCGCATCACGCCTTACGACATCAGGGCTGCCACAGTTTGAAGTTGCGTAAGCTACATCAAGCACTTGCCGGTACAGAAGTGACGAAATGAGGACACCGAGGGGCAAGTGGGTCAATGATTAGGTCGGGTAGAGCGTGTGGACATATCTGCTGCAGCCGATTTCCGTCCTCGAGCACAGCAAACCAGCCAAACCACTTGCGATAGACATGTTAACTTGACAAGAATCTTTATTGGCCATCAGTCCGCTGGAGTAGCCTGCGTTCAACCATTGTGACTACTACATGTTCGCATGAACGGAGATAAGAATCTTTATAGGCCGTAGTCTTCGGGATTAGCCAGTGTTTAACAGTTATGACTACGACATGCTAGCATGAACCAAGAGATAGGAATCTTTCTAGGCTGTTGTTCCTCGGGTGTAGCCCGCGTTACGGCGTGTTATCAAGAACAGTGGCGAGACTCTTTCTAGGGCCATTGATCCGAGGTATAAGCATGCGCTCCGAAGTTACGACCGCGACATGCTAGCGTGAACAGCGACAAGAAGGCACGAATCCAGAAGAAATCAGTATAACCACCAGAGTGTCCCTGAGGCGTAGTAGCACTGTTCGAGCACGGACCCGCTACTAGCAATCGTCGATGTGCCGATAATGACGTTGCTTTGAAACGCCGATGCGAGACGTTTCTGGAGAGAGAGAGAGAGAGAGAGAGAGAGAGAGAGAGAGAGAGAGAGAGAGAGAGAGAGAGAGAGAGAGAGACTGACTTTCCCGGCTTTAAAAGAGCAAAGTTTTGGTTTCTGTAGGTGCTTCGCGATGCTCCGATTCGGAGCATTTGATGAAAGCAGAACCTCGAGGCGCACTTTGGGAGCAGCCATCACGATGACGTAGACGTGGCAGCAGCGCTGGGCTGCCTTTCGATTCTCGTATGGCCTCTGCCGCAGGAATCCTACTCTGCTCTTGCGAGTGCAGGTCTCTCAGGAATTCTCATTTTTTGTGCGAGAATATCATCGCTGTCCTTGTATCTTGAATCCGTATCTTGTATGCCGAGCTGGTTTGGTCCAGTGGTTAAGGTGCTCGCCCCGACCAAGGTCTGACTGAGGTCGTGGGCTCGAGCCCCGAGGCGTACGTGAAGCGCATGAATAGAGATTGAGTTATCTTAGGGCGCTATACGAACGAATTATATTATTATATTACATTATCTCACAAACACACGGCCTCGCTCTGGCATGGCGGAGCACTGGCAGACTTCGGCTGAGCAATATCTCAGCCTCACTCTCGCCCACGCTCGGCGCGAACTCCCAGGTTCCCGCTTCCGTTTCCTTCGGCCCAAACTTCGAAGCGCCGGTACAGCACCGGTCTCGCTGGTACGCTTGTCCTTCCCGAGCGCCCACCGCTTCTGCGACCGGCCGCTCTTCAAGCTCCGCCGAGACCTTTACCTATCGCGTCGCTTTTCTGCAGCAGCTAGGGCCGGCCAGGCTGTCCGGAGTGCCGGTTATAGCTAGTTCCGGTTATAGCTAGTTCCGGTTATAGCTAGTTCCGGTTATAGCTAGTTCCGGTTATAGCTAGTTCCGGCGCGGCGGCTCCCGGTCCGGCTGCAGCGTAACGTCATAGCTGGCGCTTCGTCCCTGCCCGCTCGTGGCCACGTTTTGCAACAACGTTTCCAACCTGCGCTCGCGGCTGCGGCTGCAATTCGCTCTCGCGCTTCTCTCTCGCAGCCTCGATTGTCTTTGCCCCGATCAATCTGCCTCGCGCGAAAGCGGTCGGAGATTTCATTTGAGACAAGCGACCGGAATGCACGGCGACAGGCGTAGGTGAAGGCCAGCGGGGAGAATACAAAGACAGCCGTCCGCCCGCCGAAGCAGCCGCTGCCGACAGTTATTGTGAACTGGCTGATTGACTATTTGACCGACCGACCGACTGACCGGGAATCGCAATTCTGCGGGCGAAATGCGACGGCGAATTAACGGCCTTAGCAATGCGCAGCGCATGCTGCCACTAACCACACTCGCATGCTGACCCTGTGCATGTCACTCCTAACCATGTTATTCTTGTCGTTAATCAAGCATGATGTTACTCAACATTCAATCGCGTTTCCCTTTGCAGCAAATGTAAAGCGCCTAGAAAGAGATTGAGTTCTCTGAGGGCGCTTTATCGAGTGCATTATTATCATTATTATTATCCAAGTCTGCCTCGAAGCCGAGCTTAAACTAGTGAGCTGTGAGCAAAACCTTCGCAGCGCTGCGAACCATATCTGGTCTGTTGCGGCCTCGTTTAGAGCAGCCATATATATATGAGTAGGTGCTATGCTGCAAGCTGGACAGTCCGTTGCCGCCTCGGTTTTCGCAGCCACATTGAGTGGGCACTACCCCGGAAATGGCTTGCTGTAGCCTTGCTTTAAAAGGTGCTACGATGTACACCTTAAGTCTCGCGGAGCGTCGCTTCAATAATCTTGATAATGATTATAATAAAAAGGATAACGTAGAGCACCCTAAGTAAAGTAAATCTCTTTTTAGCATTTCACACGGTCTGGAAAGAAGTCAAACATATCAAATGATATGTGGTTATAGCGCGAAAAATTGCAGCATTCATATACACGTAAAGAGCGACTAAAATGGACGAAGTAAATGGTTTGAGGAGCAGTCGAGTTTTTATCTTTCCTTTTAAAGTCGCCAAGTCAAGAGCACACCTCTATGTCGGTCGGGAGTAGGAAGTTTCCTCCGCTTTTAGCTGGATGGGAACTAAAGAACCGATCTACGAAATCCAAAGGTTAGGTGAGGTTACAGGCTAGAGGCGCAGCTATACGATCATATTCAGATAAGTGGGATGTGCATGGAGGAATGTGCGGAAAGTCTTGAGGTCTCTGATAGGCAAGCCACAGCGAGTGAATTAATTGACCTAAAAGTGAGCAACCCAAGTCAGATAACCTTGAATTCGATGCGCCGCTATATTGGGAGACGGTGAAGGTCGGCGAGAAGTGATGCAGCAATGCGACAGTTTCGACACTCATGACAAACGAACACAGAAACTGCCGAGCACAGCTTCCCCATTTGTAAGACTAGCATTAGGCAAAAGTTTAGTTTTGTCACAAATGCGTGGACTAATATTTCTGCGGGACCTTCATCCAAGCAATCCACAATTTTTGCAATGCCAACATAACTGAAAGTAGGCAGATTTGAATGGTGTGGAGCATTTAGCGAAAGTCGTTACTGAACAGGATACTTAATTTCATGCAGAGGCTACATGGGGAGATGGTGGCTGATCCGGTTATTTCAAGGTTTTAAACTTTGCAGTTTCCGAGCGGCACTAAGTTTAACCAGCTTATATGTTGGTCTTATCGTCACGCAAGATCATAAAGTTGGCTGCCATCCAAGTGTCTCACGGCACCCAATCTAGCAACTCATTGACTTCGTGACTCTCTCTCTCTCTCTCTCTCTCTCTCTCTCTCTCTCTCTCTCTCTCCTTCTCTCTCTCTCTCTCTCTCTCTCTCTCTCTCTCCCTCCCTCTCTCTCTCTCTCTCTCTCTCTCTCTCTCTCTCTCTCTCTCTCTCTCTCTCTCTCTCTCTCTCTCTCTCTCTCTCTCTCTCTCTCTCTCTCCCTCTCTCTCTCTCTCTCTCTCTCTCTCGCTTGCAGGTCGCTTCATGCTCCTGTACCAGCCTACCCATCCGATCAACCCAACCAACCCAATCTATGCGGCCTCCTCCGGAGTGCTCTCGCACCTCAAAAGCTCCCTAGATTCCAGACGTGTATCGCTATTCTTTGCACTAAATTGAAATATTTTGGCGATTCAGTTCGCACTCGCCCACAGTCAGAGACTAGCTGCCGGATGTTTTCACCACGTGAAATGACGTTGCAGCATTTTATTTTCAGCTGACATCCTGACACTAATCGTTGATAATAAGCAACTCCTACTCACAGGCCAACCCAAGCATGATTCGGGACTAGAAGAACTCGTCCTTCTAATTGCTGCTGCTGTCGTGCGACCGTCATTGTGTGCTCTGGATTCAAGTGTCCCCCTTGATAACTGCTCAAATTTTGAAAGCTTCATTAAAGAGATTCCTTCCACAGATAGATGCGAATTCAATCCCTGTATAAGATTAAAGACTGTCTGCTACGGTGTCGTACTAGCTCCATCATTATTTCTATTTTGGTTCGGCTACCAAAAAATCTGGTGATGAATGTGGCTGCATGGTTAGTAAACTTCCGTAGTCACAGAGATGATCGTCCTGTGTCTCCTTTGCTGAAGGAGCTAATGTGGCTTCCAGTCGATTAGCAGATACAGAGCACAGTTCTCACTATGGCCCACAGGCGCGCCGTGGCTTGGCTCCTTCATAATTCACTGAGTGTTTCTGTATCAGTTTCGGGCTCCTCGTGCCCTCTTGCCCTCACTGTAAATTAGCTCTTTCGTTCTTATGCTTAAAGAACGTTGGCCACCGAAACCTTGCTCCCGAATTTGGTCCTCTTAGGGCAGTATACAAACACGGCTTATTATTATTGTTAGTTAAATAAGCTGCCCTGTTCCGGCCTATACCAGGCGGACCTTTATTCCTATGGGGTCATTCGTTCTGGTTTCTCTCAACCTGCAAGCAGACGACTATGGAACCTAGAAGCAGACGAACACCTGGAAGCAGACAATCACGGGACCAGAAAGAAGACGGCCGCGAAATCTGGAAACAGATGACCACCTGGAAGCTGACGACCAACTGGAAGCAGACGACCACCTGAAAGCAGACGGCCGCGGGTTCCACTGCATCCTTAGCTCCTATTGCTTGTGCGTCCGTATCAATGTCAAAGCACAATCTGAGCTTTGGTGATTTTGTAGGCATTAACAGACACGCAGCATTCCTCAGATGCCAAATGACGACAGTGAATGCGTGGCACAGGAGGGCTGAAGAATCCTTTTGCTCAGTCATGCGGAGCACCGCGTAGTCTATCTATCAATACGTTCCGGATGGCAGTCAATTTGCTCCTCCTGGCTGCAATTTTTTTCAGACAGCTAAAATTCGGGTCTTGAATCATGTGGTGAAGATTCCCAATGCGGTCTCGCTCGCTTATACCGTCGAAGACGAATGCGTCGCCCCTAGTATATGTGCTGAATGGTTCACTCTGCATTGACTAGCGCCCGCATTGCCGCGGCTCAGCGGTCTCTCTCTCTCTCTCTCTCGAGCGAGCTAGCGAGCGAGCGAGCGAGCGACGTGTCCATCGGCCGTACATGAATCATTAATTACGTGACGCTGAGTGAGACTCGAGGCTCATTCATTACAATCGATCGCTTATAAGCGATCCCTTACACAGTGGCACTATCAGTTTAACTTAGGACAGGTCACGTTACTATTTTTTACTAGAAATATAAGGCCCTGAGGCCACGTGGCCATGAAGATTAGCTGTTCGACGCTTTCTGAAAGCCAGTAACACAGTTACTCTTTTTCTCCTTATTCTCAGGTACTCAAGTTCCTGTAAAGAGACGAGACGCCAAACTTCGCCTTCGGCTGAGGAATGTCGAGATAATTCATTGGTTTGATTCATTCACATATGACCTTCACTTTTCGAGTTGGCTCCATTCATGCAGAATAAAATCAATTCCTAAAGAGTTTATCTGGAGTACTATCTGGGTTTGAAGAGTAAGATCCACACTAAGATAACGGAATAAGCAATTAAAAAGCAGCTACAAATGAAAGGCGAGTGAATGAAGGCAGTCTGATTAACATGCCGTTCTTGATGGGTTTTTCCATTTAGGTACGAAACAATCATATTTGCCTTCTTTAGTACTTTTCAACTGAGCTGCGATTCATTCTTTATCTTGTGACGCTCTGATGTATTAGCTTTTCAGATGCAATGTAATGTATCTCCGTCTGTAACTCCACAAAGTCATAAAGACCATATGGGTGTTACGCAGGAGAGTTTTGTATAGCGCACTCACAGCCTAAGCGGCTTTCGGTACGCATTCGGTAGCCAACAGACTTCGTCTCACGCAACAAAGAGAAAGTGGGAAGCATAGCAGAGTCAGGAGAGCATTTGAGCTAGTGAGTAGCATGGAAGTAGCAGCTCAGGACCGCTGGAAAAGATGAGCCATAGTCGGTAGCAGGAGAGTAGTTGTCGTTGCGTAAGAAGAGGGACGGGATCTGGGCGGTGCAATGCGGCCTTTAGTCGGCCTTTAGTTGGGCAGGCTTGGAAAGCACGCACAGCGAGCCGCGTGCTTCCCCCCCTGCTTCCCCCCTCCCCCGTGCTTCCCTCCTCCCCGTGTGGGCTCTTCGAAATGCGAAATGTTTCTTCTGAGGCTGCAGCCTGGAAGAAGACCAGTAGCAGAGGGGCAACATGCTGAACCATACGCGCGGGCCTGTGTCTTAGCGGAGTTACAGTAAGAATCTCGCATAAAACAGAGTTGAATAAATTATCACTGTTAAAACGTAATATGCCAAAAGAAAACTTCAGAGGGGGCGTTATACGGGCACTGTATCCAGCCGAAACTGACCTGGATCTATGCATCAATGACGCCGTATCAGCAGTTCGGTTCGCACAGAGGACGCGTTCGGGAAGGTCTCGCGGTTGCGACTAGTCGTAAGCGGCCGCCAGTAGCAGGCGGTAGAATGCACACATTCTCGCTAGAAACTGTCGAGATAAAACTGCTATGCTACAGCGCGCACCATAGCATACTCAAGCGTACCACCAACAGGCCTATAATAGCGTAAGCATGATATTACTCACCATTCAATTGCATTTCCCTTTGCGGTAAATGTGAAGCGCCTGGAAAGTGATTGAGTTCTCTGAGGGCGCTTTATCAAGTGCATTATCATCATTATTATTATTATTATTAAACGTAGCCAATGCGCAACAGACCGTCGAATAGGCTTACCTGATAGACCACCTTTTATCTTTACCTTGAGCCATTGCGTTTATACAATCGCTCGAACCGGATGTAGCCCGCTGCGTGCAGCGCACATTACCCATCCGATGGCGAGTAAGCAAAAATCTGATCCGCCACGAGGAACTCTCGTCAGCACACAAGTTTTAACTTTAGCCGCGCATTATTTATAACTACACGTTGGGCGTTCTTACCGTTGGCCGCAACATTAGCGTTTCATAAAGATGGCGGTGCATTGCAAGGCCGCCCCTCGAAATGTCACGTGGGCAAAATGCAAAGCTGCCTCTCTTTTGCCTATGAATGCGGATACGTACTGCCAAGCCCCAAAAATAAAATGTTTCGCTTTACCATAGTCACTTTTATATGCCTAAAAAGTTTTTAAAATTGATCGGCAAGACGATAAAAACTACTTCCAGCAGTCCTCGTGTGCGTTGAAGAGCCCAATCGTTCTTCACCTTCGGATTTCTCGCTGCAGTTCAGCTTCGATTCAATCATTAGCTTCCCGCAGCAGGACTCCTGCAGCAGCAGCAGCAGATATCCAGCACATGCCAGAAATGGCTCGTCAGGGGGAGCTACTTCAGTCACTCGTGACTTACATGTTTCAAGGTTTACAGAAGTACTATTATTACTATTATTTTATTGGTAGGTTTCTGCAATGAGCTGCTTGGGTGGTTTGCAGCAAAAATCTTATATTCAATCATAATCGTAGAAAAATATATTAAAAACCATTTATTTATACTAACTTACACGCACTTCCCATGTCTTTTCAGCACTAGCAGTCATGAGTAGGCCTTTCGGCAGGAACATAAATCAGGAAGACAAATTGTCCGGGATCAGCCGTTGACTGTCCTATAGAGGTCACTAACTTCAACAAAGCTGGATATGAAGCCCCTCAATAAATCAATTCGATTCCGTTAATACGACGGTGCTTGCGTTTCCACAGGCAGCGTGTCGTACAGGATGTGGCAAGTGGTGTCTCGCAAGACCAAGAGTTTCAGCGACAGCAGGATCGTATCAATTAAAGTTCCCAAGACAGAAGGCCCGACGTGAGTAGAAAGACAGAAAAAGCATGCTGAATGTATATAGATACATGCTGCTGTTCGGCATCGGAAGCAAGGTGAGCCGCGATGGCACACTAGGTAAAGCTGCTTTTCACGGCATTGCTTCCGAGGACGTTGGTTCGAATCCTGCAGTGTGCGATCTTTTATCGCCACTGCAAGCGGCGGTGATAGCCGTAAAAAGCTCTTCTGTCTTGATACAAAAAGAGGCTGTTAAATCAGCTAGTGTTTATTTATTATATTTATCATTTATTTATTAGGTCCCTCGGGAGCGGCGAGTCTTTCGCACCGAACTGCTGCTGCTGCCGCAGCTGCTGCATCAGCAGCCTCCCACCTCCCCCTCCCCTCCACCTCGCACCCTTTCCCTCCTCCTCGAGCCCGCGCCCTCCCCCTCTCGCCTTTTCCCTCCCCCTCTCGCCTTTTCCCTCCTCCTCGAGCCCTCGCGCTCTCCCCTCTCGCGCCCTTTCCCTCGAGCCCTCATGTCTTTTCAGGACCACAAGTTAGCTATTCCATTCACACGGAGACTGTTAGCGACAGACGTATTTGCTCAGCTGTTCGTAGACTATCGAATTCACTTCTGCTATTATTATGGGACAAAACCTAATCAACACATCTCCTGCTAACTCGGGCACATCCTTCCAGCCATCCGTCGCCACTACATCCATGCTGCACGCTTCCTACGCTGTAATTCTGACTCTCTGCTAAGCTTTCTCAGTTTTTCTTTGTCGCAAGAGATGAAGTCTGTTGTCGAATACGTCTCCACAGAAAGTCTCTTAGAGTCAGAGCTACTCTATGGAGAGCTCTCCAGAGTGGCAGCCACTTAGTCTGTGTGACTTTGTGGAGTTACAAACAGAGTTACTTGCAAGCGTTCAGAGCATCAATCCGTCAATGCATGCGCGTTTAAGAAAAGCAAGGATCTTCTCGAGTTTAATTTCTTTAGGATTTCATGAGGACATGAAGCTGTAGAAATTCTGCAGTAGCTCAGTTTTCATTAAAGCCAGCCAATGATTAACCTACTGACTGAGAGCAATAATACAATTCATTTATATAGCGCCCTAGGGGAACTGAATCTCTATTCAGGCGCTTCACTTATGCCACGGGCCTCGAGCCCACGACCTCGGTCATCAAGTACATTCCCCCTTGACCTCGGTCGCTAAGGGCGAGCACCTTAACTACTGGGCCAAACCAGCAGAGCAAGACATCTAGTTTCAGCCGATGTCCGATTCCGCGAATACTGGCTTGATGCTAAGCTCTGCAGCGACAAAAGAGAAGCGACTCCTCATCGAAACTTGTGCAATACACCACCTGACCACCTGACCACCTGACCACCTGACCACCTGACCCACCTGACCACCGATCTGCACTGGCTTTCCGCCTAACAGCGTGTCGATCTCAAAACGCTGTCACTCACTTTTAGGCTCCTTTATTTTCCTGCTCCGGCTTTCCTATCCGAAATATATACTAAATCCCCCTAAATATGTATGTATTATATATACGAAATACTTCCTAATCGGTCTAACCGTGGCACTGCTAGCTTCTCGGACTTGAGTCATTCAGCTGTGCCTCTGACACAGCTAAAATCTAACTCGTTTGCTACCAATACCTAAAGCTCGCCGTCGAATGACACATGACACCCCCTAAATCGACGACAATTATTAAGAAGCTGAAATCCCACCTGTTCAAACCAGCATTCGGTCCACCCGTATGAATTGTGTTTAGCTGGCTTGGGTGTGCTGATTTTAAATAATAAGAATGATACATTTGTTATAGCGTCCTCACAGAATTCAATCTCTTTCTAGGTACTTTACATTCGCTTCAAAGGAAGCATGATCGAGCGGTCATTCAAGATGTACATGACGGACGGACGAATATATGGCATATGAACTGCAGGCACGGTCTGCAAAGTAGTTGAGCCCATTTAGAGGCACAGCTAAACGACTTCAGCCGCTAGAAGAGCAGGTTGTACGTTGGCTAGCCTGATTGGGAACTAGTTCAAGTACATAGGGCCGGAGCAAGAGAATGAAGAAACCTAAAAATTGAATGACAAAACCTTGAAGTCGATACCCTGCTTTATGTGGAGCCAGTGCAAATAGGAGAGACGTCATGTGAGGTTGCTGCGTTCACGACAGACAAGTCTAGCTGAAGAGTTGTGCACCAACTGTAAGCCTGTAAATCTTGACTGCGGAGCTGATGAATCTGTGAAGGTCAGCTAGCTGGTTTGGTCCAGCGGTTAAGGTGCTCGCCCCAACCAAGGTGTGGCTGAGGTCGTGGGCTCGAGCCCCGAGGCATATGTGAAGCGCCTGAATAGAGATTAAGTTCTCTTGGAGCGCTATATAAATGAATTATATTTATATCTAATGCAAGCTCGCTCGGAAGAGGACATCCAGATTGCATGCAGATGTTACAGGAGATATCCTGGCTAAGCCTGTCTGGAGGGAAGGGGCTTTACATTCTCTGAGTAACCCTGGGTTTGCCCCTTGCCCAAGTAAGCTGGTTTTAACGTCATCTGTGAAAGCTTGCTTGCTGCCATTAAAGTGCGAATGTCAGCAATAAGTGCTGCAAAAGAGCTGAAACAGTAGGATAACAGGTCTAGGCTGATTTAACAGCTTATACTTATGTAGCGAGCAGTGGAGCTGCAGTGCCCATCCCTCTGGCTTCCAGCAGGAAAAAATAATCGCCTGCTCCCGGACTAGAGCTCACGACCTGGGTCTCGATGTGCGTGCACCTTACCCTCAGGCTAATCTCGATGCGCGTGCACCTTACCCCAGGCTAAGACCCAGTGTCGTCAGAGAAGCTGGTAGGCTTGGAATGCTCAAAACAAAAGCGTTGCGGCCTTTCATCTGCGAAAAAATGAAAGCGGCGATTAAATCATTGGCATGAGATTGTGAAAAGAAGTCAAGGCTGCACGAACTGTGGTACCCGTGGTACCCCTATATGCGGTACCCCAATACGTGGTGCCCCTATACGTGGTACCCCTTTACGTGATGCCCCTACAAGCGGTGCCCCTATACGTGGTACCCCTCCCTATACGTGGTACCCTTTACGTTCTTTTAATGCTCCTCGCACGGCAGCTGCACGTTGACATCAGCTCTCCGAATTCTTCCGCTGAGAGAGGACTAACACCATTGTAGGTCAGTGCCAACAATTTATAGGCGAGACGGTAGGCACTCAAGAAGGACTTAATGATCAATCGAATCAAACGCTGCAGAGAGATTCAGCAGAAAGCTGCAGAGAGACTCTACTTAATTGAATGCAGTCTTACGGTCGGTCTAGCAAAGATTCATCTCTGATTTCTCGCTTATCAAGCGACCACCCGACAACGATGCTGATAATGTAATTTAATGTATTTTATGTCCGTCTGTAACTCCGCATCGTAATGCACCTGCTTCTCTAACTAAAGTCGTTTAGCTGCTTCTCTAAACAACTTCAAATCTTGTGGAGACATGCTTTAATCTTAATTACTCCCAACGCCTGGAACTCACTTCTGACTGACGTCATGACATTTTTTGACTTAATGAAGTTTTTTTTAAAGTCGCTGAAAACCCACGTGATCGACACAGCGTTCCTCACATTGCTGGATGAATCCGTGCCATCCGCGTGGTTATTCTGGCTGACACCGAGCATGTTATCACTAACCAAGGGTATGCTTCCTTTCCAGCATATGCGAAGTGCATAAAAAGAAACTTTTTCACTTAGGCACTGCACAAATGCCTTATTATTGTTATTATTAGTGCTTGAGAAGTCGAATAATTTCTTAGCTAGCACGCGTACTCATTAACCGTCTACCGTATAGAAGCTTGCTGTCTCTTCGCAACACAACAATCAACAATAAGAGCCAGGTAATAAGAAAAGTTACTTTCTTATGCAGCATCTGGTGAGGGGATCCAGGCTCCTGTGCGGGGGGGGGGGTGGGACACCGAAGGCCGAGAGCGAGGCTCGCGTGCTCCTTCGGCGCTTGACTCCTCACTCTGTCCTGTTCATTTCCGGCACGTGAGATGTGAACTCTGTAATGTCGGCCTGTGAGAGTGTACATACTAATACTGGCAGCTACTCGTGCATCCCATAAGAGCAGCGAAAGGAAACATCGCCGAAACGTGAATGCGGAGCGGAAGCGCCGGCCGGCACGGACTGGCACGGAGCACCTGCAGCACTTACTGCAGCTCTTCGAATCTCTGGCGGCGGCATTGAGCACCGGTCACCGGAACACCTCATACCTCCTTAGTAGGCGCTGCATTGGGCTCCTCACCTAACCGACGAAGACGACGCAACTGAATTTAGAAGCATATCAGTCCTTGGCTCCAGCCACTGACGTAGCACCTTGACGTAGCTTAAGCGGCTTCCCGTGCTGCTTCCGCATTACAATAATAGCGATGCATTTCAAAAAGCATTACGAAATAATTGGCGGTAACACCCGAAAGCAGCAGGCATAGCGTCAGCACGTAAATGCACAAGAAAAACGAATCGCAAAGACCCACTAAATGCTATTATAAAAGCAGCTGCGCTTTAAGCTTCCTTTTAAATGTCGTCCCCTTATGGGACTGTGGTGTGCGTCGGTAGGGAGTTCCAGGCTTTGAGAGCACACGAACTAAAGCCACAGTCTCCAACGGTTTTGAGTTTCGTACGAAATATGAGCAAACGATTTGAGTCGGGTTCAGTGGGCTTCGCGATTCTTTGTCGGGTGGGGAGTAGTTCTGATAAATAGGCTGGAGCCAGAGAATAAATGGACCTACAAACAAGTGACAGAACCTTGAAGTCGATGTCCAGCTGCAGGTGCACAGCGTGCATGACACTGGTGTGCTCATGATTGCTTATCCAAGGCGGGTGATAAAACGAGATGCCGTCAAGCCTCGTCCACGATGCCACCAAGCCTCATCCACGACACCGCCAAGTCTCGTCGTGATGGCCGAGCCGATATTACCCTGCAAGGACTGCTAGCCCCCATCCCTCCCAAGGCGGGCGGGGGGGGGGCTAGGGTGATCTGAGTGCGGCTCACCTAACGAATTGCAGCCCTCCACTGGCAGCTCAGTCGTCTATTTCCGGTGGGCGCCATGGTTCTATGAGAGGGGCTGCCTCTATGCCTAAAGAGCGATAGCAGAGATCTGTCGGGTTTTGCAACGTCGACTCATGTTTTTTCCTAGTTCTACTTAGGCGGCATGTTATGCATAAGTTCCGTGAAGAGCTATGTTCATGTCAGTCGCGACTGATGGCCGTGAATTATTATGATTTATGGCTACGATTACTTCTTTCCTATGAATGCGAGCGCCCACGGGCGACCGCATTCGTTGGCAAAAAATTCTTTATATGGAGACCGGTCTAAAGAGGCCTCTCGGCTGAGTGGCGTCTGCTTTGTGGGCTCGAGCCCCGAGGCATTTATGAAGCGCCTGAATAGAGATAAAGTTCTCTTGGGGCGCTATACAAATGAATTATGCTTATTTATTTATTGATGGCAGAGCTTCAAGCTGCCAAAATGAAGGTGCCAACCCCCCCCCCCCCGATTAAGGCGCTGTACAGACGTCTCGGGGCGGGCTTCTTCGAACATTTTCCGGCTTTCAAAAATTGAGTCAGTGGGCCCACTCGGTTCGCAGAGAGAGCTAAAGAGCTCGTTCGGTGCCGCAGCAAACAATTGGAGCGGCACCTTTTTTGTGCTCCTTTTCAGACAGCGCTTAATGAACGCCTCCGAGATAGCAGAGAGCTCTCATCCGATTAGCCAAGCGCCTACAGGCAGTGCTCAGCCTCGTCTTCAGCAGCGCTCTGCCTCACCTTCAACAGCGCTCAGCCTCGCCTTCACCAGCGCTCAGCCTCGCCTTCAACAGCGCTCTGCCTCGCCTTCAGCAGCGCTCTGCCATCGCCTTCAGCAGCGCTCTGCCTCGCCTTCACCAGCGCTCAGCCTCGCCTTCAACAGCGCTCTGCCTCGCCTTCAGCAGCGCTCTGCCTCGCCTTCAGCAGCGCTCTGCCTCGCCTTCAGCAGCGCTCAGCCTCGACTTCAGCAGCGCTCTGCCTCGCCTTCACCAGCGCTCTGCCTCGCCTTCACCAGCGCTCAGCCTCGCCTTCAACAGCGCTCAGCCTCGCCTTCAACAGCGCTCTGCCTCACCTTCAGCAGCGCTCTGCCTCGCCTTCAGCAGCGATCAGCCTCGCCTTCAGCAGCGCTCAGCCTCGCCTTCAGCAGCGCTCAGCCTCGCCTTCAGCAGCGCTCTGCCTCGACTTTAGCAGCGCTCTGCCTCGCCTTCACCAGCGCTCTGCCTCGCCTTCACCAGCGCTCGGCCTCGACTCCCCAAAGGAAAAGCAGAGAACTTCCTTCCGAGCGACGTTCTTGGCGGGGAGCTTAATTTAATCCTCTCCAAAAAGAGGTTGCAACCATTTAATTTTTAGATTACTTGTATTACAGACGCAGAGTCTGTTCGCAGAAAAGACGATCGCTTTTTAGAGGGGCTGCCATATTTGTATTGCTGTGAGATTGAAGGTACCTGACGTGTGGCGAAGCTCCGAGTTTTTAAAGTCATAGATGGTCACCTGGTTGGAGGAATACTAGTAATAATAATACACTTGATAAATCGCTCTCAGAGAACTCAATCTCTTTCTGGGCGCTTTACATTTGCTACAAAGTAAACGCTATTGAATGGTGAGTGGAGTAAGGTCCAGTATGCATTCTGGGAGGCTTCCCGGGAGTTGAGCATTTCAGTTCATAGTCGGCCTAATGAGAGAAAGCAGAAGTCTCTCTGGAGCCTTCCGGCTAGATAATTTCCAGGGAACTTACTTTTAAAGGCTAGCTCAATGTACGGATGAGCAGGCGTGTCATAGCAATTCACTTAAGGATTATTATGGTCGCTCCAGTTACACCAGCCTGGTAGCGTACTCGCCACGAGATGAACACTTATCTTTTCAATGAGCTGAAAAGGCTCATCGTCAATCTCTCACAATCACGACTTCCTGTTGTTGACTGTTTTCCAAGAGAATTCATTGGGGATACTATGAATACTGCCATAATTCAATAATAATAATATACTTGATAGAGCGCCCTCAGAGAACTCAATCTCTTTCTAGGCACTCTAAATTTGCTACAAAGGAAACGCGATCGAATGGTGATTGGTGTCATGCTTGATAAACAACAAGAATAACACGGTTAGGGGTGACATGCAAGTTTGTCTAATGGCAGCATCCACGGTGTCAAGGAGAATAACAATAATCATATAATGGTCTTATTACTAAACTTCAACATAGATACGAAGGATACTGTGTCTATTAGATCTCTGACACCCAGAAAAGCAGATCTTCCAGGTAAATTGGGTGGACCTGGAAGCGAGTACTCGGCTCTCGACTTGCTAATCCACCAGGACAGGCAAATAAGCTGAATGTCCTCATCCGCGAGCTCCGGTCACGCCCACTCAATACGGGGTCAGAACTTGGCTCCTCCCAGGGAAGTTCCTCGCCACGGGACTGGCTTGCAACGTGATCATTGGTCCTTTTTCCTGCCAAGCCTACTTCCTGGCTCACCTGCTGTGGGATATCGTGCCGGATGCTATCGCGAACGTGCCTGAACTGATTCTGAGGTACCTGTGCGGCCACTACGGATTGTCGACGCGTTACATCATCGACTGCGTGACCTGCGTGCGTTTGAGCTTCTTCCTGTTTCCGTTTGAGCTGCTGGGCGCTGGGCTGCGAAGCGCTAGCTTTGTAAGTATCGGTCATGTGCATGCGACCTCTAGCGGCCGCTTCTTCCGCCTAACGTACCTGGTCGATAGGTTAAAGTTCAGAGCTGCTACAAGCAGCGTTCGTGACAATACACGAGCAGTGCTACCCAGCGCTGCTGGTTGCGTCCATACTGGCGGGTCAAAACGCCTCATCTAACTGGAGAAAACGTCTAGTTTTTACTGCACGCGCCCCCCCCCGTATGTTTCAAGGGAAAAGTAATGTAAACCCTTGCAGATTACTTCGTGCTATTAAAGTCCTAAAACGAGCTCGAATGAAATGGCAACAATTTCAAGCGACGGCGTGCGTTTTTTGTAGCATAAAAGAGGCTTGCCACTTTCCAAGAGATGCAAACTGTACATCGTGTAGCTCTCAGCTCGTTCGCTGCGCACCGCCCATCGTCTCGTGCGACGGGCTCGCCAGTATGCCCTCTGAGCAGCCACTCAATCGCCGGCTCGGTCGCTGGGCACCACCCTGATCACGTCGCCTCGTTCAAGGCGGCGGCGGCAGCAAGGGGGTGTGCTATCCTGGCAGCCAGGGGGCGTGCTCTCTGGGCAGCAAGGGGGTGTGCTCTCCGGGCAGCAAGGGGCGTGCTCTCCGGGCAGCAAGGGGTGTGCTCTCCGGGCAGCAAGGGGGTGTGCTCTCCGGGCAGCAAGGGGGTGTGCTCTCCGGGTAGCAAGGGGGTGTGCTCTCCGGGCAGCAAGGGGGCGTGCTCTCCGGGCAGTCAAATGAGAGCGGTCGCATTAGTCGCTCGAGCCCTCGAGCAGTCACGGGCCGCAGCGTCAGCAGCCCCGCCCCCTCCCAGTCGCAGTCTCGGGTCAGAGGCCGAGTGCGTCTAGAATTCTTGACCTCGCACGTAGGGAGCGACTGCTTCTTCGCAAGCCAGCGAGGTCAAGGCGCTAGATAGCCTGGGTCTGCTTCTAATTACTCAGGTCGTCTGCACTGCTAGCAGAGCAAAGCGTGATCGGACATGCCGGGTACGTGCTGATCGGAAGTAGTATCGTTAGGCTGCCGCTAGCTTCAGATCGTAGTGCGATCCAGGAAGCGCAATGTGATCGACTCGCCTCCGATTCCATTAGGATTACTTGAGCTATTACGTCACCTCCGTCGAGGCTACTCTGGAGCTGGAGCTAACGGTCAAGAGACCTGGTGACAGAGTAAGATCCTCACGACAGTTTTCGTACGTACCCATGGCCGCAGTCCTTCTTAATGCGCCAAGCGAGGATTCGCTTTTGCATCGAGAGGCTGTCTTCTGGTTGCCTGGGCAACAAGCTTCAGCTTCAGCCAAAGGAAGCGCCCCGAGAGCTTTACGTGTAGAGTGCATGTCGAGCTAAGACTGCCAAAAGCAAGCGGCGGCCTTGGTCGCGAACACTCTGCCATCGCTTGCGTAGCCCTTGATACAGCAATGGCGCCGAGCGTAGTCGTCAACATGCGATCGGGCGCGCCAGGCGAAAAGGTGTCGCCAAGGCAACCGTCGTTGCCGCACCAGCTTTGAAGAATTGGCTGCTGCTCGAGGGATACAAAGCGTCGAGCGAAATTCCACGGACCCGCGAGCGCGCGAGCGAACGCGAGCTAGCGACTGCTTGTGGCTCTCTGAGTTTGCTGCTAACGTGAGCTATCGCCTATGCTAGAATATTTTGCATGCCGATTTCAACTCTAGAGATGTCTTCCCGCTCGCACTCCCGAGCTTCCGCTGTACATGAGCATGGATGAACTCTGTTTCACCCTTCCTACCTCTCTCTCTCTCTCTCTCTCTCTCTCTCTCTCTCTCTCTCTCCCTCATCTATTCTCTCTCATCTCCCACCCTCTCTCTTTTTCTCGCAATCTCTCTCCACATTTTCTCTCTCCCTCTATCTCATATCTCCCTCTCATATCTCCCTCTCTCTCTCTCTCTCTCTCTCTCATATCTCCCTTTTTTTCTTCTCGCTCACTCTCTCCTCTCTCAATCGCTTGAGCGCCACTCATGGGCTTGGCTGTCCATTAGTATTTCGTGCATACGTGCTTTGACCTTGACCTTGACCTTGACAAATTTTCTTCATAATTTTCCCTCCTCTGCCTCCACAGCTCAAGTTACTTCGCTTCGATTGCGACCGTGACCAGTTTCGCCGCGACCGCCGCAGCGGCAGCCACAAGAGCACGTGCCCCGCGCTTCGCTTTCGGTTCGCTTCTTGCTATTGCAGCAGCGGCTAGCGGCACTTCAATAGGCGTCCTCAGAAAGTCTCTTGTAATCTGAGCCCGCTGTAGGATTGCAGCGGTAGGTGGCCAGCCGTCGCGGCTTTGCAGCGCTGCAGACGAGAATGCGTTAAATTACTAGTAAGACCGTGCAAATCCGACGCCGCTGGGACGCCTGAGCACGGCGCCCTCCGCATGCTGTTTGGGAGGTCTCTGCTTCGCTGGAGCGCTATGGCGGCCGGCGAGGTGTCGTAATTGGCGAGAGAGAGAGCGAGAGAAAAGGGAAGGAGGAGGTGACCAACGAATGAGAGCTCGTGGGAGAAGACAAAATGAAATAACTAGTTTCGTTAGACTTAAGACACGGGCAACCTCGTACAAACCTCAAATCCTTTGGAGACCGTACATTTAGTTCGTATGCTCCCAAAGCCTGGAACTCCCTCCCGACTTGTGCCAGAATATCCCCTCACTTGACCACATTTAAAAAGAACTTAAAAACACCTTTTTAGGACAGCATTTAGTGGGTCCCTGTGATTCGTCCTTCATGTGCTTATGCCTGCTGACACTGTGCACGCTGCCACTAACCACATTTGCATGCTGAGCCTGTGCATGTCACCCCTAACCATGTTATTCATTTTGTTTGTTTATCAAGCATGATATTACTCACCATTCAATTGCATTTCCCTTTGCAGAAAATGTAAAGTGCCTAGAGAGAGATTGAGTTCTCTGAGGGCGCTTTATCAAGTGCATTATTATTATTATTATTATTATTAATAGAGATTGCGAAAGACAGAGATGTAGACAGAAAGAGAGAAAGGAGGGGTGTGGCGTTCGCCTGCTGCTCCTGCTTGTGTAGTTAGTGCAGCAGCAGCCAGCCACAAATGTATGCCTCACCTGCAGCAGGCGGTTGGGCAATCGACTCGGCGCAGCGTCCGGCCTTGATTTGAGGATATTGCACGCCACAGCTGCACTCCCCATCTGCGATAAGTCAGCCAGCTCGTTTTTTTGTTCGCGTTGAGAGAACAAAGATTGAGTCTCGTTTATTGTCCACGTCCTCGCTCGTGTCTCCGTGAGATTCCACAAGAATGGCCGCAGCCGGAGACACTGTCATACAACAGCTGTAAAAGAGAGAGAGAGAGAGGGAGGGAGGGAGAGAGAGAGAGAGAGGGAGGGAGAGAGAGGGAGAGAGAGGGAGAGAGAGGGAGAGGGAGAGGGAGAGAGAGAGAGGGAGAGAGAGGGAGGGAGAGAGAGAGAGGGAGAGAGAGGGAGGGAGAGGGAGAAGGAGAGGGAGAGAGAGAGGGAGAGCGAGGGAGGGAGGGAGAGAGAGGGAGGGAGGGAGAGAGGGAGAGGGAGAGAGAGAGGGAGACAGAGAGGGAGAGAGGGGGGAGAGACAGATGGAGAGAGAGAGAGAGGGAAGGAGAGGGAGAGAGAGAGAACGAGGGAGGGAGGGAGAGGGAGAGAGAGAGGGAGAGAGAGAGAGGGAGAGCGAGGGAGGGAGGGAGAGAGAGGGAGGGAGGGAGAGAGGGAGAGGGAGAGAGAGAGGGAAAGAGAGAGAGAGGGAGAGAGAGAGAGAGAGAGCGGAAGAGGGAGAGAGAGAGAGAGAGAGAGAGAGAGAGAGAGAGAGAGGGAGCGAGAGAGAGGGAGCGAGAGAGAGGGAGCGAGAGAGAGGGAGCGAGAGAGAGGGAGCGAGAGCGGCCGCTGCTTGTTAAGCCCGTTGGTTTACGAAATCGTGTAGAGGAAATTGGTATCGATGCCCAGCCTAACCGCAAAGCTAGCTGGGACGCCTCGCACCTGCCAGCGCCATCGCCGACGCGACGAGCTGGGCGCCAGTTTTCCGGCGCTGTCCTCTAAAATGTCCCCGACGAGACGACGCTGGCACTCGATTCTGCCGCTTCGCAAAGATAACCAACGGCGAGCGGCGAGCTAGCTTGGCAATGTAGAGGTTGCTTGTGGAGCAATGTCGTGGTATCGCGGCGGTAGCCGCATTACCGGGAGCCGCTCATCGAACACTTGACATTGAGAGCGAAGCGGCCAGCGAAGCGGCTGGATTGAAATGAAACAACAGCCTCCGCCCCAGCTGCCGGCGGCTCGTGGCGGCGTCGGGTGGCGAATGCAAATATGACCGCTGGGGCGTGCGCCGGGCCGCCGCGCGTCAGGCGCAAACAAAGCTGCGGTCGCGGCTAAAGCGCTCTCTCGCCGTTGCGTCTTTGTGGTTATTGTGCCCCCCTCCCCGTCACGGCCGCAGCGCGTTCGGGGATCGCGCCAGCACCCGCACACCGCGGTTATGCGTTCGTATCAGCTCGGTGCACCTGCTCGGCGGTCCGGCTGAAGCAGGTCGAAGGGACGCGTCGAAGGAAAAACCGACTCGGCCGGCGGCAGGCAGGACCCGCCGTGTCGGTCGCAGGACCCGCACAGCGAGCGAGCGGGGCGGCCGCCGCTGCCTACGAACGGCGGGACGCCGAGTCGACGCCGCAGGGTACGTACGGCTCCGCTGGACACGCCCACCGGCAACTAATAGCTTGAGTCGAGGCGACTTATGGCCATGAGCGGCGGCTTTCGGGGTGCGGCGCTACGCTAAGCCTGTCTCCGCTGCCGCTAATCATGACTGATAGCTGGCCGGCGGCCGGCTTGACCTGGCCCGCAGCTGCAGACGCACTGGCCGAGCGCCTAGCCGTCTGCAGCTGTATCGGCGGGTGGGGACGCCGCGGTCATGGAGAGGAAGTGGCAAGGTAAGCGCGACCGACCGTGCACTGAATTACCAATGGTCCAGAGCAGCGCGGCGGCAGGGGCCGGCGGCGGCAGGCGGAGGGCGGTTCGTGAAATGAAGCCCATCGCGAGCTTGGTAAAGAAGCAAATCACAGTTTTCGACGAATCAGCGAAAGGAACCTAGACCTTAGACCTTTTTGGCGGTCTGCCACAATACGGCTACGTACATGGAAATGTGCCCTGAGTACGTTAAGTTCCAAAAGATCTGCGTGTGCCCACACAGTTGCTATTTGGAGTCACGATAGGGCGTGCAAAAATCAAGCGTTATGCATGTACGCCGAGCTGGTTTTGCCCATTGGTTAGGGTGCTCGCCACGAACAAGGTCTGACCGAGGTCGTGGGCTCGAGCCCCGTGGCATACGTATGCGAAACGCCTGAATTGAGATTTTAGGTATTCGCATGCCCCTTCCCACTGCTAGACTTCCTTCCCTCTGTAATGTAATGTATCTCCGTCAGTAACTCAACAGACTTCATCTCAAGCAACAAAGAGAAAGTGGGAAGCATAGCAGAGTCAGGAGAGCAGTTGAGGTAGTGAGTAGCATGGAAGTAGCAGCTCAGGACCGCTGGAAAGGATGAGCCATAGTCGGTAGCAGGAGAGTAGTTGTCGTTGCGTAAGAATCGTGGAGTCTAGGACCTGCAGAGCTAAAGCTTCTGTCGCCAAAGGCCTTTAAGCGGAGGAATGGGACAGCAAATTTATTGTCCACACAGGACCTGAGGGCACGAACAGGCTGAAACTGATGCAGCAGTTCAGCTAGGTACGAAGGAGCCAAGCCGTGGCGGGCCTTGTGGGTCAGCGTAAGAACTTTGCTCTGTATCCGTTGATCAACCGGCAGCCATCCTAGCTGTTTTAGCAAAGGAGACACTCGGTCAAACCTCTGGGACTTGAAAACTAGCCTTGCAGCCATATTCATAGCCGTTTGTAGTGGCCCAGTTACTTTCTTTGGTAGCCCAGCCAGAAGGGAATTACAATAATCAAGCCGAGACAGAACTAAGGAGCTAGTTAAATGTTTTGCAAGCCACTGTGGAAGACTGCTCCTAATCTTGGATAGGGATCGGACGTGATAGCAAGCTGTAGAAGCAGTCTTCTGAATGAAGCTTTTAAAATTGAGGCAGCTGTCGAAAAACGGCACATTGATTTCGAGCACGTGGTGATGGTCGCACAATAGCATCACCTATTAGAAGAGTACAGCATTTTAATCCAGCCACACGCTTAGGGTGTCCTATGAGCAGCAGTTTGGTTTTATCATCATTTAGTTTTAAGAAATTTTCCAACATCCAGGATCTAATGTCGGCAAGGCAAGCATTCAGCTTATCAGTTGCTGCAGCAGATTCCGACGGTTCGAATGACAGATACTTGCTGGTAGGCCCCCATCTCCCTTGATAAATAGAGCTGATAATCTAGCTGATTAAACAGCCTCTTTTTGTATAGCGACAGAAGAGCCTTTATGGCAATCACCACTGCTTGCAGTGGCGATGAAGAATCGCCCGCCGCAGGAATCGAACCCACGGCCTCGGGACCGAGGTCGTGAAAGTAACCGCCTTACCTAGTGTGCCATCAGGGCTCCTTCCCCCCTGGTAAGCTCTTACCTCCGGTAGACCTTTTCCCCTGGGAGGCCCAACCCCTGGGTAGGTCCCTCCCTCGTTGGTGGCCTGTGGTAGGCCCCTTTCCCCTGTTAGACTCTCGTCCCCCTGTGAGACCCCCTTCCCCCTTGGTAGATTCTTTTCCCCCTTGGTAGGCTCTCAATAGTTGCTGGCCAATAATGCAAGCCTTCCGGGCGCTGCCGTAGCCGACTAGGCTAGCGTCTTGTCGGCCTGCTCCGGCTATGGGAATACGGTTATGCACCGTACTCCACCGCTCGGAGCATATTCGCGAGCCAGTACGGCTTCAAGCCGCGGCAAACTGAACCCCGGCATGAACTCGGACCCGGCCACCAGCAGAGGGAGCTATTCATTGGACAGCCATTATTTAAGAGCCGGCTGCCGCGCTGGTTTTTGTTTTTGAGTAGCCGACCCTTCGCTGGGCCCCGCCGCTCGGCGGTGCCACGGGCTGCACCCGATGTTGGCGCATTAGTCGATTTCAGACCGTCGGGTATATTCCAGCCATTTTTCGTAGCCCTCGGCCGTTGGCTCCGAGGGAGAAATCCTTACTTGGCGAATTCAAAGGAGGAGGCGGTCGAAGCTCGCTTTCTAATTGCGTCAAGAGAAGTCGTACGCCTTCTGATCACTGAAGTGCGTGGCTTTCTTTGACCCCGTGTGCTTTTCTCAACCTTGTCGGCGCGCTCTCATTGGCTAGCATTTCGTGCTGTATTCCATGTGCGTTCGTGTGGGCTATATTTACAGGTATGTATATATACTATTATATTATAATATTGATATTATAATATGATATCATATTCATTTGCATAGCACCCTAGGTGAACTTCCTTCTAAACAGGCGCTTTACAAATGCCGCAGAGGCTCGACCCCACGACTACGCATGTCGAAGGCAAGGTTCCTGACCCCTTGACCCCTTGGGCCAAATCAGGACAAATACCACATCAGCCAAACCGCCACAAAACAGCAATGGCATTCAGCCATGCTTCCGCTTTGACTGCGTATGTGACCTATTACGACCTTATATGGCCCGTTGCGGCCTAGCATGGCCTACGGCTTTCCTATGCATTTGAACTTCAGTTTCGGCTGTCGATTTCCTTGTTGAAAGGCAATTCGCCAGACGGTTGTGTCTGTCGGAGCTACACAAGGTCGCGAATGCATTCATCTACTTATTGTTGTGTGACAGTGCTCCGGCGGCTGCTGCTATAATGGGAGTCTCACGGAGACACAGCGGGTGCTCGTGGGCGGTTAACGAGACTCTTCATTCCTCTCAGCGGGCACATATACGGGAGCCCAATCAATTGCAGCAGACGGCACGAAACATAACCTGCATTAGTGGCCCGACGCTGCACTATTGACAACAGGTGAGGCAGGTGCATTAGTGTCAGGCGATTCGCTAATTACAGCAGAAGCCACTGGCTCACACTACATTATTGCAGCGACTGCAGCCGGCAGTTAGTGTGGCCCTTCAAGAATACGCAAATACGATTTTTTCTTAACCTGTACAACAAGCGTGTGCAGTTAGTTTACTTTTAGAAAGTCAGCTGTGCAATGCGTTTGAGTCGGATTTATTGACTCCACCGGTCGCAACAGAGCGGTGTGTTGTTGAATGTTATTCGTCTTCATCACCGCAGAATCCTTAATCGGACGCGAAGATTGGCGCGATTGCTAGAACCAATGATTACCAAACTACGAAGTAGTCACGTGCCTAAAAAAATTGTATCACATACCGTTGATCTTGGCCTCTCGAGGGGTGGAGGCGGAGAGAAGGATTGTTCCTCGCGATCGAGAGTGCTTTGCTTGGCGCTGGCTCCATGCAGTGCAGCTGTATGCAGTTCGCCGGCCGCGGGCTCGCTGCTGCATCCATCTGAGCATGCGCGAGACACAGCGAGCCGTCGCGATGAGCACACAGCGAGCCTGAGTATTGTTGTGAGCTAGCTGATCTCTGCAGCTGCAGTACATAGCGCGACGAGAGTCCACGAGAGTAGGGTCGCACCCGTTAGGGCTAGGCTGCTGACCAGCCGACTATCAGGTAGGCGACGGCACGTGCCGAGTGTTGTCTTCGCACACATCGACCGCATCTCTCATGCCAGCGGACTATTGTAGTCGGCTGTTGGGCCAGCACCGTTCGGCACTTCCGGGACAAAAGCACAATGGCTCTGAATGAATGCCGACTATTTGCTCTTGCCTCGAGCAACGAAGCCAAGCTAAATAGCAACCTGCCACTGCTGCTGTGACCGGCGTCGAAGCCTCGGCAAGCAGTTGTCTGCGTTTTTGTTACGCCTACCGTCCACAGGAAGTCGCTCTCCAAAGGGATGCACGCTTACATGCTGGTACCTCAGTTGTCCCACTCCTTCCAAAGGAAGCCACACTCAGTAGATATAGAATGCAGGTTTACACACTACTTCGATTCGCTCTCCTTCCTGTCGCTCAGCAAGCTTCTAGAAACATCTTGCGAAAGAGCAGCGTCGGAGCGCGAGTCGATGTTGTTGTTTATATGCAATAGCGTCGGCTGTGAGCCGCCCTGCACAGCAGGTGGCCAGGCGAGCACAGAAAGCTACAGTATAGGTGAGCTTATTCTGAAAATCGTCGCCATTCGGTGCTCTGTGTGTGTGTGTGTGTGTGTGTGTGTGTGTGTGTGTGTGTGTGTGTGTGTGTGTGTGCGTGCGCGCGTGTGCGTGTGTGTGTGTGTGTGTGTGCGTGTGTGTGTGTGTGTGCGCGCGCGCGTGTGTGTGTGTCTCTCTCTCTCTCTCCTTCTCTCTCTCTCTCTCTCTCTCTCTCTCTCTCTCTCTCTCTCTTTCTCTGTGCGTGCGAGTTCGCGTGTTCACGCAGGTGTGTAAAGGGTGGGGTACACTCGTTCACGCGAGACGCCATTAAGTTCAGGCGATTCTATCGATGTAAGCATTTACGAGCATGTCCCTACTGCGTGCTTTCGCGGTGCCAGCTTTGCTCGGAGAGCTGTAATCCATCACTGCCGCGATGACCCGGATTGTGCAATTGTAGGTAGCCGATAGCCGGTACGGTAGCAGCCATAGGCCACCGCGTCCCAAGCGCTCGCGCTCCAGTGTCTGCGTCGACGCATTTATACGCGCACCCTGATTCGTTTCGATCGTTATCCGTCGTCTTCCAACTGGCTCCTACTGGCTCCTACCACGTCGGCTCGACGCAGTAAAATCACGTGACTGTGACGCCGCTTGCCCGTTTTGCAGTTGCTATTAACTTTTTCCAAAGGAACCCTGCTTATCCCAAGCGATAGGGAAAAGAGGCGAGCCGACTCTTCGAGATCAGCCGGCTCTACAGCTAGTGGACCGGAAGCCGCTGTCCTGCCAAGAAGCGAGCAAATTCTGTATACAGCATCTGTAAAGTGCCCAGAAAGAGATCCAGCCCTCTGAGGGGCTTTGCAAATGTATTACTATTCTTATCATCAAACCTAGCCACGCCCGTTGCCGGCGGCTGGAGATGGACTGGCGGCCATGACCTTGCGGCACGCTTTTAAGGCCCCACTTTGTCTGGCTACTTAGCGAACAGCGGTTCCTGTAAGAAAGGATTTTGGTCACACTTGCTCATTGAAATATGGGGCGGGTGTGTTCTGTATGGTTTGCTGATGATTTCTACAGACCCGAGCTGAGCAACACATTGTCACAGTCCTGTCAGACAGAATGCCAATACTGGACTCGGTGCTGCTGCTATAGAGCTGATGCGACCAGATTACTTATGTGAACTCTCCCCCCACTGTATTTCCCATCATGCACGCGCCCGCGGAAGTGACTCTGGAACTTTCGGCTTGTAAAGTCCCACTCGAGGTCTACTAAGCGCTCTTTCTTGCCCGCGCTCTTCGATGACCCCGTTGGACCAAAATGGGCGCTCAGGCTCTTGCCCTCTGACCCTGCCCTGTGGCAAAGACGGGCTGCCAGCCCTCATCTGCCTAAGTCCTCTCGCGTTCGCCTGCTCGGCCGGCCGCGTCCGTGGACGGCGCGCCGAGCTTCGCATTCATTCTTCGGCCCGACTGCGAAGCCCGCGCCGAGCGCTCGCGCACACCCGGTTCAAAGTAGTTTATAGAGGCGTCGCTCTCTCAAAGGACAACCGCGATGTAATTCTTTGTATGCCTCCGGTGGCCCCCCCCCGTTTTACCCCTGGACTGCGGCGTCGGCTCACTGAGGGTCGCGGGGTCGCAAAAAGAATTCGCTCGCCTTCCGGTCGATAGAGATCTTTCCAGCAAGGCCGAGCTGCTGCCATGGCTGAGCGTGTGAAATCAGATAGACATTGCAATCTAACGGCTAGCAATTGCACCATTTTTCACCCTGGCCTGGCCCCCATGTCAGGGCTCCGAGGTCTGGACGCTGCTGAACAGACGTCACACGGTCGGCCACGGTCTGGCAGTTGAGAAGCCATTCGTCTGGTCGCTCTCGGGCTCGCGGCTGCTGCTGCTGCTGCTCGCTGCTGCCTTTCGCAGCTCCCGCCGTTCGTGCTCGAATGGGCTGAGGGGGGCTGAGGGTGGGGGGGGGCTGAGGGTGGTGGGGGGGCTGTGACCTACCGCGTAGCCTGCACCCTACAGCCCCCTATCTCCAGCTGGCGACGCTAAGCTCATGCGAACGAAATTTATGGCGCCGCCAATAACTCGTGCTTCGGGTCGCGTATGTAAACGCGAGCACGCGCGGCGCGGACAGGTGCGATTCGCGCCCTGGCGGCACGCTGTCAGACGCAGTGGCACTATTGGCTTTTCGCAGAAAGCCAAGTCCAAGGCGAGATCCGACAGAGCCACTTCTGACGAGGAGAAATCTCACGCACCGAACGGAGAGCAAGAGAGAGAGAGAGAGAGAGGGAGAGAGAAGAGGAGGAGAGAGGGAGAGAGAAGAGGTGGAGAGAGGGAGAGAGAGAGAGAGAAGAGGGGGAGAGAGGGAGAGAGGGAGAGAGAAGGGGGGAGAGAGAGAGTAACAGAAACAGAGAAACAGAGACAGAAATAGAGACAGGGAGAGACAGAGACAGACAGGGACAGAGACAGAGAGACAGGGACAGAGACAGACAGAGACAGACAGGGACAGAGACAGAGAGAGAAAGAGACAGATGAACAGACAGGCAGACAGAAATAGAGAGACAGAGAGATCGAGACAGAGAGAGAGAGAGAGAGAGAGAGAGAGAGAGAGGCAGACAGGCAGACATTTAGACAGAGAGGTAGGTCTATGCAGGCAGGTAGGTCTAGCCCCAGACGTGCACCGTACTGTACGCCCAGAAGGTGGCGAACGGCGAGCGAGATACGCTGAAATAATCATCCGAATTCACCGCCATTATTTACCAGGCGGACGAGCTGCGGTTTAGGCCAGTTGGGGAATGACGAGTTTCCGAAATAGCTTGAATGTTAGATATAACTCTGTATCTCCGTCAGTAACTCCGCAAAGTCATAAAGACCATGTGGGTGTTACGCAGGAGAGTTTTGTATAGCGCACTCACAGCCTAAGCGGCTTTCGGTACGCATTCGGTAGCCAACAGACTTCGTCTCACGCAAGAAAAAGAAAGTGGGAAGCATAGCAGAGTCAGGAGAGCAGTTGAGGTAGTGAGTAGCATAGAAGTAGCAGTTCAGGACCGCTGAAAAAGATGTGCCATAGTCGGCAGTTGGAGAGTAGATGTCGTTGCGTAAGAATTGTGGAAGCGAGTTCCACAGTCTAGGACCTGCAGAGCTAAAGTTTCTGTCGCCAACTGCCATTTGCATAGAGCCACGCTCAAACCAGCAGGCAAGCTCACAAGAAGACACTCGGGACGACCAGTTAGTAGGTTCCCTGGTTAGAGGCATGCACTCATAATCGTGCACGGTAAGCACGGGTCAAGCACACAGAGGCAAGGTCACCGGAACGCAGGGAAAGCTGAGCGGAACAGGTTCGTCTTTTGCTAAGACCTACGCACGTCGTTCAAAGTCATTTCGGGTAGTGACAGAAGCCGGATGCGAGCCGGCAACATCTTTGAACGTGCTAGCCTCAACTTCCGCTGGTATTTATGAACAGCCAAACCTGTCTCGCGGCTCTCTTGTACAACTCAGAGGAAGTAGCAAATTACTGTGCCGTCAAAATCCTACGCATTTAGAGACGGCTAGCTCGCCCGTCCAAGGGCTCTAGTCAGCAGTCAAGGGTCAAGGCTGGCTCGAATGGAGCGAAGCTCCAGTGTTGCTCTGCTTTGGGGCTTTCGGTTAGGAGTTGCCACCAAGTTTCTGTCGCCACTTCTGTGAGCCGCAGCCACTGCCGCCATCTCAGAAGTCGCAGCCGGCCGCCATGGTTACTCTGAGAGCCCGAGCTTGCTCAATTACTTGTATCCTGAGCGTTAGAGCTTGCTTAATTACTTGTATCCTGAGCGTTACTTTCTAGATAATCTGTTCCTAGCTGATTTTGATTGGATACTAATCCAAAACCGCACTCGTGAGCAGGATAAAGAAGCGATGCTGCTCAATGGGCGTTAGCTTAGATCTCCTTAGGCACGCATTTTTACTTTAAGATCTACTTCGGCGTAGCCACTCTCCCCAGCTTAGCCACTCTCCGCAGAGTAACTGCTCTTCTGCTTACCCAGGTGCAAAGCCTGCTTCTACAAGTTGTTTACACGGTGAGCTGTTGACTCGATGGCACGATGAGAGCGATCAGAGACGAGGATTCGTCGTAGGGCAGAAGGCAGACCTGCTACTGAAAATAGACCGTCTGGCAAGAGCGGTGGTTTGCTATCACGGATTGGTTTGTCATCACTTGCAGAATTTAATGATTTGTCACACTATCCTGAACAAGTTGGTGAGGGTTCCGAGTCGGACCCCTCTGAATTGGAAAAAATCCCGAGCAGCTAAGGGTGGCCACAGATTTTTAAGGATGCCTTTAAGATTATAGTAAGTCTCGCTTAGCTTGACATCGCGTTAATGACTCAACTTTAGTTTTAAGGTACCCAAGGATGGACAGCAACAAGGTGTTCTTGTTGCGTGCCATACGTCGGCATGTTGTACATTCACTCCATGTGGCCAAGATGAATAAATAAAAAGAACCCGATATTCAGAGACCAAGAAAAACCTGGTGTAATTGTTTAGCATAGTCACGGACAGTAAGTCAATCACAGAACGTTGTCTGGACGGATTTTGTTGTGGATGCTGTGGCTGTTTATCGCGATTTGCCTCACGAGGTATCAGATGTGCATCTCCTGTAAGCTTAGGTAGAACAGCCGTAACATTCTCTGTGCGTATATCAGTTGTGGGACTTCACGGCGATGCTCTACCGCTAAGCATTCGACCATGCTTCCTTTGCCACATATGTAAAGTGCCTAGGAAGAGACTGTGTTATCCATGGGCGCTTTTACGACTGTATTATTATTGCTATTGTTTTATTTATCCTCAGCGTGACTACTCTTCTCTTCGTAGCTACTCTTCCGTGCTGCGTCCATCGCGTTTGGTCTCAACCTGATGTAAAGGCGCCGACGATAATAGCCCGAAGCTGCGGCACTGCGTTTCCGAAGCAGGAGTTTTGCTTAGCAGTGCCGCTACACTGCTTAAAGCTACCAATAACCTTCTCAGTGCCAATCTCCACGCCGCACGTAGCTTAAGCTACGGGAAATGGAACCCCTAGTCACATTTAACTGTGCAAAATGCTGCTTACCAGCCCAGGCCCCGATGGCGTCCGGACACGCCGTCGCCCGTCGCTTGTGCCGCGATGGCCTGACCGGCTTGCTTCGATTTCCATTTTCCCTACACATTTTCATTAGCGACCGACCGACCGACCACGATCCCCGTAAGCATCACGTGGCATCGCCACCTCGAAAGACTTCTCGTGAATTGCTCCTCGCCATATTGTTTGTGCGATCTTCATCCTTCACCCCCAGGTGACTAGCAGATTTAGATATAGTAAATATATAGAGATATATTAGACCAGGAATTGAAAAACATTATTTCCCCGTTGCCAACGGTGCCATGTATGGCATCAGCTGGCTGTCAGAATGGGCCTTACCGTCGTTCTGGACAACTTTTCGCCCCGTCGGATTAGCACGACAACCTATCGATCTGATCTCTCGGGGATACAAAGAAGATTATCTGGAAGCTGCTGGCTTCTCCTAGGATCCCCTCTTTAGATCGCCTTGGCTTCGCTTGAAATATTGGCCGTCCAAACGTATCGGCTTTCTTTTCATTAAAGTCTTAGCATCTGTACTGCGTTTGTGAAAAGTCCGCCTTAGCCGCTTAGTTCAACCTCGTGCTTCCCTTGCCCGACCCACCTGTCAAGTCTTTTGTTCCATGGGCCTACGGCATTTGGGGGTATAGGAATTGCTGGGCCTGCAGGACGTAATGCTACAAGAGAGCACAGCCCGCCCCCCCCCGCCCCCGGTGGGTGGGGTACACAGGAATTGTGCCGAGCCAGCAGGACGCGATGCTACAAGAGAGCACTGCAGCGGCCATTAGGCGCTATAGCAGTGCGGCCAATAGGGATGCAGCGATTGCTGAGCCAGCAGGAAGTGACGCTGGGTGGGAGGGGACACGGGAATTGCTGAGCAATCAGAATGAGTTGCGAAGAAAACGTTGCAGCTGCCACTGAGCTCGAGGGCTCCTACACTCGATGTCCTTCTATGAAAGCACAGCAGCTGTAGATAAACTAAACGAGCCGATACAGGAGCGATGTTAAGAGAATTTGGCTAGCAGCCTGTTTTGTGTACTGCCTAAAAATCAGAGCTGTTTAAACTGTTCTAGATTTTTCCTGCCTGTAATCCTGGCCCAGCTACTAGAAACGTTCGAGGTTTACGGAACGAAAGAGCATTTTGAAGGGCTACTAAGATCTTTCTCTGATGAAAGTGTTGTTTGGCGCTCTGACAGCACACAGGCGTCGACACGGAAACACCGAGTTTGCAAGAACAACCGTGAATTTGTTAACGCTCGTTTATTAGCCGCTCTCGTGCCCCAGCGATCCCACTGCCCCCCCCTGATCCCTCTGCAGGCCGTGACACCCTCATATAACAATTTCCCCATAAACCCTCGGCGGGGCCATAAACTCTGGTGAGCCATACACTGGCCCACCATAAGACAGAAAATATAATTAATTTTGTATAGCACCCTAAGGAAACTTAATCACTATTCAGGCGCTTCACATATACCACGGGGCCTCTAGCCTACGACCTTGGTCGGGGCGAGTACCTTAACCACTGGACCAAACCAGCGAGAAGCATGGCTATTCGCGAAAAATCTACCCAACTTATGCACTTTCAACTTTGCTCTGTACTCTTAAAAATCATAAGGGATTGACCACGAGCGTCAAGTCGGCCTACTTTCAACTAAGGAACATCGCCAAAATGGTGGCCTTCTTAGATAAGAGTTCGACAGCGAAAATAGCTCGAGCTTCTCTGACAACACGCCTAGATTGGTAAGTTCCTTTTATAAAAAAAAATTAAGGTCTTTCGGCCTCTGCCCTTAATTGGGCGCAACCAGTGCAAAATCTAGTAGCTCATCTGGTCTGTCATCGACGGAGTAACTGCCGCATCATGCACCACTCCTGTCCGAACTGGTTACTGGTACCTATCATGCGTCGAATCAGTTTCAATCAATCCCCAGTACACAGGTTACAGGCAAAGTCAGTCGCTTGCACCGGTCTACCGATCCAACCTCCATCGCTCATTCAGTGTTCTCTCGCCGAACAAATGCTCCTCAGCATCTAGCCACTTTGATGTTCGTCGCACTACAGCGAAATAGTTCGGTGATTGAACCTTCAGCTAGTATTTACCGGAAGTCCAAAACTTGCCTCCGGCAGCGGGCACGTCCTGCAGTGACATCGCATCTTTCAAGTCTCAGCTTCGCTCCAGTGAACTTGTCTTTTTTGTACCAGTGCGCTTTCGTGCTCACCCGTGCATAATTCAGTGCACATACTAGCCACAGGTCCTACTAACCGGTGGCCATGGTTGTCTTCATGTTTGCTTTTGAATGCTAGCCTAAGCCTGCTACTCGTGAGCATTTGCTTGATACCACGAGTGCTCTTAGTCATCGGTAATTGATTATCTTGCACCGAGTTCTATGCGGTCGCCAAGCGAAATATAAGCTTTCACTTCTATGCCGACGACACTCGATCGTACCTTTGCTTTGATTCCTCCCAGTCCTTAAGAATGTCAAATTCTCTCTCTACTCCCTAGCAGCATGTATTGCTGACATCCGCACATAGATGGCAGAAAATGCTCTCAAATAGAATGACGATAAAACCAACTTACTAGTTATGGGCTAAGTAAGTATGACTCAGAAATTGGAAAGCTTAGAACTCACAATCGGCTCAGCCAGCATATCTCCTGCAGCACCTGCACAAAATCTGGGTGTCCTGTTTCAAAATGACCTATCGCTAGACACATATTAGCTTCACCGACATTTCTGCCTACTTTCAGCTGCATAACATTGATAAAATTTGGGCCCGCTTAGGCAGGAAGACTACATCCACATTGGACCACACTTTGTAACATCCTGTTTCAACTTCCGTAACTCACTGCTTGCTGGTCTACCGGCCTGTGCAATCAGGCGCTTAAATAAAATACTAGCTGATTTAACAGCCTCTTTTTGTATAGCGACAGAAGAGCCTTTACGGCTATAACCACCGCTTGCAGTGACGATAAAGGATCGCCCACCACAGGATTCGAAACCACGACCTCGAAGCCGAGGTCGTGAAAAGCAACCGCCTTACCTAATGAGCCATTACGGCTCACCAGCCCTGAATATGAATTGCGAATATTTATTGCCACACGGTCGCAGATCAGTGAAAAAACGACCGTACTACTGGTGCATAGCTCTGCAGCTAGGCTTGTTTGTCGTGAGTGTTGCAGTTGTCGTATCACACTATTTCTCGCCGACGTACACTGACTCAAGTCAAGCAGCGCATCGACTTAAAGGTTCTGTCGCTCACTTTTAGATCCTTTTATTCTCTGGCTCCAGCCTATTGAAACTACTGCTCTACCAGGTTAGGCATCGTACCACCCGCTTTTCTGACTCAAATCACTTAGCTGTACCTCGTACGACCCTCAAATCCTTTAGAGACAGTGCATTTAGCTCGTATGCTACCAAAGCCCGGGACTCACTCCCGATGACGTCGCGGCATCCCCTGACGACGACATTAAAAGCGAAGCTAAAAATCTTCTGTTTATCGCAGTATTTGATGGGTCCTTGTGATTCATCCTTTGTATGCTTGTCCGTGCTGATACTGTGCATGCCTAAATGCCGACACTAACCATATTTGCATGTTGACACAGTGCATGTCACCTCTAACGTGCATCCTTTGCAGCAAATCTAAAGTGCCTAGAATGAGATTGAGTTCTCTGAGGGCGCTATATAAAATGTATTATTATTATTATGCTTAGTGACATTTAATGTAAGCATCACTCATCTGATCACGCTTCCTTTACACTAGATGTATAGTGCCTAGAAAGAGATTAAGTTCTTTGGTTCGCTATCCAAATATTAACATTATTATAAAGTGCCTGGATATAAATGTTATTCTTTTAGAGTGCTACACAAGCTATTTTTAATTAATATAATTACAATCAGCTGATCAGACTAATGAGTACATTCTTTATATACGTATAATTCATCCGTAGACACTTTTTATGAAGCATTGTCGTCACCAATTTAAAGGTGCTAGCGTGCTACAGAGGCGCAATTTATTGTGTGCCTAGCAAGCCTAGCTATAGACCAATTACTCCTCAGCTGTCTTCTACCTGCCGCAGCCATTCGTCAAGCATTTTACGAGGTTTCGCACGGTTGGATGATGACTTTGACGGAGTGACTGCAGTCCATCTTACGTCACATCCGCAATACCAGCTTTGTATCGCATGAAGGGCACTGTATATGTATTTGTCCTTCGGCCGCGTAGCTTCCCGCTTACTTCAATAAGGAATCCCGCGAGCCGCCGCCGGCTCTACTTCTGCCACGTGACCTTCCGTTGATGGGAATGCAGTCAGTGGGTGCAAACGCCTACCGAGCAAACGCTGGTTCTCCAAGGAGCGACCGGTATTAAACCGGTCGCTACAGAATGAACAGAAAACTCTATGCGGATGACACTCAGTTGTACCTTTGCTTTGATCCCTCCCAGCCTTTGAGCACCTCAAATTCTCTAAGCTCACTTGTTGCATGCATTGATGACATCCGCACATGGATGGCAGCAAATTTTCTAAAACTAAGCGATGACAAAACTAACTTACTAGTCATGGGCAAACCCAGTGTGATTCAGAACTCCCTCCCGACCTGCGTCAGATCATCCCCTGACCTGACCACATTTAAAAGGAACCTAAAAACACCTATTTAGGACAGCATTTAGTGGGTCCGTGTGATTCGTCCTTGATGTGCTTATGCGTGCTGACACTGTGCCTGCTCGCCCTAACCACATTTGCATGTTTACCTTGTGCATGTCACCCCTAACCATATTATTCATTTCGTTTGTTTTTTCAAGCATGATTTTACTTACCATTCAATTGCATTTCACTTTACAGCAAATGTAAAGCGCCTAGAGAGAGAGATTAAGTTCTCTGAGGGCGCTTTATCAAGTACATTATTATTATTATTATTAGCAATAGCGTTTGCTGTTTCTAGCTTCCGCGCTCTGTTGAACAGTACCGTATTCAAGAATCTTACAAATGCGATACTGATAAAACATTAAAATAAAAACTTTTTTCGTGGAGCCCCGAGAGAGAGAGAGAGAGAGAGAGAGAGAGAGAGAGAGAGAGAGAGCGAATCTTTGTTCGGGCACTGTTCGTAGGCTGGAGCGGAAGCAGATCGGCTACTCCATTGATAAATGCGCCTGCGAAGTGTCTGCGCGCATAAGCACGTCAAAGACGATCCGTACGCTCACGAAGGAATCCTGAGAGGAGCAAATGGGTCTTCTAGCTTTGCTTATAGGTGTCGTCGGGTCAAGTCAGGTCAAGTCGGGTCAAGACGTGGATGCTAGCATAACGGTGCCAGTCGCTCGCGCTCAGACGAGCTAGCGCTCAGCCCAACTCTCGGTCAGCGGTCGCCAATACTCAACGTCCGCGTCGTCTTCTGTCCCTTGGCGAGGGCGAGCCGATCGTAGAGATGAGCCCTTGAGCCCTTGAGACTCTGCCGTCGTGGCGTAAGAAATCATGTGGCGGCGGCCCGCACAGCCGCCGCCACACGATTTCGTGGGTCAAGGGCGCTGCGATTCGAGAGATATGGCCTTTCCTATTTCCGGCTTCAAACTCGGGCCTCGTCCTGTGAGAACAAGAACCGCCAGACGCGCCGTGCACATTTATTTCCGAAGCGATAACTCCAGCGAGCTGACTTCCAATCTCGCCGTTGCTCGGGCAGAAAGTCGTGAGCGCCTGTCGGAGGGCGCTGTCTTCAAACGGCGCTCGCCGAAGCGAAGCGAAGCGTCAGCTTCGCAGAGAGTCCGAGAGTAGCGCTACCGCGCGCTCGCTTTCTCGTGCGCAGCCGGCAAGCGGGATGGGCAGCTGCGGACCCAGCGCTACAGGACTGCTTCCGGCCCGACCGTGCTCGCGGCGACCTTCGGCTGCTTGCCAGACGAAGGCGGCGCGCGCGGCGGCAGCGGCGGCGGCTGGAGAGCGCACGTGCAGCGCCCGGTGCAGCGCATAGTGGGCTTCGCGCGCGGCCAGCCAGCGCGCGGCTCTCTTGTCTCCGTCCTATCGACCGCTCAGTTCGCGGCCGCAACAGCATCCGGAGGACGCCGCCGCCGCCACGGCGGCCCATTCACGAGCCGCCGCGGGCGTCTTTTTCGTCCACGCGGGTGGTATAGCTCGCGCACGTGTCGCCGCCCCCGCCCCGCCCGCGGGCCGGCGGGCAGTCCGGGCGAGCTGACGCGAACGGCCGGCCGACAGAGCGCGTGCACCGCAGCGTCCGCTGCCGCCGAGCGGAGCGCGCTGGCTTGACGGGAGCGAAGGGGGCGGCGGTGACGGCGGCCTGCAACGCCGGACGTACTGCTCGCGCGGCGCCGGCAGCGCCGCACGAGCCTCGCTCGCCTCGCTCGCCAGAATCGAAGGTCGAGACTCGCGTCGCTCTGTCGGTGCCAGTTCGGCGGCCTCGTTGAGCGCGACGGCCGCCGACGACGAGCCGCTGCCGCCGGGCGGCCATGCTAAAGTGGAAAGCTGCGGCGTCTGCTCCGCAGTCGCTGCCTGAAGTGCAAGCAGGCGGCTCGGAGCGGAGCAGCGGCTGCGCCGAGGACGATGACGTGAGTGGCCGCGTAGCGACTAGCGAGACCGCAGCGCCGCGGTCCAGACGACTCACTTCACGGCCGGCGACGAGTGGAGCCAACGGGGGTTGGGGGGAGGAGCGGGGGGGGGGGGGGGGGGGGGGGGGGGGGGGGGGGGGGGGGGGGGGGGGGGGGGGGGGGGGGGGGGGGGGGGGGGGGGGGGGGGGGGGGGGGGGGGGGGCGGGGGGGGGGGGGGGGGGGGGGGGGGGGGGGGGCGGGGGGGGAGCGGGGAGCGGGGGGGGGAGGGGGGAGCGGGGGGGGAGCGGGGGGGGGAGCGGGGGGGGAGCGGGGGGGGAGCGGGGGGGAGCGGGGGGGGGGAGCGGGGGAGCGGGGGGGGGAGCGGGGGAGCGGGGGAGCGGGGGAGAGGGGGAGCGGGGGGGGGAGAGGGGGAGCAGGGGGGGAGCGGTGATGGAGGGCTGGTAGCCTGCGTGGTTGTCAGCGAGACATCGAGCCTCCACCGAAACCCCATGGCGCCCGATAGGCCGGTCTGAGCTGTCCGAGCTCGTGGCTGGCAGCGGTGCATGGCAGGGTGTGGCGATGGGTGTGGGCGCCGGGGCGGGGCGGGGTGGCGCGGTGTGTTCGCGAGGCGATCTGACGCGCGAGGCTTAGTTGTGACCGATGTGCTTCGCGGCGGTAGCCTCGCCCCGGCGGCTGCAGGCAGCAGCTCAGTCGATTTGGCGCCGGGCCATCGGGCGTTCCGATCTTCTTCCCTCGGGGGGCCGACCGGCCCTCGAGGCCCTCCACTCGCAGATCGTGCACATAGACGTTAATCCTCGATGGGTTTATAATGACGAATCGCCGGAGCCGGCATCCTGCTGACTGACTAGAAGCTGCTGCTGCACCGGCGGCTGTTCGCAGGGATAGCGACCGGCAAGGACGAACTGCTGCTGATTGATCAGGTAGGCAAGCAGCCGGCCCCAGTCGCCCTAGTGTGAGCCTGGCTGCTTTCCCGAAAGCCACCAGAGACCTGTGTCCTTGTGTTTGTGCCGGCAGAGAGGTGTCCTTATGTCACGGTTGGTTTGTGGGCTGCCGGGTCGCCAGCTGCTCCGGTACCCTGCTGGGCTGACGCCTGATATGATGACCTGCTGCTCACGGGTCAGCCACAGGTTACCTTGTGCTCAGGATAGTGGTCGCCCACGGTGTGGCCACACTGCCCACACACTGCCCCGGTGTGGTCACATCCACCAAGGTGTAGTCACGCCAACCAAGGTGTGGTCACACCAGTCAAGGTGTGGTCACACCACCCGAGGGTGTCACTCAGTGCCCCCAAGGTGTGGTCACACCAACCAAAGTGTGGTCACACTGCCAGTGTGTGGTCACACTGCCAGATGTGTGACGGGATGGCTCTTGGCTCTGCTGCCTTCCGTAACCCTTATGGCGCTGTCAACTGTAGGGGTAAGATTGAGGGACTAAAGTGCCGGGTCCTACCATACTACTCCGACTGCTATCCATTGATCAATTCGGGCTGTCGAGGATGCCATGCAAAGAGAGAGTCACTTGGGCAGACAGACAGATTCCACCAGCGTGAGCCCTACGGATCGCGATCTTAAACCCTGCGGGTCATGATATTGCCAGTGCCCTGGGTGTGGCTGGAAATCAGGGCCTCATCAACGTGGTCCTGTGTCATCTGACCGCATTGATGTCGATGGGGGGATGTCCCAGCCATGATAGCCAGTGTGGTTTTAGGTTCAAGTGGTGATCCGTGATGATGGCACACTAGGTAAGGCGGTTGTTTTTCATCACCTCGGTTCCGAGGTCGCGGGTTCGAATCCTGTAGTGGTGATTCCTTTTCGCTGCAAGCCGTGGGGATAGCCACAAAGGCTCTTCTATCGCTATACAAAAGAGGCTGTTAAATCAGCTAGTATTCATTCTTCTAACGAGAACCGTTCAAATGTTCATTGATGTACTTTATGGCAGGCATAGATGCTTCGATGTTGGACTAGCCTATATCCTAATGAGGACCACTAGCATCTTTGTTAACGTAGCTACTCTACGGTGGGCTTATGGATTTATAAGGCCCCTGTGTAACTGACTCAGGGCGTCTGAGGGAGCTGACTTATGAATCCCGACCTGAGCTACTCTGTGCCCCCCACTTCTGTCGGATGAGACGCCGAGAGGTGAGCAATACATTTGTTTCGGTGCATGCGGCAGAATGGACGGTGCTTTAGCCAGTACAAACCTGATAGCTGGTGATAGTAGAGAGCTTGCGGGCATGCGATTCCGAGACTCTTGAGGAGAACTCGAACTCTCATTGCCAACTCAGTACTTGACCTTGCTTGCTCATTATCCTCAGTGCCAGCTGGCCTGGCAGGCATTTCGAGCTGGAGGCAGGCTTTCGAATGGCTCACGCAAAGCTCTCGAGCTGAAGCAACCGCTCGAAGCTGATATGGGCAGACCCCGGCGTCACATGTGGCATGTGGCTTTCCTTGCAAAGTCCACCAAAGCCTTGGCGTTGACCTCGACCTAAGCTCTTGCGAGGAGGTGCTCAGCCTCCTCGTCATTGCTCTGGTAAACGTGAGGTTTAACGATGATAAGACCAACCTTTATCTAGTTATAGGCCAGCCCGGTGTCATTGTTTCAAGTTCCTCACCACCAAGATTGGCTCAGCTAGCATCACTCCCGTGACGGCTACCCATACGTAATCTAGGTATGCTGCTTCAAAACGTCATTAGAATAGCAAATTGCCTCCACTGTCACGCCGGCCTTCTTTCAGCGGAGGAACATTGCCAAAATCGGAATCTGCATCGACAAGATTGCGTCAGCTGAACTAGTTCACACTTGATCTTCACACTTGTTGCCACATCATGTGTAGATTGCTGCAATTCTTTTCATTCGGGACCGACGGTTCTCGACGCCTTTGATTGTCTGCAACTGGTGCAAAACTCACAAATCTCCACCGGTCTGTCATCAGCGGCATAACTGCAACATCGCACCACTTCACTCTGAGCTCCACTGGCTCCCCATCTAGCATTGACTCGATTTCAAGATCCTCCGTATTGCTTGCAGGTTCCTTCACTCGATTAATAATACTAATACTACTACCAATAATAATTATTATTATACATTTTTATGGCACCCCGAGAGATCTTAATCTCTGTTTAGGCACTTTGCATATGCTGCAAAGGAAACCTGACCGGCACTCGGTTGCATCAGCCTACCTCCTTGCTGCTACCCCCCCCCCCCCAGTGTGCTCTGCTTGCTGGTACCCCCCCCCCCCAGTGTGCTCTGCTTGCTGCTACCCCCCCCCCCCCAGTGTGCTCTGCTTGCTGCTGCTCCTCCCCCCCAGTGTGCTCTCGTACCACCAGCTCAACGGCTTCTTCAAATCTTCTTGTAGCTCCTCGCAGGAAATGGTTTTTTAATTATCCGGGCCCTCAGTCCGAATGCGTCCACAAGTATGGAGCTCCTTCCAGCTTAAGTCACCACTTTGCATTGACTCTGCACCATTTAAGACTCAGATTATGACACCTGTTTAGCTGAGCTTTCCTTGCACCCAAGTGAACTTGACTTTCTGCCTTGCTTGCTTACCTGCACATTATTAAGTGCATATTATTAGCCGAGGGCCCTTCTAGCCCACAAGTCCTACTAGCCCACTAGTCCTTCTAGCCCACAAGTCCTACTAGCTCTGAGTGTCTTTTCGTGTGCTCTTGCATACTGAAGTAATGAATGTTAGTCTAGGCGTAATACTTTTGCGCCTTGTGCATACTTGTCCAAGCATGATTACTCGCAAGTCTTTAAACCATGGTTATTGCTTCTTTTGCATCGAGTTAAAAAGTGCCTGGGTAGAGCTTTGGTTCTCTTAAAGTGCTAAACAAACAACATTACTATGAACATGCTTCGGAGCCGTAAGATGCAAAAGTACTGCATTTCTGTGGCATTTCAAGCCTGTAGGTTCAGCTGGACCAGTAACAAAAGCAGGTTCCAATCAGACTGCTGTTCTAGCAGCCTTTTGAACGTGTAATCTATTATAATAATAATTCATTTGTAGAGCACCCACGAGAGAACCTAATCTCTATTCAGGCACTTCACATAAGCCACGGGGCTCGAGCTCACGACCTCGGCCAGACCTCCTTGGTCGGGGCGAGGTCGTGCGATGGCGAGCACCTTAACCACTGGGCCAAACCTGCTCGAATCTAGGCACAACCGACAGCATCATAAGCATATGCTAGAGCCAGTAGTGTCTGCTCATGCAATGGGTTGCGACTTCAACCGATCATGAGTAAAAGGAGAATATAAATTGTGGAAAAATGGCTCCATGACGAATCTCTTCGGCATGCCGAACTTTTTTCAAAGGTTCACCGAATGGTCATTGACATCCGTCACTGACGGATTTCTCCAACTGAGATAGGACCTGAACTATTGAAGCACTGTCCCTGTCTGATGCCAAGGCGAGACGAATTGAGCTCAAGAAGAATGTAGGGATCAATGATACCAACAGCTGCCGAGTTATCTAGCAGAGAGACCAGACCAGACAGTCAGAAGGTGCTTGCAGTAAAACTGCAAAACTCTGCAGCTAGGCATGTCTCTCGTGAATGTCGCAGTTATCTCATAGCTACCTGCACTGGCTCCCTATCAAGAATTGCATCGATCGGCTTCAAAGGCCTCGTCTCTCACTTTTAGCTCCCTTCGCTCAGCCTACCTGTCGGAGCTACTTACCAATCAGGCTAGGCATCGTACCACCCGCTCCTCTGACTCCGGCCGTTTAGCTGTGCCTGCCGGCGTGCCGTTAGCTGTACTGGCTACATGGAGTGATAAGCTCTAAAATCTGACTAAAACTTACTAGCTAGTTTCGAAGTTTTGATGTGACTGAGTGTTTAACTGGGTTGACACTACTCGTTGCAGTGTCTTTGATAGGATGCACAATGTATGTGCGCAATTTATATATGTATCATTTGTATAGCATCTTAGGAGAACTTAATCTTTATCCAGGCCCTTTATGTATGCCGAAGGGCTCGAGCCCACGACCTTGGGCGGTCAAGGCGAGCAACCTCACTGCAGTATCAAGATTCTAAAGGCCCTCCGATTCGCGAAAAGTTTTTCAAATCGAAAGGGATACAAACACGACCCATATGCCCAGATCTGACCAGCCACAATGTCATTCTGCTCTTTTTGTGGAACCGTTGTTCTCACCGGGCTGGGCTCCCGGGTGCAGCCAGTGGTGTTTGGCAGTGCACACGTGGCAGGTGCAGGCGATGGAATGCCAAGCGGCAGACAGCGAAGAAACATTTAACGGCTGCAACGGGAGCAGCTGCTGGTCACAGGGAGTCAAGGGCATGATGAGCAGCAGGAGCTGAGAGACACTCAGTCGTGCTCTGCCGAGAGCAGTTCGCAGCTGAGCAGTTTGATGGGGTCGGATTATGTTAATGACTAGGATGTCGCTGGGCTCGGAAAGCAATTTGGTCATTGTCACGGATTTTAGACTGCCTATTCCGAAATCTTGTAACCACCTGTGTACTTTCCATCTACTAGTTCGATGACCCAATGCGGTTTTCGAGAGCTAGGGCTCAACTTGGTCAAATCGAAATGGGTAATTATTGATTCAGTGCATCGTTACTAACCAGGGCTCCTACCACAAGTGGCTGCGAGTGTCTTCTTCTCGTGTGCATTTGCATGCTTGTCTAAGCATGTCGAAGCACGCAAACTATCTTTAGCTTTTCCATGCTTGTCCTAGCATGATAGCTTGATATATATATGTGTGTGTGTGTGTGTGTGTGTGCGTTCGCGAGTGCGCGTGCGCGTTCGTGGTGCGCGAGTGTGATTAACTCTTGGTTATTGCTTCTCTTGCAGCCAGTGGCTAAATAAAGATTTGGTTCCGGCAGGGTGCCTCACAAAGGAGTTGTTGCTATTATTTATTCCTATTATTATTATTCTGGTTTGATACGGTTCCCGGTTCTTCTCCCGATGGTGATGTGGCTAAGTCGTCCTTCTTCCGGACACTTGTATGTCTCATATTTTGGGTATTTCGCACTTTTTAATGAATAAGTAAATGTGCAGCTGACCACGTTTCAGCTACACGCTAATTTCTTGGAATGAAACCTGCTTTTACAACAAAAAAATCCTCAGAGCCCTGGCCAGAAATGGCTTCAGCCGACAGAGCTACTTTTCAAGTGGTGTGAATTAAGTATATGCAAGTATAATGATGTGCAACTAGTCGAAAGCAAGCGATTCGAGACGATGTAGCAGTTTCAACTCGTGCTCCACCAGACGGCCAGCTTTGCGTTTGGTGCAGAAGATATTGCAACGCCTAGCGTCACCGAAGTTATCCACAGGCTGCTCTAGTACTTGCCCATATTTAGCTGTGGGTTCGCTTGGCTGGTGTAACACTGCTCTGCTGCGACTGCTCAAGGGGGCGGTGTGTATGTGCGTGACCTTGACCCGGACAATGGAGCTTGTGCCGATTGATGATTTGCGGCTCGTGGCTGACAGTTGCAGAGCTTGCTGGAGGAGCAACTGCAGAGGAGCTTCGCTGACGAGATGTCAGAAATCACGAAGTCACGTGCAGAAGAGCTTGCCGTGCAGAGTAGCAACAGCGGCAGCACCGACGGACAGCTGACGACGACTATGGACGTGGCTCAGCAAGAGCAGATCAGGGACATTGCGCAGATGGTGCACGCCCTGAAGGTGAGGAGGAAGCTGTGGCCGAAGCAGAAGGCAGAGGGCGAAGGCGGGAAGTTCGAGCAGAGCTGTAGCAGGCAACATCCCGAGGCTCTGCTGAGACTGGTGCTCTGTCTCACATTATGCTTGCTTCAATCACTTGACTACTCACTCTGGCAAGGGGGGCACGTGCTGACTGGAGGCGGCTCCATTCTGCTTGCTTCGAGACCCCTGTTAATTCATCCTTCGTTCGACGGGAATCGTGAAGATTAATTTGGTCCTCCATAATAATAGTAATAATAATAATGATACATTTATATATCGCCCTCAGAGAACTTAATCTCTTTCTAGCCCCTTTATAACTGCTGTAAAGGAAGCATGGTCGAATGATTAGTGTTAGCATGCTACATGACAACAAGCATAAAATCGTTAGAGGTGACTTAGGTTAAGGTGCAATAGGTTTAGTGACAGCATCCGCAGTGTCAGCATGCATGAACACACAGAGGACAAACCACATGGACCCACTAAATGCTGTGATAAATATAAATTTTTTTAGCTCTTTTTAAATGTCATCAAGTCAGGGGATGTCGTGACGCCAGCCGGAAGTGAGTTCCAGGCTTTGGGAGCATACAAACTAAAAGCGTGATCTCCAAGAGATTTGAGGTTCGTTCGAGGTATAGATTTGATTCAGAAAAGCGGATGGTACGCTGCCTAGCCTGGTGGGAGAGTATGTCTGATAGGTAGGCTGGACCCAAGAAGGAAGGGACCTAAAAGTGAGCGACAAGACCTTGAAGTCGTTATGCTACTTGACTGGGAGACTGTGCAGGTCGGCGAGAGGTGATGTGGTGTGGCAACTGCTCCGCTCACAGCAGACAAGCCTAGTTGCAGAGTTTTGCACCAACTGCAAGTGCCTGGTTACACAGGCCGGTAGACCAGCAAGCAGTGAGCTACATAAGTCGAGACGAAATGTCACGAATCCATCATCCTGAGGCCTCGAGATTATTCCGTGTGGGTTACTAAGCCTCTCTGCTAAACCTGCTGGCTTCTTGTGCCAAAGAGCTGACAAGGAGCTTACACACAGAATTCCAGAGCAGCATTCTCTGGTCTTGCTGTTAGGCACTGCACCGACGTCAGGTTTGCACAAATAGCAAGTTTTAATTGACATGGCATCAAGAAGTTGCCTACACCCAGCAGATGGACTTTGCTACGAGTGTGGGCAATTTATCAAACTAGAGCAAAGATTACTCCGTGAAAGCATCTCTTAAGATGGGAGAGGCTTGCAAAACATACTTTGGCATGTATGTCGGAGATAAATGCAGGCCCTGGACACCACATTTCACACTTGAACCCTGCAAAATAACTCTTGAAGAAAAGATGAGCAATAGCTGCTTGCTAGATGGAATTTCTTGCGTAACATTCGTTAGCTTTTGAAATGTCATTTTTAATTAATATGATTCTGGTATGTTTACTGGCTGGTTGTAAGGGAGGAAAACAAAAGCCTCGAAGTTTGCGTCTTCCCAAGACACTCTGGTGGGAGCTGAGTGAACACTAAAGCAACTGCTGCTTTTGCATGTTTGACCCTTCCAAGCATCCAACTGACAAGAGGGCATGCCTCCAGTGGTTTCTGCAGACATTCTTCATATATCATCACCCTGTTTACCACACTGTGCTGAGCTCTTTGTACCCACCATTCGGAGAGGGATGAGCCGCCTACAGGAGAGAGAGAGAGAGAGAGAGAGAGAGAGAGAGAGAGAGAGAGAGAGAGAGAGAGAGAGAGAGAGAGAGAGCTGTATGTCATACAGCAGCAAGTCATACTGCAGATCCAGATTCCAATTTCACATTAGCAAAAGAGGAGAGAAAGCCATACTTCCGCGACCAGAGATCAACGATCTGATTAGAGACCTTAGTCTTACTAAGTCCAATGCTGAGCTTCTAGCGTCTAGGCTGTAAGAGTTGAACGTGTTCGATGAAAATATAAAGTAACAGAGTAGAGAAAGCGTACAGAAATTATTTCCAACTTCAAAGTGAATGCATATTAATTTTCATTAATTTGGTGTTCTTAGTGAACAAAAGAACTTAAAAACACCTTTTTAGGACAGCATTTAATGGATCCCTGTGATTCGTCCTTCATGTGCTTATGCGTGCTGACACTGTGCATGCTGCCACTAACCACATTTGCATGCTGACCCTGTGCATGTCACCCCTAACCATGTTATTCATGTGTTGTTTGTTTATCAACCATGATATTGCTCACCATTCAATTGCATTTCCTTTTGCAGCAAATGTAAAGCACCTAGAGAGAGATTGAGTTCTCTTAGGGCACTTGATCAAGTTCATTACTATTATAATTATTAATAAAATGCGAATTGTTCAATTTGATTATCGAAAATGGGTTTATTTTAAATTCATCGTTGTCCTGGTCTCTAAAGCAAAGTTTGTGAAGAATTGTCTATATTATATTATATATATAATTGTCTATACTTCTTAGGCTTAAGAAATTAGGAGATATAACACTTACAGACCAGATAAAAAATCGTGTTATATAGTGATAACAACAACAAAAACAGCAATTATACTAATTCATAGTAATAACAATAGTTCTTATTGTTAATGTCATTTTACTGTTCGACAGCACTCTCGTGGCTTTCTGTCTTGCCGCAAACGGCAAGGCCAAGGACTTTGCCAATAAGTTACGGCTGCAATCTGTGCAATCCTCGTTGATTTAGGCCTGCTGCTGCTGCTGCTGCTGCTGCTGCTGCTGCTGCTGCTGCTGCTGCTGCTGCTGCTGCTGCTGCTGCTGCTGCTGCAACTGTCGCCACCGAAATCTCGACTGTAGTCACCAGGGGCAGCTTAAACCTTGAGGCTTTAACGCGATTACAGCACCTGCCATCGCTGCTAATGCTGCCTCAGGTGCATCAATACTTAGGTGTGGCTGATCGCGCCTTAGTGGAAGGCTCTCTGTAGAGCGATCCAGAGTGCTCAGTGCAGAGCATTCGCTGTAGCCATGATCAATTGCCCACTGCAGTGGCAACTACAGTTAGCTGCTGATTGGTTAGCGACAATGGTGATTGCTGTCAGCCTCTAGCCTCTGTCAATCAGCGGTCTGGGTTGCCTCGCCGATGTGCTGCCAGCAGCGGCTGCAGCAGCAGCTGTCGGCTGCTGGCTGCTTCAGTGGATCCGCTGACTGGTCACCTGGTCACAGAGAGCAAGCGGTTGCCATTGCAGGCTCAGTTCGAGCAGATTCAGTCGCAGATCAGCCAGGCCACGGAGAGCCAGAGGCTGCTCGAGGGTCAGGTGCGAGCGCTGCTGCTGCAGCAGCGCGGCTCGTCGGCAGCTGCAGCAGCTGCTACGCTTTCGGTCGGCGCTTCAATGCCACCGCCGTCGGCTCTGAAGCAGCCCGGCGGCGGCAGCGAGGAGGGGTCGCCTGCTCAGTGCCACACGATGTCGCGGCGATGCGCCGACCCGGCGGCCGCCGCCGCAGCCACGTACGGTAGCACGTGCTGCCCATTCTGCAGCTGCCCTTTGCCGGACGGCGCTTACCCGCTGCCGTCTGCTGGCCGCTCGTCGCAAGACGGCGGTGGCAGCTCAGGGGAGCGCTATCTGTCGCCGCTGCTCAAGTCCTTCATCGCCAGCCTTCCTGAACCGGGAGGTGAGTGCGAGAGCGGTGCTCTGTCTGGGAGCGGTGCTCTCTATCTGCTCTGTCCATACGCTGTGGCACGTCCGGCGGCTCCATGGCAAAGGCAAGTCTTTTACTGCCTCGTCTATTTTCTCTATACGCAGAGGCTCCAAACGGCAGCAGCAGCGGCGGCCATTCAGACCCGGAGGGCCACGCACCGGTGCCTCCGCAACGGCCGCCCTTGATCATGCGTCAGAAGAAAAGCTTGCCGTCGCCGTCGGCTGCGGCCGAGGCTGCAGTGGGACTGCTGCCTCGGCCGCAGCCGCGCAGCGGCGCCAGCCCGCTCATCCGCCGGCGCAGCAGCTCTGCAGCCGACAGCGACGGCATCAGCCTGACGGTGGGCATCTGCTCGGGCACGTGATGCACGTGATGCTGCAGCTGTCAATCGCAATGCCGAGAGCGCACCACGTGTCCCCACGGCAGCCTCCCGTGCGTTCGCCGGTGGCGCTTGTGTGCAGTTCTCGAGTTTCCTGCACGCATACTGGTGGTGACTGCTGCTGCGGACCCCTGTCTTCAGCAGTGGTTGCTGCTGCTGCTGGTGGCCACTGCTGGTGGCCAGACAGCTGCTTGTCATCCCCCGACTTATAGAAATAGGGGCATACGTGCACTCGAGCACACACACACACACACACACACACACACACACACACGGACATCGAGGCTTTAATTTTTAAGCCGATACTACTCAGGCTGTACGTGTGCTGTGATCGTTCCCTGCCTTCTAGCACTCCTTGACCTCGAACTCTCTTGGTTCCTTTGCAAGCATGCATTGCCGACATTTGCACTTGAAAGGCTCTAACTTCCTCAGATTGAATGTCGGTGGAACCAACTTACTATTTGCGGGCAAACCTTGTGTTACTCAAATCGGTATCTTTGCTTTGATCCCTCCCAGCCCTCCAGCTCGTCGAATTCTCTCTCTCTCCCCTCCCTCCCTCGCGTCGAAACTGCCTGCATTACTCCACTTCTCATCGACCTGCACTCAATTGCTCCCCATTAAATAGTGCATCAGCACCAACGCCCTGTCACTCACTTTTAGGCCCACACCTTATCTTGCTCTGGCCTACCTGTCCAAATTATCTTTACTTTACAGGTTTCACATCGCAGCATAACTGCTCTTCTGACTCTATTCGCTTAGCTGGGCCTCTAACAACATCAATTTGGAGACAGTGCCTGTAATTCGTAGGCTCCCAAAGCCTGGAACTGTGTCAGTCTGACCTGACTTGATCCCCCCTTGAGTCCCCTGACTTGAGGACATTTCAAAAGAAACAGAAAACACATCGGTCCCTCGAAGTAGTTGCTCCATCCGAGTGAATTATCTTTTCCACATTTACCTGTGCTGAAGCTTTGTTTATTATTATTATCACTAACCAGTTCAATGTATGCTGCTTTTTAGCATATGTAACGTGCCTAGACAGATATTAATGTCTATTAGGGTGGTTTACTCATGTTTTATTATTACTATTTTTACCCAGTCGTCGTGGCCTGTGCTTTCAACTGGTTCAATGTTGATGCCTTCTTTTTTCCAGAGCTCTCAAAGCGGCAGCTTCAAAGGTAAGGCGCAAGTCACGTTGTACGCCTGGTGACGTAACTCTAACGGCAAGCGCCACTACCAGCACGGACGTTCACCTGCATTATTGCACATGTTTGCAGACAAAAGGCAAAGTGCCACCACCACCAGCTCCTCGGGCCGGTCGCCTTCAAGTGCCAACGGCTTGAGCAGGCGAAGTGAGTGCACAAGTGAAGGTGGGAGTAACAGGCCAGAGAGGGGGGTGGGGGAATGTAAGAGGCTTGAACCCGGTTCGAACACAGGCAGTAGTAGTAGTAGCAGCAGCTGCAGTGGCCGTTGCTGCTGATGCTGCTGCCACCTTCCCGAAAGTCTGTTTGCCATGTATGGCAAAGTAAATCCCTCAGCCCCGCCCCCTCCTCCCGCGTAAAGGGGGAGTTGGAAGCATCTTGAGCTCTCACTGCTTTTCTCTAATCGCCCCCGGCGGCCGCGTGCATCACTGCGTTGCCCCCCCCCCCCAGCAGGTATCACTGCATTGCCCCTAGCATGCATCACTGCATCGCCTTCCCCAGCATGCACCACTGTGTTACCTCCAGCATGCATCGAGGCTCGTGCTGGTCAATGCTGTTGCTTTTGCGACCGGGCAGCGGCTGCAACCGCAGCAGTGGCAGCCAGCTGTGCTGTGAGCAATGCGCCAGCCAATTCGGCTGCTTTCCGATCCCATTATCGCTGCAATTTCGAAGCAGGTGACTTGTCTGCAGCTGCCGCCCAAAGCTGCATGAAAGTGCGCGTCGCCATTACAGTGCATTGCGCAGCCGACCCAAAGTTGACATCCCATCCCGTTGTCTGTCTGCTATCCCCAGCGCACAGGTATAAGATCGTGAAGGAGCTCACGGAGTCAGAGAGAAACTACTGCTCCACGCTGAGAATAATCCTGGAGCACTACCAGGAACCGCTTCGGGCGTCGGGTCAAGTCAGCGCAGCCGACTACGTGTAAGTAGCGGTGGCTCCTGCTCAGCCTCGCTCCGATGCCGCCTGCCCACACCCTTCCGGCAGTCGCCGCCGCCGTGAGCGAGGCTCCGAGTGGCGGTGGCGGCTCTGGCTCTGCCTTGAGCAAGGTAGTTTTCTTTTCTTTTCAGGACGATATTTCCGCCGTCGCTGCAAAGAATCTACGACTACCACTGCGGCATTCTAAGGACTCTCGAGGACCGCATGGCGGGCTGGAAGAGTCGAGACGTGATCGGTGACATTTTCGCTCACTTCACCGAAGCTCACGAGGTGACTTTGATGCGTGACCGCAGCAGCTTCAGCAGCAGTAGCGGTGCGCGCGCTTCGGCTGGCTTCCTACTCCTCGGTTGGCGATGCTCGATCGTTGCAGAGGCCCGGCAGCGGTGCCGGCTATCGGGAGTACATCGAAAATTTCTCCACCGCCGTGACCACCATCAGCCGATTGGAGAGAGCCTCGGAGAGCTACCGGCGATTAATCAAGGTGAGCCGATTAATCAAGGCCGCTGCCCCCTGGCCACATTCGAGCTGGTGCAATCGATGAACATCAGGGCCAATCTTCCTCCAGGGAAATATTTGCGAGCGTCTGCGCCAGCCTGCCAGGCGGCGGCATGTGTGGACACGCTGTAGTGGGTGCACAGCTGTATTCGCCATCCGCCATCTTGAGGCCGTAACAAAGCCACGGGAGTTGGCAGCGAGAACTGCTGTTGTCTCCTCGAATCACGGCCGGTCGTACCGAGTAAAGTCTTCCTGCCTGTGACCTATGACCTAGTCAGCTCGTGGTGAAGTGGTTTTTCGAGCGCTAGGGTCGGTTTTTTCATTCAAAAAATGTATGTGCAAGACCGCACTGTTCGACACCACTTCTTGTCCTAAAACTCGGTCATCGGCTGTCAACCGTCGATGCAGCCGCCATGCTACGTGAACGTGACCGTGCAATGTAATACAAATGCCGGCGTTTCAATGCTCTCAGAGGCCTTTAAATAAATAAATAGTACTAGCTGATTTAACAGCCTCCTTTTGTATAGCAGCAGAAGAGCCTTTACGGCTATCGCCACCGCTTGCAGTGGCAGTAAAGGATCGCCCACCACAGGATTCGAACTCACGACCTCGGGGCTGAGGTCGTGAAAAGCAACCGCCTTACCTAGTGAGCCACTACGACTCTAATCTTTCTGCCAGCTTTCTGCATGGTAGCGCAAGCCACCTCACTTCGTGGCATTTGATCCTGCCCCAGTAAACAAGCGAGTCAATAGCAATAGTAATAATATAATAATGCTAGCTTATTTAACAGCTTCTTTTGTATAGCGACAGAAGAGCCTTTACGGCTATCACCACGGCTTGCAGTAATATTAAAGGATTGACCACAGAAGGATTCGAACCCGAGACCTCGGGACCAAGGTCGTGAAAAGCGACCGCCTTACCTAGTCTGCAACCCCAACATCCAGTTTTTGTGGCAAAGGCAATGCTGCAGCAGAAACCTTTGCCTGCCGGCCAGCCTCATGCGAGCAAAGAGACGCGAAATGGGGCTGGCTAGCTGTCTTCGCCCCCTCACCCTTCTCATTCGGCACTGCTCTGTACTGATGACCAGTGAAGGCTGTCGCTGTTTTAGAGCTGTGAGCTGCAGTCGCCTGCCAAGCACGGCCTCATAAGCTTGCTCATGTTTCCTGTCCGGCGAATACCCAACTACGTGCTGATGCTGCAGGTGAGTCACTCGACGGGTAGAGGGTCCACGAAAGCCACTAGTTGCAACTAGGAAGCTGTCCGGCTGTGTCCAGCTATGTCCACTGGGTCCGGCTGTGTCACGCTGTGTCCGGCTATGTCTGCTGGGTCCGGCTGTGTCACGCTGTATCCGGCTATGTCCGCTGGGTCCGGCTGTGTCATGCTGTATCTGCTGTGTTCGGCTGTCCCGCTGTGTCTGCTGAGCAAATGGAGCTTTCGTCAGCCAGCCAGCCAGCCGTGTATTTTGTTTGGGGTGGGGATGGCTGGGGTGGGGTGGTCGAGCCGGGCTGGCCAGGTGGTCGTGTGCAGTATTCACTCCCCCCTCCCCCTGTCTGATGCATCGTTACACCGAGAGTTACCGTTCGTTGCCTTCATCAGTTTGTTTACCGAGCAGCAGCAGCTATAACCCCACTCCAACCTACCCCTCCCCCCCCCCCCCCCCCCCCCGAGGGAAGGCTGCCCTGTGATCTTTTGGCACTGAGGCAGCATTACTAGTTAATTATTAATCGTGCTCCCTCCCAGTGAGCCAGCTGCCTTGATTAGTGCATCTCCCTGCTGTCTGGTACTTGGTGGCCCATTCTCAGTGCGTCCCTCTGTCTGTCCGTCCGTCCGTCTGTCTGTCCGTCCCTCTGTCGGTCTGTCTGTCTGTCCGTCCGTCTGTCGTCCATCACTGTTATGAGCATATCTGCCCACCGACCGATTCATTAGATGGCAAAAGAAACTTTCGGCTGCCTACAGCAGCCACGTCAGCAGCTCTGGTTGCTAGTGGCGCCGATTCCAGGTTATTCCGCTTGCTCGAGAGGGCATCTCAGTTTGGTTGTGGGTAAAGAGACGTATTCGTGTTCATCAAGTCAACACCTGTGTATGTGGGGCAGGATGGACCTTGGGTGGCACGGTCTCGAAAACAAGTCCCAATGAGCAGCGCAGTTTTATCGTATTAAATTCTAAACCATTCGTCGGAATGGCAGCAGTGTAGGCTCTGGTACTACCCAGCTGCTATGGTTCTGGATAATTGACCTCGGGTTACAGCATGATCTAAAAGACAGGATGGAGAAAGGTTGTCAGGGGCATGGTCAAGCAGTAAGGTCATTTCGCTTCACTGCCCAAGTGTTGGGTTCGAGTCCTGCAGTTGGCAAATCCACTCGGCCTGCTTTGAGCTGCGATGAAAGCCACCAATGCTCCTCTGCTGCTATGGAGTTGCTATGGAGTTGAGGCTGTCGAATCAGCCGTTCCTAACTTTAGCAGAGAGCAAGTCAGCCATCAAGATTTCCAACAGTCTTGTTGGCCATGTTGGCACTGAAAATTGTGGCGATGTTGATCGTGTTTCCTTTGCAGCAAATGTAAAGCACCTAGAAAGAGATTGAGTTCTCTGAGGGCACTTTATCAAGCGTGCTATTATGATTATTATGTTGTACACCAAAAGAGAATGCCGGAAGCTCGGCACATACTGAGAGAGTGAGAGTGAGGCAACAAGAGTCCATTAATGGCATGTCGGTATTGGGTGAATGCAGTCAGGTATTGGGCCTAGCAGACCATTCCACTCACCAGCAGTGGTCAGGTCTTCAGGCCGGGCGAGCAGCTTTGAGGTCGGAGCCCACGGCCACGCTGGCATCACTGCTCTGCCGCAGCTCGCACGGTGCCACGTGCGTCTGCTGCAGCTTGTGGTGCCACCGCGTTTGCTGCAGCAATTGCTGAAGTACACAGAAGCCAATCATCCCGACGAGTTTTACATCCCGTCGTGTCTCAGCAAGTTCTCAGACATCCTGCGCGCCATGGACAGCTCGGTCGAGCAGACGCTACACAATCGGTCCGGAGCAGCGTCGGCCCCACTGGGCAGCAGCAGCAAAAGCGCCCGCTCGGTGCAGTAAGTCATTTCGGCTGCCAGTTCTTTGCTTGCATCGACCTTGACCTGTGGCTCTGTTTATCACCCGAGTGTGGGAACTTGTTTTATGGCCAATGTTTTCGTGGATTCGTGGCACTACTCAGAGATAGGAAAGATGTTAGCCTTGTGTCGTGTGCTAAGTAACCTTTCACTAAAAGAAGAACACATCAGCTACCCAACCATGTTCTGCCATAGCATCCAGCTCTGCAACATTGCCGAAGTTCGGGCCTGATTAGGCGATTAGGCAAGGATACCGCAGCCAAGCTGGTCCATGCATTTGCGACGTTTCATCTTTACTTCTGTAACTCACTGGTCGCAGGTCTTCTGGCCTGTGCAATAAGATGCTGATGGTTGATAAACAATCTGCGGCTAGCCTTGTTTGTCGTGAATGTAGCAACTGCCCTAATTACCCACCACTTCTCACCGACCTACACTGGCTTCCCATCAAGCAGAGTGTCAACTTCTAGATTATGTCACTCACTTGTAGGTCCATGTGTTCTCTTGCCGGGGCTTACCTATCCGAAATACTTCCTACTCATTCTTTGCTTCATACCATCAGCTCATCTGACAAGTCGTTTAGCTGTACCTCTAGCTGATTCAACAGCCTCTTCCTTATGGTGACAGAAGAGTTTTTACGGCTACCACCACCACTTGCAGTGGCAATAAAGGAGCGCCCACTGCAGGATTTGAACCCCCGACCTCGGGACAGAGATCGTGAAAAGCAACCGCCATACCCAGTGTGCCATCACGGCTCATTGCTGAAGCTAGGCTAGTCCGTCTTGAGCATTGCAGTTGCCACAGTGCACCATTTTTCACTGACCTGCACTGGCTACCAATCAGGTAGTGTATCGGTTTCAAGGTTTTGTCGCTCACATTTAGGTTCCTTCATTATTTGGCTCTAGCCTACCTGGCAGAGCCACTTACCAACCAGGCCAGACATCGTACCACCTGCTCTTCTGACTCAAGTCGTTTAGCTGAACCTCGTACCAACCTCAAATCCTTTGGATACCGTGCCTTTATTTCATAAGCTCTCAAAGGCATAGAACTCGCTTGCAACTGATGTCACGACATCCCTTGACTTGACGACATTTAAAATGAAGCTAAAATGCATCTATTTATTTGTCACAACACTTGCTAGCTCCATTCGATCTGTTCTTTGTGTGCTTATTCGTGCTAACACAGCGCATGCTACCACTATGTTTTACATGTTGACACTGTGCATGTTACCTCAAACCATTTCTTGCTTGTCGACATTGTGCATGTTACCAGTAATCATTTGATCATGCTTCCTTTACAGCATAGGCAAAGTGCCTAGAAAGAGATTCAAGTTCACTGAGGGAGCTATACAAATGTATTGTTATTGTTAAGTTAGAAAACATCGTCGGTATCTGAACTATTTATTTGCAGCCCGTAGGAGGAGGAAGAAGGGTGTACAGGGAGAAGAGGTTTGAGTTCGTAGGAGGAGAGGTTATAGGTCGTATGAGGAGAGGTTAGAGGTCGTAGTAGGAGAGCTTATGGGTCGTGGGAGGAGGGAGAAGAGGTTAGAGACCAACGGCCGGATGAGAAGAAGACTCAGGCTGGCGAGAAGTGTACTTTGCTTGCAACACTAAGTCGGGTAAGGTGTCGGGCAGGGCTGACGTGCACCGAGAGGGAAGCCAGTTAAGTTGGCCAGTGGTTGCTACAGGTGCAGCTTGTTCACGTGCTCTTCAAGGCGCTGAAGGGACGCGAAACCTAAACTTACCCGAATTTGCAAGTTATAGCAGGTGGACCTGTAACGCTAACTCTATAATCCACTTTCAAAGAGAGCTTCAGACTACTTTCAGCCCTTCTTTCGAAATGCCCGCAGCGCCCAGAGCCGAGCAATGCTGGTAGCTGTGCGCCAGGTGTAGGGCAGCGCGCCCCTTGTAGCTACATTGACCTTGCCCTAGTGATTCCTCTGGGGGCGGCAGCACCATTACTCCTCCGCTGGTGACCGCGTGCAGGATGCACCCGAAGCTGGGTCGGAAAACGCCGCCTCTGCTGCGCTCAGCAAGCTCTGCACCACCAAGCGGCAGCCTGCTCTGTCGAGTGAGCGCCAGCACCGAAATGCACCGCATGGCATTGCTGCTCGCGCGACGCCGAGCGCTCGGCGACTCGCAATGCACGACGGCTCCGCTGCTGCCTCGGCGCTGCAGGCCCAGGTCGCGGTCGCGGGTGTCGTGCCCGGCGAGCAGCGGCGACGAGCCAGAGGACGACGAGGATCACGGGGCATCGTCGACAACGACCAAGGACAGCGGCAACTATTCCAACAACGATGACCCTGGCGTGGCTGCTGATGGCGGCATCGACCAGCAGGACAAGAAGCCACGGCGGCATACGATGGCAACATCTCAGGGCGGCGGTGGCAGCGGGTCGACGGCTACGCTGCCGAGGTCCTTCCTCAAGAAAAGTTCGGCGACCTTCAGCCTCACTTCATCGTCGGGCCACAGCAGCACCCTGGGTGAGAGCCTTGTGATGGGTGTGGCTGCTGCGCGGCTCGTGGCTAGCGCCAGGGGGAGGCCACCGCCGCCGCTGCTGCAGTCGCCTGCTACCAGCGGTAGCATGCGGTCAGCAGCAGGAGGACACTGAGCCAAGGCAGCCGGTGCATAGAGAGCGTCCTTTCGTACAGCCGGAAAGAGATTGAGTTCTCTGAGGGCGCCATGTGAAATGTATTATTACTATAGTTATCATCATTACTATTATTAGCCAGCAAGAGCCGAGCGATCGCGCTGGACCGATTTCGCTCCGAGTTTTCGGCCGAAATCAAGGGCACCACACTGCAGTCTGCATCGTACGGCAGCCAGATGGCATCAGCCGGTGCCGTCGCCGCCGCCGGGGCAACATTGCCTCGCTCGCCTGCCAAAGCTCTGCTGAAGCGCTCCAAGTCGCAGACAGAGGTGCTGCACCAGATGCCGCGGCTGACGTCCGCTGCTGCCACTGCTGTGTCGTCGGCCGCTGCGGCCGAGCAGCGCATCACCGGCGAGCTGGGATGCGGTGGGCCTTCGCCGGCGCCGCGAGTCCGGCGCAGCGTCCTGCTGCTGAAGGCGCAGCAGCAGCAGCCTCCGCTGGACGTCGTCGGGCAACGCGACGACAGCGGACAGCGCACGATGCGACTCGCCTCCGGAGACTTGGAAAGTAAGCAAGCGCTGGCGACCCGTTGTGCAAGCCGCACCCATTCTGCAAGCTGTTCGAACGGGCGGCCACCGGTTTTGGCAGCAGAGGTGTCCTCCAGCAGCGTTTAAGAATTGAATTATTTTAGCAGCTGGCAAAACCGGTGCCTCTTCTCACTGTATCTGTCTATGCCTATATATTTCTGCAGTTTTTTGCTCAATCGTGAAAAGGGCCTGCTGAACTATGCATTTGCTTGCACGTGCAGTGGGGCTTACACACCCAACTTTAAGTATGAGTAAGTTTTGTCTAAACAATTTAGAAGAGACAACCATCTGTCTGCTATAGTTGTTGACCTCGGTTTCTATTTGGGACGTGCAGTTTTTACTTAAAAGAGTGGTAATAATCGTATTTAGTCTACAAGGAGCCATGATTAGAACATTCGCTCATTCGATTAGTTGGAATGAGGATAATAGTGGCCTTAGCGTAGCTTCAGGATATCAAAAAATAGGATCTCCAAATCCAAGAGTATCTCAGTAAAATAGCAGTTGGTATGCGGTCAAAAGGCCTAGCAGTCTACTTAGATCGGTGGATAAACTTTGAGATTAAATCGGTAATGGCAGGCTAGAAGATACAAGTTGAAGAACTGCTGGTTGTGTGAGCAAAGTCCAGTCGTGTAGCTACAGTGGGGATGGACTCGGACCGCTTCAGTATTGGGCAACTCCAGCTCTCTGATGTTTGTGATGCTCTTGTAGGCTCTCGGTCAAATTGTATCTCCATCTGACCCTCCACAAAGACTATGTGGATGTTATGCAGAAGAGTTTACCATAGCACACTCACAGCCTAAGCGACTTTCGGTACGCATTCGGTATCCAACAGACTTCATGTAAAGCCAACAAAGAGAAAGTGAGAAGCATAGCTGAGTCAGGAGAGCAGATGAGGTAGTTAGTATCGTGAAAGTAGCTGCTCAGGACAGCTGAAAGGGGTGTGCCCTAGTCGGCAGCAGTAGTGTAGATGTAGTTGCATAAGAATTGTGGAAGTGAGTTCCACAGTGTGTAGCACCTTCAAAGCAAAAGCTTCTGTCGCCGACGATCTTTAAGCTGAGGAGTGGAACAGCTAATCTATTGTCCATACAGGACCTGAGGGCTCGAGGAGTTAGTTCAGCTAGGTATGAAGGAGCCAAGCCGTTGTGGGCTTTGCAGGTCAGTGTAAGAACTTTACTCTTTATCGGTTGATCAACCGAAAGACAACGAAGCTCCTTCAGCATAAGAGACACGCGGTCAAACCGCTGGAATTTGTTAACTAGCATTTCAGCTATATTCATCACCAGCTGTAGTGGCCTAGTGGCTTTTTTCGGTAGCTCAGTCAAAATGGAGCCGTAATAATCAAGCCGAGACAGAACCTTGGAGCTAGTTAAGCTTTTTGAAAGCCACCGTGATGGACAGTCTTAGACATCTTAGAGAGGGATCGGACGTGATGGCTAGCTGTGGAAGCAGTTTTCTTAACGAAGCTTTCAGGATTTAGATTGCTGTCGACATCACCTAAATTCCAAGTGCACAGTGATGGTTGCACAATAGAATCGCCTATTAGAAGAGCAAAGTCCTCTAAACTCGCGGATTGGGGTGTCCTGTGAGTAGCAGTTCTGTTTTATCGTCGTTTAGTTTAGGAAATTTGCCGACATCCAGGGTCGAATATCTTCAAGGCAGGCATTTAGTGTATCAGTTGCTGCAGCAGATTCTGGCGGTTTAAATGACAAATACAGCAAGAGTATCATCAGCCTAAATGTGATAACCTATTCCATAGGCCCGATTCACTTTTCCTAGAGGTTCAATATAAATGGAGAACAGCAAAGGGCCGAGGACAGAACCTTATGGCACTCCGAAGATGACTTGTCTGGTCGATGAGATCTGACCCCAAACGACACGGATTGAACACGATCGGACGAGTGCGATTTAAACCATGCCGGTGCGTCATCGTCTGCCAGACCAATCATTGCTCAAAATCGTTCTAGTACGTTGTCGTGGTCTGTAGTGTCGAAGGCAGCTGATAGGAATTCATCCTTTGCTCGTCCTGCTAGTTGTAGGGTGTATGCTGACCCCGTGCATGTCACCTCACCTAATCGCGTTATGCGTGTTGTTAAATGAGCATGCTACTGCTAACTATTCGATCATGCTTCCTGTACAGCAAATGTAAAGTGCCTAGAAAGAGATAGGGTTATCTGATGGCACCATAACTAATGTATTATTATTATGATTGTTATTATTACTTGTCATAGAGAGTTTGATCGTAGATATGCAGCGTAAAGTTGAGTTCGATTAAAGGCCGTCGTACGTGGCCTGCTATCCGACCAAGTAGCTTTGGGCAGCTCTTGTTCAGCTCTTGTGGAGTGGAGGTGCGGATTGAGGAGTCAAGAAATACGATTCCATAAGATGCCGAAATGCAAAAGCTGCGTTTACGAGATCCAACTTATCTTACGAACGTAATCCAAGTAGCCCAATTGTAGCTCCTCCCGTCACCCTGCTGGTAGCTAGGTACTGATCCAGCAGAGTTCGAGTGGCTGCAAACGTTATGCCACCGTGCCGGACGCTCCTGGCACGGCCACCACAAGCCAAGCGTGCCTCAGCGAGCGCCCCCCCCCGGAAGTGTCAGAGCACGTAGTGCAGGACGATCGTGCAGCGAAGCGCTCGAAAGGTTTCTCCGATCGCTCAGGTTCGGCCTCTCACGTGACTCTCAAGTCTTCCAGCAAAGATCTGCCGTCTAGGCGCTCGCAGCCTGACCTGACCTTCACGTCCAGCAGCAGCAGCGCTGGAATGGTGCTGTCGCCGCCGGAAGACCTCCGCCGCGCCTCACCGCTCACAGACGACGCGCAACCCAAGAGGAAATCTATCGGGAAGTCGATTAAATCTCTATTCTCCAAGAAGAGGCAAGTTTTTGTCAATTAACAGCGTTCGCTCCGGCTGTAGTCGACAGAGCAAGCGAAAAACTTAAGACTCGGAAAACGGGCGAACGCCTTATGCGGGGTACCAGCCTATCCAGAGTCGTCAACTTTCGCCCTCGAAGCTTCCATCGGCTTTCATGTGCTTGCCAGCTTCGTTTTCCTTGCCTGAGGCGAACCCGGTCCCGGAGCGGCTTAAAGCTGCATCCTTTTGCTGGCATTCGTTAATGGTCGCTATAGGCCTCGGCTGCAGACGGCCATCGCTGTCCAAAAGACTAGGCACTCTACAAATAAGCGCGGCGTCGCGCATGCACATTCGTGCACGCACACACTCGTACGTGCAGGCATGCTCACTCACTCAAAAACGTGCGCACGTGCAGCACAGACACGTGTGCGAGTTCACATGCACAACCAGCCGAACATTCGGCTCAAATGTAGCCAAGCGTTCATATTGCAGTACTTGAGAGCGTTCCGAGTGTTGCCTCCGTATTTCTTTCGAAAGTAAGAGAAAAAATAAATATATAATTCATTTGTATAGCACCTTAAGAGAACTTAATTTCTATTCAGGTGCTTTACGTATGCCACGGGGCTCGACACCATGACCTCGGCCAAACCTTGGTCGGGGCGAGCACCTTAATCACTGGACCAAGCCAGCTTGGCATTCTTATACCTCTGCTTTAGGCTTTTCGAGGTCACGTATTTTCAAACCGGAAGCATAGCCGACCTTTTGCTAGCAGGGCCTGAGTTAGTCTGGTGGCTAGTCGCCTTAACTTAGCGTCTTATCAATGTGTCGCTGCCTCGCTGACCTCTTGTCCTCTGCGTGTTGCATGCCCATCCCTGGTGCCTCAACCTGCACCCGAGAGTTCGGCTTTATCCCCCTCGTAATTGTAACATTCCAGGGTCGCAACGCCGGCTGACGGCAGCCGCGGCGAGAAGTACGTCGTGGCTGCAGCGAGAAGTACTGCTTCGGACGGCGGCACGGCGACTCCGCCTCGTTCGCCGTCTCTGCGAGAGTACCTGGATGCTCAGTACGAGCCGCCGAGAATGTTCGCAGGCGATACGAGTAGCGAGGAGGACGGTGTCGTCGACACTTCGGACATGCATGACTGTGTGGACGCCGCGACGCACTTGGACATGAACACTTACGAGGACGAGAACGGAGAGCCGTACAGTGCTGTGTGAGCCACGTGACCAACGACGTACGATAGAATAGCCGTACAGCGAGCCCCATGCGATCGCATGGCACTGCTCTCTGGCCTACTGCTGCGCTGGTGCCTCTAGGTGCTGCGCCGTCCGTGCTTGAAAAGTCTCGGAGGCTTCGAAATTTCTAAGCTTAGAAATCCCGGTGGACGGACAGATCTGATTGAACCAGTTGCACGTAGCCACAGACTTGCCACCGGTCAGCAACTGCTGCAGGAGATTCTGTTGGCAACATCCACTCACCGTGTGAGTGGTTTACGGTGGCGATCTGGCATAGGCGAAGCGCTCAGGTCGGCGGTCAGGGTCCCGATTATTTGCAGACTCATCTTCCTGTAGGCCTGGCAAATGGGCTTATTTTTTTAGACTCCACGAGCACTCCACGCCTTGCTTCGTCCTGACTGTGCTCGCAGACTGTTCGGCGACCGACTCATCTTCCTGGCACATGGGGCCTTTTTTGTAATTCCTCGAGCTGGCCTCGATCACGTGACAGCCACCAGCTCGATGACAGTGCAAGTTGCAGTGCGTTCTGCTGTGCTGGCTTTTGATGGTGGCGACTGAACTCGAATTGCAGCCCTTGCATTGGCTGCATGCCAAGCTCACTGGGAGCGTTTAGCTATCGGAGAAATCAAAAGCTAGGAGGCTTCGGCTTTCGACATATCGGGACAGCGACTGAGGCACTCACTACGTTTCTGCCACTAACAGATGGAAAATTGGGACAAATAGCAAATTCACAGCAGAGCCCTGCTGTGAATTTGTACAAAGTACACTATAGGGGCTGCTGCTAGCGCTGACAGGTAGGGAGGAGGGAGGCGCTACCATGGAATTAGAGCTACCGTGGAATAGATATCACGAAGGAGGGCAACCCCGCAAAGGACACTGCTTACGACTTGCCCAGACATTGCAGCTCTCACCACAGACTGTTGCTGCTGCTGCTGTGCTTATGGTCAAAGTGTGAATGCATGCATGCATGCACGGCTGAGCTCGCAAGTTCTCTTGCGTTTGTTCACTAACCATTTTCAAAAGTATTTAAATCTTAATTTAATCAATGGAATTCTAGCTGAAAAATAAACTTGGCCGAATCACTGCCGAGCCGAGTTTGTTCAGTGTATACGTCCAATCCAGCGCTAGCAGTGTTTTCGCTAAGGCAGCAGAAAAAAAGAGATGAATTTATGTCACTGCAGCAATGTTAGCACATAGACCTGTTGATGGGGCACTTGTCTCCGCCTCAACAGGGCGGCTGTACGAGGGAGGTGAGGCTCAGAAGACGACGGGCGGATGTAACGGCTGCTGCCGTACTGCAGTCATTACCTCAAGCACAGCCCACGTGACCGATGCTGGTCCTTGAGGCACCTGACATGGTGAAGTAGGTGCCTCCAAGCACAGCCGGCGAGTCGTCGATGCAGCATGGTGCAAATATCCGGGTATGGCCCGATAGCCAAGCTCACACCAATTAAGAACGCTAACATACTAACAAATCCAAATGTCATTAACACATAATAATAATAACAAAATTACCCCATTTGTATAGCACCCTAAAAGATCTAAATCTATCTTGGCATTTCACATATCATGAAAAGGAAGTAGATCAATATGGTTAGTGATCACGTGCGACAACACTGTGTCATTATGCTTAAGTACACGAAGGAACAATTCACTCCGACCCAGCAAATGATGTGTTGAGGTACAGGTGAGTTTCGTGGCTTCTTTTGAAATGTGAGCGCGGGGTATGTAGTGACATCAGTCGGGAGAGTGAGGCTTTGGAAGAGTACTAACTAAATAAATACACACTAAAGGATTTGAGGTTGGTTAGAGACACAGCTACCTAGTTAGTCAAAGGGTCTGATTTACGATGCTAAGGCTGAATGATAGATAATATTGACAGCACAGCGCATGGGTGACCGGCTCATGTTTTGCTTTGTATAAAATGTTGTGTTGATAGTTTATATTAGTGTTTAGCTCTTCAGCTATTTTATGTGACGCCGTCCCATCCCTACCCAGCTAATGCTTTAGGGAACAGGTATGTTTTTAGCTTCTCTTTAAATGCTGTAAGGAAATTGAAGTCAGTCAACAGAGAGTTTCAATCTTTAGGACTATACTATGGCAGCCATGTTATCTGCGGGATTTGAGATTTTAGTGGCGCAGCTAAGCGACTTGAGTCAGAAGAGCGGACGCGGTACCAAGCGAATCCTGGGGGGGGGGGGGTAAAGTAAAATGTCCGATAGGTGCAAGAATAAGTGAATGACGAAACGTGCGAGTGAACGACAGAGTCGTGAAGTCGATACGCTGTTTGTTTCTGAGCAAATGCACGTCCTGCAAAACATTGGCAGCAACAAACAGCTGTGTCAAGTCTTAAAACACACAGTAGCAATGAATAGAAAAGAAGTGTAGCCGAGTTCCAGGGGTCAGAGGCCACTTCCCGCCAAGCCCCGCCATACTCTGGCCATGAACCATAAAGCCACTGAAGTAACCAAGCCACTAACCATATTGACATGGTTCCCTTAAAGCAAATTTAAAACGACAAGAAAGAGATTTTGTTATTTGAGGGGGCTTCACAAATGTCTTATTCGTATCATTCAATCAAAGCGGCGTGGCCTTTATTGAGGGATTTGCTGTATATCCTGACTGGAACTTATTTGCTAGGTTCTAAGTCTCGGTGCAAGAGTTTAGTTGGTCTGCCACTGTCCGTTCCCGTGTCTTTGATATGAGCAGCAGTTGACAGGAGACTGAGCAAAAGTTGCTGAAGTTCTGGCCTAGTGTTGCCTTCTTAATGAGTGGCCTAACCAGCCTTTCATAAAGATTCGAGGACACAATTTGAAGCTAAGGGCACATTTATTACGTTAGTCATGCAGGCAAAAGCAGTAGATCTACGCATTTCACGAGAAGAACAGTCGGTATAGGGTCTAGCGGGCTAGTGGTCATCTTAGACAGGGAGATAAACTTCCAGGGAAGGTCAATAGTGGCCTCAGGCTTCCGGAGAGGAGTCCAATGGTGACTTCACCTTGGGGAATAAACTCATCTATCTTGCTGAATAAAAGTTATAATGATAATAAGGGTAAATGTCAAGAAAATACCAATAAAATTTGTCAGACAATCAAATGTGTTTATGGTACCTTTCGAAAGACAAATATATTATAACTGGGATCGGAAGTTCTGACGATTTCCACGGCTTGGCTCCTTCGTACCTAGCTGAACTGCTGCATCAGTTTCAGCCTGTTCGCGCCCTCAGGTCCTGTGTGGACAATAAATTAGCTGTTCCATTTCTCGGCTTAAAGACCGTTGGCGACAGAAGCTTTAGCTCTGCAGGTCCTAGACTGGAACTCGCTTCCACAGCTCTTACGCAACAACAACTACTGCCGACTATGGCACATCTTTTTCAGCGGTCCTGAGCTGCTACTTCCATGCTACTCACTACCTCAACTGCTCTCCTGACTCTTTGCTATGCTTCCAACTTTCTCTTTGCTTCGTGAGATGAAGTCTGTTGGCTACCGAATGCGTACCGAAAGTCGCTTAGGCTGTGAGTGCGCTATACAAAATTCTCCTGCGTAACACCCACATGGTCTTTATGACTTTGTGGAGCTACAGACGGAGATACATTACATTACATGAAAGGAAAATTGGTTTTGCCAACAACGTCTAACCCGGATGTAAACCGGAAGCACCAAATCTACAAATGAAAAATTTACCTATCTCAGCATCATATGCGACTTGTATACCAACTTGTCGAATCTTGGTAGATCGCGATATACGCTTTAAGCTTGTTGAGGTGCATACTTGTGACTTTCATACAGCTTAATTTCTAGGGTTGGTTGGTGACTTGTAAATTAAATAACAACTAATATTTCACATGTCGGAATGAAATTTGAAATGTGAGTGTCAGCACTGCTTGCTTGACTCTAGTTTTTAATATTTTTTATTTTGGCTTGATACGATTGGTTCTATATGTCCACGATAATGGAAAATAAAGCCGCATGACGTTTTATGACTATACCAAGTTATGCCAACCACGCCTAACCCAGATGTAAACCGGAAGCAACCAATCTACGAACGAAAAATATACCGATCTATATGTCCATGATTACGGAAAGTAAAGCTCCAGGACGTTTGATGACGTATACAGTCAAATGTATCAAACCGAAATAAAAAAATATTAAAGAGTAGAGTCAAGCAAGCAGAGCCAAACTCACATTTCAAGTTTCTTTTCGATACGTGAAATATTAGTAGTTATGTAATTTACAAGGCACCAACTAACCCTGGAAATGAAGCTGTATGAAAGTCTCAGGTATGCACCTCAACAAGCTTCAAGCGTATATCGCGATCTACCAAGATTCGACAAGTTGGGATACAAGTCGCATACAATGCTGAGATCGGTACATTTTTCATTTGTAGCTTCCGGTTTACATCTGGGTTAGACGTGCTTGGCATAACCGATTTTTCTTTCATGTGGAAGTCGTCAGAACTTCCGATCCCAGTTCTAATATATTTGTCTTCGATAGGTACCATAAACACACCATATTTGATTGTCGGACTAATTTTATAGGTATTTTCTTGACATGCCCCCATAATGTCTTTGTATAGCACCCTCAGAGATGATCTCCGATAGCCCTCATAGGTATGTCAGTCGATTGACAGTCAGTCTCGATCCTTGAGAGCCACAAGACTTGACTTGTTTAGCTCACTGCTTCCTAGTCTACCGGCATGTGCAATCAAGCGCTTACTGCTGATGCACAACTCTGCAGCTAGGCTTGTCTATCGTGAGTGCGGCAGCTGCCACATCACACAACTTCTCACCGAACTGCACTGACAAGCAATGGACCGACTTCAAGGTTTTGTCACTCACTTTTAAGTCCATTCTTTCTTTGGCTCCAGCCTACATATCAGACCTACTCCCCCCACCAGGCTGAGCATTGTACCGTCTGCTTTTCGGAATCTTAATTGGTTACCTATACCTCGTGCAAATCTCAAATCCTTTGGAGACTGTGCGTTTAGTTCGTATGCTCCCAAAGCCTGGAACTCACTCCCGACTTGCGTCACGACATCCTCTGACCTTACCACATTTAAAAAGCAACTAAAACGCATCTGTTTATGACAGCATTTATGGGTCCCTGTGATTCGACCTTTACGTGCTTATGCTTGCTGACACTGTGCATGCTGCTGCCACATATCCTTAACCATACTTGCATGCTGACCCTGTGCATGTCACCACTAACCAGTTATTCTTGTTTATTGAGCATGCTACCACTAACCATTCGATCGTGCTTCCTTTGCAGCGAATGTAAAGTGCCTTTAGAGGTTGAATTCTCTGAGGGCACAATATCTAATGTATTATTATTATTTTCAAAAGACAAGACCAAACTAGTGTTATACTATTGTGGCTGGAGCCTAAGTGAACAGCCGCACACACGACTGGCGCATCACGTAAATCGAATGGTGTCCTCTTTCCTGCGGGAGGGCTAATAATAAGGCTTTTCCAGCACTACAATTCCTGATATCCGATCAATCCTTATAGCAGTGAAGCAAATACTATGCAATATTCTTCTTGAGAGTGTCTTTGCGCACAGGATCAGATCAAAAGACACTGCGCATCCCAAAGCTAAGTAAGCCAGAACGATCGCAGGCAGCATCCCTCCACCATGCACTGTGCAAACTAGCGATGCCTCGCAAACAAAACGCTAGCCACAAAGCAATTAAAGGGTTATATATTAGTCTTTTGGACAAATGTAGATATGCCGTTACACTCGTGGTCACATTGCATTAAATGTATGGTACATATACAGCATATACATGCATATAATGTGTGTATAAATGGCCTTCATTTAAGGTAATAAAAATATTTAACTTGGTTCTTCTGGTTTTACAGAACAGCAAAGAAAGATGCTGACACAATGTGAAGCAACAAGCAATCCATACGAGGCGTAGGTGCGATCACGGCTGCACGGCTCCTGCAGTCCTCCACACGGATCCGAGTGCACTAGAATAGGGGTTGGTATCTAGGACCTCATTAGGATCCGTTAGGCGAATAAAGGCATCGATCGTAAAAGTACACACCGACGGGTGGGCATGGCACCTACAGCGAGCTCGCAAGCCGGCGTCCCTGTGCAGCAAGGGAATGAACGGAGCGAGTAGAGGTAAAGCAGAGCAGTCGCGAGCAGCAGCCGCTACCCAAGACACATGATCCTCTACCCGTCACTGCCATGACAGTCCTGCTAGCGCACCCAGCATCCAAAGACGCCACTGCTGCCGCGAGCTGCTGCTGCTCAAAAGCTGACACGTTTAGCCGACAAAGCAGGCACCTAATGGTCGAAGCTAGCGCACCAGCTACTCCCGCCGCCCGTGCGTGCTCTAACAGCAGCAGGTTGCCCGGGGTCAAATAGCAAGTCGGCTGAGAAAGAGGTGGTGGCCAGGTCGGCTCTTTCTTCCGGCGGCAGCTGAGGCACCCGCCGTTGCCAACTCCGCATGGAAAAGGAACCGCGATCGTTCAGCACCATATCAGAAGCATATGGCAGCGGCAACCGGTGGGGAAAAGTCGGCGGCATCACATTTTCATCTCGAAGGACTTGCTCGCAGAAGCTCCTGAAGCCATCTCGGTCCTGGGCTTGTGCCTGGGCTGCTGCGGCGGCGGCCCGGGCAGGAAAGGATTCGTCGCACTGCTGGTAGTCGTGCGCATGGCCCATGCGGCGTCGAACGGATCGGCTTCAGAGGCCGTCATCGTCACGGCAGCAGCGGCTCCTCTGGAGTGACCCGGTGCAGCGGCGACTGCTGCTGCTGCAGGCCTGCAAACGTCGACACGACGGTCTGGGTGTCGGGCAAGGTAACAAGGCAGGACAGCTGAATCCTGGGGCACACGCGAACCAGACGACGGTGCTGCAGTTGACGGGTCAAACGAGACAGTGAGGTGCAGGCAGCAGAAGCAGCCGGTCAGTTGCGGCTGGCAGGCAGATAGGCGTGGTTCGGTTGGCGAAGGATGCTGAGGCACTGGCCACGCGGCAGCGCCTCAGCATCGGAGCTGCATACAGTGACACATTCACGACTTTCTCTCTCTGACCTACTTCCCGACCAGGCCAGACATCGCACCCCCTCCCCTGCTCTTCAGACTCAGAGTCGTTCAGCTGCACCTCTAACTTGAAGGCCGTTGCTGGCTGAAGCTCTGCAGGTCTTAAGCTACTTTTGCATGGCAGGCTTGCCTCCCAAATCGGCATTTCTCATACCTTTGGACTACCTACGTCATCATGCATGACGACACACGACATTTGGGGGAGGGGCCAAGCCTGCAGACTCTCGTGAAGGAGAATCTGTCTCTACTCTTTGGCTCCTTGTTGGTCCAGCCGACCAATCAAAACCCTCGGCTCGTCACATACGCTCCGCGGCCACAGTAAAGATGGCTGACGTTCGTACGCTCGAGATAAATTGAGTCGTTCAGAGCAAGTCCTTGAACACGGGATGCCTCTGCGTTGTAGCCAAGGCTTAAGACTTTTCTACATAGAAACCGCAGTGCGGCTGTTAATCAAATCCACCAAGAAACCGTGCTTGTGCACACTCCTCAAACTGCTCACTTTCCCGAAAAAGCTTGTTTAAAATGTCCATCTTCCTTTTCTATTCTTCTTAACTACCCAACAATGATGACTACAGTGGTAAGCTCACTTTCTGTGGGTGATGGTTTGGCGACTTTCCGAAAGCCCTCTTTCACACCAGCCTCATGGATGTGCTAGCATGGGCTGTGTGCGAGACTAAGTCGGCAATCAAATTTGTTGTGTCAACGTCCTAATAGGGAGAAAAATCAAGAGTCGGTCAAGCAAAGTCTGCCGTGTAAATGCAGCTCCAGACTGTGGAATTCGACAATTCGACAATTCATGCGCAACGACACCTACTCACCTGCTGCAGACTATGGCACATCCTTTCCAGCCGTCCTGTGCTGCTATCCTACTACTATACAAATGACTTATGTATTAACATTATTTTTACTATTATCATTATTACTATTATCATTACTGCGACCAAGAAGGGACCAGACTTGACCGAGGCTGGGCTAATAGGCACTTCTAATCATGGGATGGCTGAATGGGCGGGCACGCCGGACAGAAAGCCTGGCCACGCTTCCTTGGGTCGGTGAGGGAGCGTGGTGCGGGGTGAGCTGACAACGAGAGAAATCTGCGAGGTACGGCAGAGCGACCGCGCGCGCACGCACGCTCACCTGTGCTGCGCTGCAGCTTGAGGCGCTGACGACCAATAGGCCCCGGTAGCACCGTGAGCTGCCGTCACGTGGGACGACTGGTTGGCTGCCGACGGCGGCAGACCCGACTTGGCAGGCAGCTGCGCGGCTGCCGCCCCGCTGACTGCTGGCCGAGCTGTCGAGCTCGCCAGCGCTGAAATGACGAAAGAAAGAAAAATACAAAACATTTGCGAATCAGGACACCGAGCTACCGAGTCCTAAACAAATCGGTTGCAACCACGGCCAACGTCTCCAAAGCAGGTCGGCGTCGCCTACCCGGAGGGTTCGCCGTGGTGACAGCGTGAAGCTGCCAGCCATTTGCTGTGGCAGCACTTGCAGTCGAGCTCCACTGCACTGCCCCGGCCTGCGGCTGCTGCTGGACGGTTGCGGCGGCAGCAGCACCGGCGGGCCACTGCGACGACGGCGGCTGCAGCTTCGGCACGGATGACGAGCCGCCGGCAGCGGTCATGCTGGACAGGCCCTGCGACAGCTGCTGGCACATGGCAGCAATTGGATCAAACGGTTCGGCATTCGAAGCCTTTGAAGTGGTCGGGTCGGTGAGGGCACCAGCCAGCGAGGCTCCGCCGCCGCCAGCTGGGCCGATGGCTCCACCTCCGCCATCGCTGCTGGTAGTGGCGCACATTACCTCTGAGGGAAAAGAGAACGTGCAGGCAAATCAGTCACCCGAGTTGAGGCCGCACTTAGCTACAGGCTCGACAGCGATCGCCATTGGCTAGCTACATACGGTGTCGACTTAACCTGAGCACGAGCATTGCAGGGGGGGGGGAGGCGATTTCTACAGATAAATGTGAGCTCTCGGTTTACGAGAGAGCATTCGTGCATGGCGAGATACGAACGTCGCCCTGGTGGGATGAGGCACGTCTTACCTACCTGTAAGTTTCAAAACATAGGCCTCAGAGTGTAAGGAAAAGAGATTTCTACGTCTCGGGAGATAAGACGATGCTAAATCCGGGCAGGGAAAAACAATCATGTGTGCTATTAAAAATGATGCAAACCTCACCCGGTGAGTCATCGGGCACAAGGAAACTACTGCGGCTGGGCGGGCATTGGATTCAAAACAGCTGAGATTCCAGAGATGAGGTGAGTAAGCAAAGGGATCCTTCAACCTAGAGCAAAACACCGACAACCCTTAATTGGTCTCTAACTGCTCCTCATCGACACCATCGCCGCTTATCTTGCCATCAGAATTGCGGACTTCGAGCTTTTTTCCGTGCGAATCGTCGTTTGTGTGCTGATAAATGCAGCAGCTGTGCACATTATTCTCACTGATCAGCTTGTGATCGTTCTTTTCAGCTAAACAAGGCGCTCAGCAAGATTTACCTCGCTAGGGGCTCTACCTAAATTCCATATCATCATTATTTTTTACTATTACTGTGATGCAAAGTCCAGGGTGTGACATCTGGGCTAGTCGGTGGAGTTGGGAAGCCTTAATAAGCTGATAATTTCAACTTTGCACATGTTCTGAGGGTCAGATCACAATGGCAGAAATAGACCTCATGAGCATGGATTTGGGCATAGTCATTCAATAAAAAAGAGGCTTGATTATTTAATAAGTGTATAATTTAGACCGCGTGAAACTATCTACTACCACATGCCTGCTACTTCTGAGCTTGCCTACACTGAATTTCAGAGTATAGTTGGTACTATCGAGTACACAGGATGGGCTTAGTAAACTGAAAACTGGGTTACTCATGTTGTTTATCAAGCATGGTATTACCATTCAATCACATTTCGCTTTGCAGCAAATGTTCAGCGCCTAGAAAGAGATTGAGCTTTCTGAGGGCGCTTTATCAAGTGCATTATTATTATTATTATTATTATTATTATTATTATTGTTATGACCCGGGTCAGAGGTTCTAATAATATAGCAGGTACCTTTTACCAGCTCCGCGCATGTGAATGTTGCTAAAATTCTGATGAACTTAATCTGCTGGCTGTAAGCAGCTGACCACATGACCTTTCATTCCATTCACCCTCACTTAAAGCGATCATGTTCTGTTGGCACCTTCCGCCGCCCAACGTCTACATACAGCACAAGCCTCTCACTCTCATTCTCTGTCTGTCTGTTTGTCTCTCTCTCTCTGTCTCTCTCTCTCTCTCCCTCCCTCTGTCTCTGTCTCCCTCCCTCCATCTGTCCCTTTGTCTGTCTCTCCCTGTGTCTGTCTGTCTCTCTCTCTCTCCGTGTCTCTGTCTGTCTGTCTCTCCTCTCTGTCTCCCTCCCTCTGTCTCTCCCTGTGTCTGTCTGTCTCTCCCTTAGTCTCTGTCTGTCTCTCTCCGTGTCTCTCTCTCATCTCTGTCTGTCTCCCTCCCTCCCTGTGTCTATTCCTGTGTCTGTCTGTCTCTCTCTGTCTCCCTCCCTCCCTCCGGCTCTCTCCAATATCTATCTATCTTTCTATCTATCTCTGCGAGTCTCTCAGTAATTAATTACCACAGAGCAGCTCTATCAGTGAGCAGCTCAAGCCTTGAAAGGGGGGGAGCTGGGAATGACCGAGCTCATACAATGTACGGAAGTTTGAATGCACCCATTGCTGCAAATAATAATTAATTCGCATTTGGGCACAACGGCTATTATCAGGTATACCTAGTAATGACTTTTGTCGCTCACTTTTAGGTCACTTCATTCTTTGTCTCCAGCCTATCTCTCAGATCTACTCCCCCACCAGGCCAATAATCGTACCACCCGCTTTTCGGAATCCAACAGTTTACCACTACCTCTTACAAACTTCAAATTCGTTGAAGACCGTGCGTTTAGTTCGCATGCTCCCAAAGCCTAGAACTCCCTCCCGACTTACACCAGAACATCCCCTGACTTGACCACATTTTTAAAGAAATAAAAACGCACATATTTAGGACAGCATTTAGTGGATCCCTTCGATTCGTCCTTCGTGTGCTTATGCGTGCTGACACTGTGCATGCTGCCACTAATCACATTTGCATGCTGACCCTGTGCATGTCACCTTTAACCACGTTGTTCATGTTGTTTATCAAGCATGATGTTACTCACCATTCAATCGCGTTTCCCTTTGCAGCAAATGTAAAGCGCCAAGGAAGAGATTGAGTTCTCTGAGGGCGCTTTATCAAGTGCATTATTATTATTATTATTATTATTAAAACGCATCACAAGATCCATGCAACTCGTCGTCAGGAGAGCACCCACTGCTTCAGCGCACTATCTAGTTTGTTCTCACCATTGTCATGCCCACCGCCGGAAGTAGCAATGGCAGCTGCACCACCACGAAAGTCGTGCTGCTGACGGTCGACGTTGGAGGGAAGCTCGTTCAAACGCAGGGAGAGCTGCCTCTTGAATGGCGACGTGACGGTGGACAGTTTAGGAAACTCTCGGAAAGAGCCCAGGCGCATGAAGGCGTCAGGCGTGGCCTGCGGCCTCTCTCTCACTGCCGTGACCTCTACGGCTGGCTTGCTTGCGCTTGCACTGCTGCCGCTCACTCCTGCTGCTGCTGCACCACTTTTGGTCGGTACCGGCTCTAAAAGGCAAGGAAGAATGTGATATAGAGCAACCAGCAGCAGCAGTAAGCCAAAAGCAGCAGCCAGTGCGGACAGTCGAACTTCTGCCACCAGCGCACCATATTCGGTGTTAGGTATTTATTGACTGCAAGACTATGCACAACGCAAAGCATGCATGTCACTCATGCAAATGCACCCCTTCAGTACCCGATGGTGATAGCGTAGCACAGCAGTCACCGGATAATGTTCTGCACAGGACCACTGGTTGACTTGGGAGGCATCGAGATCTCTGGCAGAGCGTTAACTGCAATAACTACCACGATCGTCGGTCGAAATGGGCACAAGCCGGGGCGAAGAGATTTTTGGCTCTGGACAATGACGACGATACGATGATGAAACATTCTTCAATAATCGTTCGTAAAGCACCCCAAGAGACCTTAATGTCTATACAGAAGCTTTGTGACTTGCAAGAGAATCAGTATCCAAGGGTTTGTGAGATACACTGTATGAGTGAAGAAGCAAACTACGAGCATGCTTAGGCGAGCTTGCTAAAGTGAATATTAAGACAATCGGGACCGTCGCTTAGCAAGACCTCTGACTAGTAACATGTACTGAACCAAGCATCGGTAAAAACTCAGCTGATTTAACAATCTCGTTTATATAGCAATGGAAGATCTGTTAATGGCTACCACCACCTAATGTAGTGGGCGATAAAGAATTGCCCACTGCAGGACTGAAACCCACGACCTGGGTCATGAAGACCGAGCATCTTACCTCCTGGACTAAGAAGACCCAGAGAAAGCATGGAAAACACATTGCAACAAAAAATAGACAAGAGATGCAAGGAGGTCATTGCAGACATTCACGAAGAATTCACGAAGCCTGGCAGGCATGTGATGACAGGACATGCAGTAGTACAACCTAAACAAGTTCAAAACAACAAGCACGCACGGTCATAAACGATCATCTGGAAAACCGCAGCCTCACATTCACCGAGGTCGTGGGCTCGAGCCCTGCGGCACACACATGTGAAGCGCCTGAATTAAGATCAAGTTCGCTTAGGGTGCTACAGAAATGAATAATATATACTTTTCATTATTATTATTATTATGCAACGATGTGGGCCTCATGCAACAAAAACACTGAAGAAGGCAGCTAAGCAATTGCACGTCCATTAATGCTTAGCATCAAAGACGTTAGGGACAAAGGAATCTGCTGCGAGTCACATGCCCTTTCAGTTCTTTTTTGACTACTTAGTGCTGGATAAAGCCTGCAGACCTTTTCGAGATGTCACTGTCACCACCTAAGAGGAAGGATTATCTGCTTGACAGCTGGGAGCTCCGCAATCAGCTTAAGAGACGAAGGGTGTGCACCCAGCGGCACACGATCTCTGGCAGACGATCTGGTCGTCAAAGACTGCACAGAGGCCAGCACGTCTGACTAATACTGCTTCGGCCTCCATTCGCCCTGCGCACCGCCCGCGCCCCGACCCACAGCTCCTGAACGCTCACAAATACAAAATGGAAGGCTGCATGCACAGGACAACCCGGTCACAACTTGATCAAGCATTCCCTTCTCTATCATGCGGCCGGTGGCACAGTCGCTAGTACGTGTTTCCTTTGCAGCACATGTAAAGCGCCTAGAGAGAGAGAGCGATTGAGTTCTCTGAGGGCGCTTTATCCAATGCATTACTATTATTATTATTAGTATTACGCTTGCATTCAGTCCTGCCCTGTCCAGCCCCTGTGACCAATGGGACTTGTCCTACCATCGTCGAAGCACAGAGCGAAGTAAGCTGCGAACGCTCTGCTTGCTGTACGCAAGCCTGACTTTTGGCGAAGCCAAATTTGCCATTTTCACATAGGCTAACCGGTAACCCGAGCCCGGGCTTGGCGAAATAGCAGTGCATTGTAAAAATGTCCACTGTTGCGCGTGTGCTTTCTGAGTCTAGCTGCAGCTGCCGACAAAACGTAAATCTAACTCGACACACGGCTGCTAGAGTTATCGTAGAGCCCTATAAGCACCCCTACTGCACAACCACACGACAAAATGAGAAAGACATAGAAACGGGTGCCGCGAATCCTAGGGGCAAAACGGAGGGGCGCCTCCGGACAACTCCTGCAGACCAAGCATGTCGGAATAGGCAGGGCACACAGGGCCACGCCCTTACCTGTCACAATAGCCGACTGCGGATCGAGCATGCGCTCAGTGAGTGTCGTCTGCCTGAAGGAGCCCATTCGGGTGAAGGTCGTCTTGTCGTCACTGTATGTCACCTGCACGGCTTCCCGTTCACGCTTTTGCTTCTTCTCGAGGCAGACGGCAAATGCGCATCCAACGGCATGACTCAGCCGCTCCCCCTGCTCGGCGACAGCGACGAGCGCGCCGGCTCAGACACGTGCGCGCCCAGACAGGGTGGCCACGTCACGGTTGCCAGCCGCCGACATGGGGCCAGCTGCGTAGCAAGCGAGCTCTGGCCAACAGCCGCCCTACTCAGTGGCATCTGCAGCCTCGCGATGACGCACGGTATCCCCCCTTTCCGTAACACGAGGCGCCGAAGCAAGCAAGCAGCTGGGCACACTCGTCCATCTGACGTCCATCGAAAGACGGCGCTTTAGCCCCGCCCTCAAGCATTCCCTCGGTCTCACCGATTCCTTGAGCGCCAAAAAGGCATGGCACAGCCAGCGCCGGGTCGTGCCATCGCGGCATATGTAGGCAAATGCTTTCTCGTGATTCCGGTCCGGGGCGCAGAACGACACCTTCTCGATGGTCTGGTCGACAATGAGACCCTGCAGTGCGTGTTGCAGCAGCAGCAAGACGGCCCATTAGACGCAGCAAGCGATGCACACGAAAGCAGACCACGAGAAGCAAGCAGGGGTGGGGGCAGCGGCAAGCGACAAAATAACAGACAGACAAGGCACATACCCGCGACAACCGACTCACGCGGCCTGGTGATGAGCAATCAGCCAAGCAAGAGTGCCGGGAGGGAGGGAGAGAGAGAGAGAGAGAGAGAGAGAGAGAGAGAGAGAGAGAGAGAGAGAGAGAGAGAGAGAGAGAGAGAGAGAGAGAGAGAGAGAGAGAGAGAGAGAGAGAGAGAGAGAGAGAGAGAGAGAGAGAGAGAGAGGGAGAGAGAGAGAGAGAGAGAGGGAGAGAGAGAGAGAGAGAGAGAGAGAGAGAGAGAGAGAGAGAGAGAGAGAGAGAGAGAGCCACTATCGACGTTCAATCGATAGGCTTAGGTCGTGAGATATGCAAAGAAAAAGTGGCAAGATGTGCTTGTATGTGCAGGGTTGGCTCGTGTGGGTTGCGGCAGCTGTAGCAGGCGACTGCGGCAGTCTCGCCGGCATAGCAGCAGCGGCAGCAGCAAGTCTGCCAGTGCAGTCTGTAGACCGTAGGGCAGTAGCCGGAGAGGTCGAAGCGAAAAGCAGGCCCGACTGCAGCAGCGGCAGAGCGCGAGCAGTGAGTGAGTTTCGGTGCTGTGCGCGGCCACCTGGTGGACGGCTGCGGCACGACCACAGCAGACGACCGTCCACTGCCGATGGCCGGCCACTGCCGGCAGGCGACGCCACCTCCGGCAGTGGTGCTACAGTGGCAGCGGCACGATTAGGGAAGCAGCAGCGGGTCCAAACCTTGTTCAGCTCGTCCGAGGCGGACGTTATCCGTGACATGGCGTCCATGTGGGCACGGTCTTCGACGACGCGCAGGGAATCGCCAGATATGTATAGCGTAGCATAGACGGGCCTAGTGCCGCGCGGCTTTTTGCGAAAGGAAAATCTAGTGGCTTTCTTCATGTTCTACAAGCCGGAAGAGAGGGAACAACACTCAACACGACATGACCAGCGACAGGCCCTCGACGGATCGTCGGCGCCGCCGGCCGTTGGAGCCGCCGCCACCCCAGCCAGGAACTTTTGCAGAATCACAGTTTTTTGTCTCGCCCCGGAAGAGGCGCCGACTTTGCGGGCGCGTCACCCAGGAAACCGACGAAGCCCAAAATGTCGCTATTCAGAGGCTACGGCAGTGGCTACCGACCGTGAGGACCTGTCGCCAGCCATGCGTGTTATTTGGTGACATCGAAGCGCCCGGCCACACTGTTACCTTGCTGATCTCTTCGACTACTCGCAGGGCGTCGCCCGACACGTACAGCACGGCCTGCTGGTATTTACGCTTGCCCCGCTGCACGAGGAGAGAAGAGACGCGGCGGTGGTGGCGCTGCTGACGCGAGCCGACACAGAGGCGTGGGCATGCCCAAGCAGTGCACAGAGCTGCTGCAGCACCAGGCTCTCTCTCGGCCGGCGTGCTCACGCTCGGCCCCGTCGAAAGCGTGCGCCAACTACGGGCAGCCTGAGGCAGCCGTGCAGCGATGCAGCAGCGGCACGGCAGCAGCAGCCACCAGATGCAGCGGAACATGCAGCAGCGGCAACGAAACGTTGCCACCGGCCGACGACAGACGGCGACCAGTGACCACGCCAGCTTGCACAGGGGACGAAACCGCACGAGGGCAGGCCTATGCTCGCCCAGTCATGCTGCCACAATCTCGCCTTCACTCGAGTTCAGCTGCTCTGGCCGACCGTCATGCCTGCTCGAGGCCAAGGCAGCAGAGGCAGCATTTCCATAGAAAATGACCGAGCACCCAGACTTCCGGTCAGAGACATTGGCTGTGGACGCCCAAGGACGGCCGAAACGTCCAGGCACCTAGCAGCAGCAGCAGCAGGGGCCGCGACACAACTGGACGGCGGCGGCACCCAAGCAGTGACAGAAGCTGCTGCCACTGCCCTATTTTTTTTCTCGCTCCTTGCACCGATGCCACCGTGCAAGGCGTTAGTGAGTGCGCTGCCATGGCAAGTGACAAGCAGTGAGAGGAGCCGAGCCGGAAGATAAGAGCGCGCCGGAATACGAGCGCTTTGCACGGCGATGATGATGGCAACGGCGGTGGTGGCAGAGTGTGCTGCTGTGAGAGGAGACCGGTGCTAGCAGCGCATTTCTGCAGCCTCTGGCCGACCCACCAGATTGAGCGGCAGCAGCAGGCTCTCTCTGCACGCGTCTTCACGCGCTAGTCTACGCAGGCAGAGATGGATCGGCTAGCCTACCCCTGCGAGCTTCCACACGTGGGGCGCCCGCCCACAAGCAGACGACACGAGCAATGCACCTCACTGGCTGTGGCGGCAGCTTCGGACCACTTACTTGATACAGCACTTTGACGGCATCCTCGCACACCTGCATGCCTCTAGACTCGAAGACTTCTACCGAGCCCAGATACTACAAGAGTTGTCACAGCAAACCCAATTACAACACTTACACGATCTGCCCCAACCAAGCATTTTTGGTGAGCCATGTAGGCAAGTCAGCTGGGCAGCAGCAGCCGTTCGAGACACACCCTTCCTACGGCAGCAGAAGCCTCAATACCGAGCTGCACTTGTCCCTCATCGTCTGGCAGCTGACCCAAACCAAAAGACTCTTTTTTCGGCAGGAGAGAGGAGAGTTCATCCAGAGCAACGAAACTGCGAGCAAGCCACTCGCACGACTAGTTGGCTCACCACTAGGCACACACGTACCAGTGACAACCACAGCAGCAGGTACGGCAGCACAGCCATCGAAGAATACCATCTTCAACGGGGCTGGGGAACAAGGTGCTATCACTTGAGCAGTATTGCCGAAAGCTTCCGGGTTCAGCATGCACAGCATAAAAAAGCAGAAAAACAGTGTGCCGGCCATATCAGTCTGTATCTTATGACACGGTACAACCCACACCCCACGGTTCCTTTGTAGCAAATGTAAAGTGCCTAGAAAGAGATTTGTAGCACGCTCAGAGTACTCTGAGGGTGCTACATCAAATGCATTCTTATAATTATTACAAGCCTCCTACTTTCTCTTTGTTTCGTGAGATGAAGTCTGTTGGCTAGCGCATGCATACCGAAAGCCACTTAGGCTTTAAGCGTGCTACAGAATACTCTCCTGCGTAAAACCCACTTATCTTTGAGGCGTTGAGCAGTTACAGACAGAGATGCATTACATTACAGCCCCCACCCACAAATATATGCATGCACGTACATGAACACAGAGGAACAGACAGACAGACAGACAGACACATGGAGCATTGACACTGGCAACTCGTTCTGGCAATTAAAGATTGCCTGCTCCATGCTGGGTGACTTCTGATCATTAGCAGCCGAGTACAAGCGCCATCAAAAGTGCGAGGAGTACCGAAGTTAGGGAAATTCCTATGACCTCTTGCCCCGACACTGGCTCCGTAGCAAGGCACAACACGAATTCTGTATCGATCCATACCTAAGGAAGTAGCTCCCTCATTCAGGTGCAGGAGGAGACAATTCCACTACAAAATACCTTGGTGCGAAAAAAATACGTTGAAAATGGCGTCTAATCAACGTCGGTGCACCTCGCCAAAAAGGGCACAGGTATCGAACCCCTGAGCGCTTTTGACTGGTGGTCTGTGGTATTTCTAAATGAGCCAAAAAGTTCCGAAAGATGCGAGAAAGCAAGAGAGATTTCTGCCTTCCAGAATGGTCATATTTGGGGGACTGCATTTGGCAGGCAACAAGGTGTGCATTGCAAGAGGCTTACAATTTCGGAGCAATGTGTATTCTACAATATTAAGAAACAACTGAAGCTCAGTACGATGGAACCGAGGAAGCGATGTGGTCACCCTGGCTAACAAACGATTGGGGTGATGAGGCCATCTTTCATGAACAGATTTGCTTCTGCAAAAATTGTTGCTAGGACACTGACACTTCAACTTACGATAGTCCATAAGCTGAGCCAATCGACCGTTGTGCGGAGGTTACCTATGCCAGCAAGGTATGCCACTCTCAAGTATTGCCCGCCGAAAACATTTGCTTTCTCAAAAGCTCAAATAAAGCTGCCTGCCATGGGGTACGGCTTACTGGACATTGGCTGACTGGCAACGAGTTGTGAGGACTGACGAATCGATGTCAACCATATTCAATATTGGTCGGAGAGGGTCGGCGAAGCCATGCATTAATGAAGGGTACACCGATGGCTGCCTTCAGAAGAGAGTAAAGTTCGGTGATGGAGGAATGGTGGTAAGGGGCTGCTGCACAGCAGCTGGTATCAAAACTCTCTATGGTCTAGAAAGCATTCTGAACCAGCATGCGTACTTGGACAGCAGGAAAGCAATGGTGGGCATTTCAAGTGGCAATGGCCCTGAGACTGAGGCTGGACTGTGTGTGGCAGCAGAATACCAATCCTATGCACACTGAACTTATGGTGAGAGGATTCTTTTCGACAATGGTCCCAATTCGGTTCTTCCGCTGTTTTGGCATAGCCAAGCATAAGCCTTGATGTGACATCTCCTTTGATTCGACATCCCCAACCACACCCCAATCTGACATCCCCCAATCCCCTATCCTCCCCTGATCTGAATCCCATCGACCGATCCATTAAGATAGTTTGGATCAAAGTACGAGACAGCCAACTAGTTGTATCCCCTCGCAAAACGTCTTATTTGATTTAAGGCTCAAGTGTCAAGAGCTGCCAAGAAATTGCTCCACATTTGTGCATCGTACCATCCGTGCCAAACTGAAAGAAAGAAAGTGATCGGGTACCACTTCCAAACGGATTAAGTCAATGAATGCTCATCTGACTCGTACACGTAACATGAACCAACATGCTTACCTATCACAGAGGCCACGTCATGAAAGCAGTACAGGATAAACTACTGGAAAAAGCCTCGAACTTTCCTACAAGTATTTCGGCTCCCTTACACTTATGACCGCACCTGGAAATGAGGCTGATAGATTAGCCAACATTCGTGGTTACTTGTAGTTTAAACAAAAGTGCAGTGGAGATACATTTCAATGATTATACAAAACTTGAATTGGGTTTTATCTTTTATTTTATTTTTTACAGCCATAACAGGCAGGATCACCCAAAATGCTCTTTTCAGGCACGGTCACAGCTGATTCGATGCAATTCAGCTATGATGAAGAATGCTGACTTTTCGCAAAGAAGCCTTAATATTAGGATAAAGCTACAAAAATTAAAGTGAGTTGATGCACAAACTAAATGCATTTTAGTGCCGGAGTGGTGAATTTTCGTGAAACCATTCATTTAAGCCCAGGTAAGGGTAAGTAAAAACGATTGCAAATTAAAATTCAAACCTTAGGTATGAAGTACTTGAAATGCATTCACAACAGGTGCCAATGCAAGTAACCTCACTGTTTGAGTGCCCTTATGATAGACAAAAGAATAACCTACTATCAAACATGTTTAATACAAAAGTGGCAGAATGGTTGGTGACGTTGGCATGCATGCGCTAGATCTACGAGACGGCACCTTTAGGTACTTAGCTCTTAGTTTTTCTACTAATTAGCTAGCTATGGGTAAACATGGCGTTACTCAGCATTGGGAAAACCTAACCGTCGAAATGGGCTCGGCTAGCACCTCTGGTAGCATCTTCACGAATGTTTGAATCGCCGGTGTCGGGGGGGGGGGGGTGGGAGGGGAGGGAGGGAGGTCGCGTGAGAGAAGCTTAGCCATAAAACTGGCGCAGCCAGCGCCTCTGGCGAGCGTTTTCTTGCCTTTGCCATGCCGGTTCGCGGCAGCCGTAGCATCGGTCGGAGGTGCCATAGGCGATAAGAGCTGGGGGCTAGGTGTGATCATAAGCGTCTGCTGCTGCTGACATAGCTGCTGACCGTACAGCCGAAAAGAAAGCTGCCACGGTGGCTGCAGCAGCACGATTCCATTTCGACTGGCCAGTGTGCTTGCCTTAGGAGGTGCTGCGACTAATAATAATAATGATGATGATGATGATAATAATAATAATAATACATTTGATAGAGCACCCTCAGAGAACTCAATCTCTTTCTAGGCACTTTACAACTGACTAGTCGGTTCTGCTCCAGGCAGCCAAACCGGGTGGTTTTCCAGCAAAGTCCACTGCTTTGGACAGACTGCAGCGGCTACACGAATGCTGCGGCTCAATAAATGCCGCACCCATGCACGCAGCCCATGCCAGCCAGCGACCGATCGCAATTCGCAGTGGCACGATCGACATGGCTCGGCCGCAGCGCCTTGACCTTTACCTTGACCTGGAAGCTGCACGTGCCTTCGCGCACCTTCTTCTCATCCTCCTGCCACTGGTGGGGCTTGCTCGACTCGGGCGTCTTCTTCTTTCGTCTGAAGCTCAGCGTCTTCCTCAGCCGCTCCATGTCGGCATCAAGCTCTGCGCCGCCGAGGTAGCTGCGGCGCAACTGGTCCAAGAAGCCCGAGGCTAAAAGCGGGCTGCCGTGGAGAGCTGAAACGCACAGAGTCAGAAAGCGGCTTCCGTCAGTCTTCTGCATCGGCAAAGCCCTCTCGGTGAAAGGCTCACAACGGCTCGAAATAAGCAGCCGAAGTGATGCTTGAGACACACAGAGGTCAGCGGCAAAGTAGATGAGGACTTCCACAGCAGGATCAGCATGCCCCAGCTTCGCAAAAATCTTTCCCGTGAGCACCAGTCGGGAGGAGGGGGAAGGACAGATTACGCCGGCAGCCAGCCGAGGTTCAGAAATTTGATCAGCTTTCTAGGCTACCAGACCTGCTATGATGTATCCAACACACACACAACCACCACACCTTGCCCCGATCAGGGGCAACCCACAGTCAAGTGATGAGGCCACCAGCTGCTGCACTGCTAGCAGAGAGGTGCGCATGAACAGGGTAGTTGCACAGGCAAGGGCAGCATAGCCAATTTAATAATAAAAATGATAATAACAAACAGCTTTCACCCGTAACAAATCACGGAAGACTCTTTAGAAGAAGCTTTGCTCTAGAAGGCGTACCCAAGTGTCCACCGACCTATCTACCTAGATCTATCGACCTACCACCGACCTAACTGGTGAGCCTGCTCCACGACTGCCAAGGTTAGAATCTTTCAACTTCGACGCGAGTTGACAAACGACAAACGCACATAGACATGCACAAATGAGCACATTATCACTCTCTTTTTGACACTCATCGTTGCTAAACCGTCGTTGTAAAACTATAAATATATCACAAAGGACTCAATGTAGGAAACAGTTTTACAGACTAATAAAAAAACCTAGCTAGGGCTCGATAATTATGCTGCAAAGAAAGCATGTCTATGTAGTTAGTGGTACCGTGCAAAGTGCGAGCATGTGTGAGCAAGTACAAAAGTACAAAAATCCAAAGAGCCCAGCAAATACTGTGAAGAACAGGTGGGCTTTGGCTTGTTTTTAAATGTCAAGTCATATATGATTCGACCTTTATGTGCGTATCCGTGCTGACACTGTTCATGCTGCCACTAACCACACTTGCATGCTGACCCTGTGCATGTCACCCCTAACCCTGTTATTCTTGTCGTTCATCGAGCAAGCTACCACTAACCATTCATTCGTGTTTTCTTTGCAGCAACTATAAAGCACCTAGAAAGAGATTGGGTTCTCTAAGGGAGCTTTATCAAGTGTATTATTACTATTAAGTCAGGATATTGTGACGCCTGTTGGAAGTGAGCTCCTGGCTTTGGGAGCATACCAATTAGCATAGCAATACCATACGCATGGCCTCCAAAAGATTTGAGGCTGGTTCGGGGCAGAGCTAAACGACTTGTGCCAGAAGAACCAATGGTACGGTGTCTAATATGATTGACAAGCAGTTCGAATAGGTAGGCTGGAGCAAGGGAATGAAGAGACCTAAAACTGGGTGACAAAACTGCAAAGCGTATGCGCAGCTTGATCGGTAACCAGTGCAAGTAAGCAAGGCATCGCGACGTTCGCGACAGACAAGCATGACTGCAGAGTTTTGCACTAACTGTAAACAGCTCCCTTCATCTTGTCTTGCTTACACTGCCAGTTCGGACAGCACAGGCTGCCCTGTGCGTTTTCTCCAGGGAGCCTGATCAGAAGCAACTACACACGTGCACACACGGGCACACGCACGCATGAACAGACACACCACTCCACGGATCGGGGCCCAGTGGCATAGTAGTCCGGGCATAGTCGTCCGGGCACAGTGGACAGCCGATCTGGTGCTAACTGCTAGCAAATGGAAACTCTAGTTGGAGTGGGCAAGTTGGCATAAATTTTGTCGCTGGTTTCATTCAGAGATCCGAGGGGTTCAACCACCACGATGAATGCGACTTTTCTCTTCCTTCCTGGTGCTACTGTGTGTACATCATCTGGGATTATACTGTGTGTACATCATCTGCGGTGTTCTGCATCAGTCTGGCCTCTGGTGCAGTCGTTCGACTGCCGGAATGCGAAAGTGCTTAGTCAAGTAATCTTTGTAGCGGTTGCTCTAACGCCCCGAGTGCCACTCCCCAGCCCAGCCACATCTAAGCGGCTGCAAGTCGAATGGAGGGCACCACACAGGACTCTCCGTTCACGCGCAGGCCAGAGAATGCTCAACATTCCTTGCATTCTTCTTTCTTTTCTTTTACCATCAGAGCTCTCGAGTCCACGTCCCCTGACCGTTTGTATGGCGCCCTATTGCGCCGAGAGAACATCAAAATCTCTATTCAGGCACTTCACGTATGCCACGGGGCTCGAGCCCGCAACCACGGTCATCAAATGCATTCACCTTGACCTTGGTCGATGCAAGCACATTAACCACTGGGCCAAGCCAGCATCGACTGCAACACGGCCGGAGTGAACTCAAAGGCACAGCTAACAGGAGGCTCTTTGGATGAAGGTGAAGCAGGCGAAGCTCGGCTCTCACTTTCGTCTTCACCTTCAGTGCCACTGAATCTGGCGTCCCCAGCCGGCTAGCACACAGACAGCGGGAAGGTACGCTAGGGCACCACCGAACCATAGCTCGATACAGTACTATTTATTGCTGCCTCACTCCTTCCGGGAAGGCCGATCAGACGAACCCTTCAGACCTATGCATTCCGGGAGGGGGAGGAGGAAAATCAGGCCACTCTCGCTCACCTCATCAGACAGCCGTGGAGAGGGCGACTGCTAGGCAGTGGCCGAGCTATAAGGCTACGTGGCAGCCACGTGTGGCAGCCTGCAGTATGGCTGCCCAACTCGGCAGCCTAAAAAGCTCACGTCTGGGAATATCCACAGCAGCCTATCGTATCAGCAGTCGCGTCAGCTGGTCTGTGCCCCTCTTAAAGCAAAATGATTCTTCTCTCAGAATCCATTCCAAGGCAAGCAAATTCCTAGTCCAAAAACTCATGCTAGAACTTTGTGTCTTCTTGCAGTCTATAATAAATGTCGTAAGGATCACTCTCTCCTACCTAGCTAGCTAGTACAGGACTGCAAACGTATCCAAGATCCTTAGAATGAAACAGGCTACCTGTTCAGGTCGTCTGCTTCGCCTAGAATATGGGTTTTTCATCTATAAAAACTGCTGCCTGCTGGAGTTTCTTCATTATGTTATAGCTGTGGTGGTTTCCCGACCACATGCGGTCGCCCAAGTACATTTCTCAGCGAGGCAGGGGGATAGTGGTCGCCGGGAATTCATTCCGAGTCGACTTAATATACAACCTATAGCAAGAGAGGGAGAGAGAGTTGCATGGCTTCACTTGGGATGTCGAATGGAGGCTAAACCAGCATGCTGGCTATTGCAAACCAGCACCTCTGACCATTTTCTAGAATTCTGCTATGTCAGCAGTACCCCCTCCCACTCCCACGCCCACATCACAATGGAACGTGACATCCGGTTCGGTCACGTGACAAGAAAAATATACCTTTACTCGTGGTTCACTTCCGGCTCATCAGGGCTCAAGTCACATGTACTAAGCTATGAAGCACTGGAGGTGCTGAATTGCTAGCAGCCATGGCTGCGAATTTGTTGCCTGACTGATTCGGTACTGCAGATGTTCGGACATTTCTCCACAGCAGAATCAAGGCAGTAGGATACCAGATGGCTAGAGAACTCTTGCCACGATACCAGATGGTGGCTATGGCAACCATTGCGTAGGTGGCAGCAAAAGGTACGCAGTATCAAATCAATTGGACAACACACTTTGCCATCCCACTTTGCCATCTGACCAACGACCAGGACCTGAGGCCATTTAATTACAAAATCACAACCAACGACAGCCATCTGTTAGAGCAAAATGAGGAAGCATTTTTCTTTTTTGCCGAATGAAAATCACGAAACCTGCAAAGCAGACGAAATGCTCAACCGATGCCATTAAGCAGCACATCAACATACCCACTTTCTTACAGTGAGTATAGAGAGAGTACAGGCCCGGATTCTACGAAGTAGTTTGCAACCAGGGGATAGGAGCCATGCTATTGCTTATTGTGCTGATGGCCAACTCGGTACACACCAGCTAGGATTAGCCTCTTATATCAGCCTCCAGTCCGGAGCTTGAATCAGCCTCTAGTCGGGAGCTACGCCCATCCCCCTGTCTGAAACTTTCCGGCAGCATAAAACTATTCGTTATGGGCATGACACGTAGAGCAGTGCCACCTTTCCTAATGTTGGAAGGCCACCAAACAAGAATGAAGGAAAATAGCCAACGTCAGCAGCCATAGGGGTGGGGGGCTCTGCCAAACACCAACCTTACAAATCTGGTCACCAGGTTAAGTGATAAGAGGTCTGGCGGGAAAGACACGATGGCAGAAACACAGACAAAATTGAAGTGCCCGATTCTCCGTCACCATGCCTTAATGATTCATAAGAGATGAAGCGACTGCCGGAAGAGCAGCAAATAGGTACTGGAAGCAGCACTAAGCAGGACTAAAGGCTGTTCTAGCTCACCCTGTCCGACCCCTTATTGCCACACCCACCGTCAAAACTATTTTCCGACTGAGCCCTTTAGCTAAGAAGTAATTCCCAAGCCAGTGCGATGCCAGAAGAATCGATCTATCACAGTGCATCTTAATAGGAAACTTCATGCAAAGAAGGTGTTCTGTAGAGAGCAGTGCTTAAAACAGCCTAATTCCACAATTCTTTTTAAAAATGGCAGCCATGACACATTCTGGGCATTATGGGTCGAGTCTATTGTTATCACTGACCTGCATAGTGGACAGGGTCCCCTAGACGAGACTTCAGACAAAATTTTGATGCAAGTGACAGCCATAGAATTCCAACGTAATGCTACGTATCTGCACCTGTAACTCTCAAGCCACAAGAATTAAGTGAGTGTATTACAAAACTACACAATTAACCATTACCCTAAAGAAGGACACTTGCATCAGCTTAGAATGCTAATGGTAAGTGATCCCACATTTTATTTTGGCCACAAACCTCTGCAGTACAAACTGGAGTAATTACTTGCAGGCTGCACTTGGGGCACTGCATCAGGCCCAGGGTGGTTCAATGGTATAGTAGCTGGTTTCAACCTGCTTGGGGTTGCACATGAGACTGCAAAAGTACTTTTTCCAGATCAAGGCCAGTACTGATCGATTCCAAAAAAAAAGCGAAACGGTCTTCTTCTGGCAGATCAAAGAAACCATATCACAAACACATGCTGGCAGTAAAGGCAGTGCTGGCTAACAGGGCAGTGCTAAGCAGGGCAGTGCTGGCTAACAGGCCCCATTGGGGACCCTTGTCTGACATGAATGTCATTGACTCTGGCACATGACTGACTGGCATTGCTAGGCAGGGATGGATCACCACTCATGCATAAATAAGTCGCTTGGCACGGACTGGTCAACCAAGCTTCTGATTAGGCAGAAGCCGAAAAGGAAGCCGAGGCCAAACTTCACAGCAACAACAATTAGCCAATACTTCAAAGGATGGGATTTTATTTTGGGAATCAATTTGGAAAATATTGAGGCAAGGCCAGACCAGCTGGCAACCACGGAAGCTACTCAACTCAAAAGCAGTTTGAACGTCAAGCAATTTTTGGAGCCGGACATCAGCACACACGAGCAGGAAGGAGCAGGCACAAAGGCCAAGCTCACACAAGAAGCTCACAGCTTGCCAGCCAAACTAGCTCTGCATGCACGTGCAAAGCTTCCACGTCTAACGGCCAAATTGGGTAGCCAATTAACAAATTATTGCATTGCTGCACCCACACATTGGGCACTCGAGCATTCCCATAGTGGATGCAACTGCCCTAGCCCTAGTGGCAAACAAACAAGTGGCAAGAAGCCAGTGAGTGCGCAGACAGTGGGTAGATCGCCTGAGCTGCAAGCAAACAGGCGATCAGGCGCCACAGTCAGTGCGGTCCGGACATTCACTACGCGCAGCTTTGCACAGCACATCGGCGGCATGCAGCACGAAGGGATGGCAGGCGAGCCCCTTCGAGCACCGGCATATACAGGTCCTGAGCTAGCTTCCGGCGGCAGCAGTGAACTCTGAAAGCTTTGAAACTTAAGCTCGGAATGCACCACAGCCGTGGTCCACAAATCTATTTAGCCCAGGCTGCCGAGCAGGTCCACAGCTGCTAGCGCTCGCTGTTGCTGGCCACAACGGCCAGCAACAGGGCTGGCAGCTGTAGCCAGCATTGGCTGTCACGAGTGGGCCTGTTCCCATCCCACTCGGGCAGCAGTTCATCCACCCACCAGCCGTGGATGCACAGCTGGCTGCTTGGTCGAATCAGTCAAAGCCGACCACGGAATTGCATCCGGCTCTGCCCTCACCCGGCACCAGGTGCAAGCATCAAGAGTGGAGACAGCTTCTTGGAATCGCAGCCACGAGATGGAAACTATGAGCCATTGGCTCTGCCAGACTACACCTAAATAATGAAGTTGCCTGTTAAAGAAATCAGTTCATCACTTGTGTACTGCCATGTGAGGCTATCGGCAGATGGGCAAATGCCTAAATGCAAACCCACTTATTCCTCAGCAGTTGCTGCCTCCCTACAAATTGATTCTTTGTATGTGCTTATGCTATCATCATCATCAATCATTAAAACCTCTTTCAGGCACCAACTCCCGTTCAAAACCTCAAACATCAAACCCTCAAACATATGCACTAGGCACTAGCTGCCGTCTATAAACGGCTCAGTGATCCTATCAAACGAGTGAACGACTGATAAGTTGATAGGGCGTCCTATAAGTATAGTGACCAAGAGAACCGCATCTCTATCCAGGCGCTGCACAACTAGCTGCAAGTGAAGCAATGATAAGAATTTAATGATAAGCCAGGAATAATGCTCAGACGAGAATGCCAAAATGCACAAGAAGATATTCAAGGTGGGCCTCTAGCTGATAAAACCCCTGGTTAGTAGCATGCTCAGAATTATATATGTTGACACCGTGCATATTATAATACCACTAACCATGTGGTCATGCTTTCTTTACAGCATATATAAAGTGCCTAAACAGGTATTAAACTCTCTGAGGGTGGTGTACAAATATAGTATAAGTAACATTATCATGCACAGATAGGCACTTGAAGCAGCTGAAAAAATGTAAGTTCAGTGCTATAAAATAATCACAATTTATTTGTTGTTTATCGAGCATATACGGCTAACCATTCGATCGTGTTTCCTTTGCAGCAAATGTAAAAGCGCCTAAAAAGAGATTAATTTCTCTGAGGGCGCTCTATCAAGTGTGTTTTTGTTATTATTATTGTTATTAATATGATATTTGCAAAGCATGCTAATAAAACTAAAACTCTTTCGAAGCACTATGCATATGCTGAAAGGAAGAACGCTAATTTTTAGTGATAACATGCATAGTATCAACACACCTAATCACATAAAGACTGCTTCACACAGACCCAGCAAATGCTGTGGGGAACAGGTGCGTTTTAGCTTCTTTTTAAATCTCAAGTCGGGTAGGTCAAGACGTCAGTCGGGGAGGGGTGTGGGTGTGCTCTAGGCTTTGGGGGCTAACAAACTGCAGGCACGGTTTCAAAAGGATTTTGAGATTAGTTTGAGGCATAGCTATGCCAGAAGAGAGCTTGTGGTGCGATGCCAAGCCTGACTGTGAATAGTTCAGATCGGTAGGCCAGAGCAAGAGAAAGTTGATAGCTGTAGCCCTTAGGCACACAGAGCTCTTATCTTTCAAGAACTCAACCAAACAAAAGTGTTCGCAGCATCAGTATCCTCTGCCATACTTAATAAAATAAGCACGGTGGACATTCAAATAATGCGAGTGAACATGTATGTGTGTGTGTGTGTGTGTGTGTGTGTGTGTGTGTGTGTGTGTGTGTGTGTGTGTGTGTGTGTGTGTGTGTGTGTGTGTGTGTGTGTGTGTGTGTGTGTGTGTGTGTGTGTGTGTGTGTGCGGGACAAGAGCGAGCACCCCGCATAGCGAGCACCCTGCATAGAGTCTGACTGATGCCGGCAGCATATGCTCCAGATCCGACGGCGGCAGATGTCTGCAATGGATGCAAATAGAACTTGGCAGAGCACGGTGCTCGACGGTTCCGGAGAGGAATTAGGCCGCCTGCAGGTGTTCAGGTGGTGTGCCAGCATAACATAACTGTTCCGTGGCTTTGGAGAAGACAAAGCTGAGGCAGGGCAAGCCCAGGTGAGGCCCAGACAAGGGAGGACAAGCCCAGATTTATTTCAATGCAAAACTTAGCGACTATCACTCTGCTTGCAATGGCCAATACAAAATTGCCCGCAGCAGGACTCGAACTCAAGACTTTGGTCATTACACAAGAAAGCCGATCTGTGCCCTGGCCGTACGAGGACCTCCTCCCCCCCACTCATAATAAACCTCTTGGTGTTCTTTTTATGCAAGTTGTTCAGTGTGATGGTCACGAGAAGAGCCTACGGTAGCAGCAGCAGCCGGTGAAGGGAGAGCAACACCGTGACCTTAAGAGTTGAGATGTTAATAAATGTTAACTGATTTCACAGCCTCATTTATATAACAGCAGAAGTGCCTTAACGGTTATCGTTACCTCTTGCAGCAGGCAATAAAGAATTGCCCACGGCCAGACTCTAATCCATGACCTGGGTCGTGAACAGATGAACAACAGAACAACACCTTACCTCCTGGGCTAAGAACCAAGAGATGGGTTCGGTAGCACCGGTCGGTCAATGCCTTTTGCTTCCGAGTTAATGGCTCCTGAAGCCTGAGCAAACCGCACTCTCTAGACAGACGTGAGGTCACACGTGGCCGTGCCAAACATAGAAAAGCAGTTAGTAGGGCAATCAGTTAGTTTGGCGTACATGGCAGTTGTACAGCTGCTATTTTCAATATTTTTTGTTTAAAAAGGCTAGCAAAACGCTGACTCGTCGGCACATCTATCACCTGCATGGGCTTTGCAAGGTGATTCACAGCAACATGGCTGCTGCCCACTGGCTGCTTCGCTTCTGTCCAGCCCAGCAGCTCCAGCCTTCGGTCCTGTGACATGTTCACTCAAGCTCCACGAACCGTGTCACAGCTTCCAGCTTTCGAATAGTGGCAACCAGCATTCAGTAACTAGACGTTTCAGACTGCTACCACTCGGTCCGGCTACACGGAAGAAGGCAGGCGTTCGGCTAACAGTGCCCAGTACCATCACCCTTAAGAAACCCGATCGCATGGGGGGCACCTTCCAGAGCAGGAGCAATGTACAACACTTGACCCCCCTCCCTTCCCACCAAGCCGGCCAACCCTCCACGACGGGCCTGGGCTGGCAAGACAGCTCAGCTGCACACGTGTGGCTACACAGTGGCACAGACATTGTGCATTGTCCTTGGTTTACTGCCATGGTTACTGGAAAGCTACACTGAGTAAAGCTGACTAATGCTAAGTCTAGCTGCTGAGAGCTGCAGTGCAGGCCAGCAAGTTCCCTGCACTTGATACGATCCTCTAGTTGTGCTTTACTGTGCAGCAGCAGCTCTAGCTATAGCCTGTAAGGTTTCCCTCTCTTGCCTTACAGGCTTTCAGAAGTTTGTGAACTGCAAGTGCATAAGTGACCTCAAACCTCAAAAGCTACCGACAGAGCCGATGTTTCAGGATGAGATCTTGATATAATGCTAACAGGTCATTGGGCATGCAAACGTTTAGATAAAGTGGACCGTCACGTTGCCTACCGAATGCCAGGGAGAGAAGGAACAACATTAGCAGCACCTCTAACCGGAAGCAGGAGGCCTCTGCTGATGGTCCACTAACCAGTCCAGCTACTATTAGAAAGCCACAATACGCACGGTTAGGCAAAGACATGCGTGAATGCCGGTTGACTGGCCAAAGATGGTAGAGGTGAAGCACGGCTTGCTGCAATAGATGCCCCCTCCGGCAGAACTCACGAATGCCCAGTAGAACCGACAACCAACCGGACAGGCGATTGGACAGCAGCAGTCTGTCGTGCCGAGCATGTCACCCAATACAGCTTTGACTCACTGACAAGCAGAAACCTTAACAACGCCCTGGTTTGGCGCGTGGGCTAAGGTGCTTGCCTTTGACGACCACAGTCGAGGGCTCGAGCCCTATGGCATATGTAAAGTGCCTGGATAGAGATTTCGCTCGGGAGCTATACAAATGAATTAGAATAGCATGAATCATAACGAACAAAGCACACGTCCCCCATTACTGCAGCAAAGTGAGGGTCGGCTTGAGTCAGCTACATCTGTCCACCACCAACTGCCTTTACCTGTGACAGACAGTTCACTAATAACGCAAAAAATGCCTGCACTGGCCTGCTAGCTTCCATCTCCTCCCTCTACATATTCTCTAGCCCAGCTTTGTACCTCAGGGGCATGGCTGGCCGCTCTGATCGGTTGCCCACTCTGAGCAGTTGCCCACTCTGATCAGCGGCCCACTCTGAGCAGTTGCCCACTCTGAGCAGTTGCCCACTCTGAGCAGTTGCCCACTCTGATCAGTTGCCCACTCTGATCAGTTGCCCACAGCCTGCTGGGTGGCTGTACGGCTGTCGGCCCCAGTGCAACTGTGCTCCTCATGCCAGACAGTCAGCCATTTCCGTCGACACCGTTTGGAACCAGGCAACATAACTAGGGATGACCCCATCGGCATTTCGTCACCTTCGACTGACAACTGGTTTCCAGCGGATTGGCATTTGTCTGAGAACAAGCCAGCAGCTACTGCATTGAGGCTGCCTCTACAGCAGCTGGCAATTTTTGGCAGAGCAGGCCAGATCAGCATCCGATCAAACATAAGCTCCAGTCCCTCAGCCGGTACCAATCATCCCAGCAGCTGGCAAGACCGGGTACTCCATCCGACAATTTCCTCCTGATGCTGTAAACACAAGTGATCCATCCAATTCGTTGCTTTACCCATCCGACGGACTAACAGACTGGGCAACCGACAAAGGCTGCCCCACAGCAGACAGCTGCAGTAACAGGACCGAACGCAATGTACACTCGAATGCAAATGCGACTATAGAGTCGGCTGCACACCCTCAAGTCCCCACCTCCACTACATCATCCACTGCAGAACCAGCCCCCCCCCCGTGATGAGGGTCGGCGATCGAGTCACTCTAGCTGACCCTCAATGCTCATGGGGGGAGAGGAGAGGCTCACTCTACGAGCTAGCTACGGCACGGCCGGTCGCATGGGCTTGCTTTTGCTTCACTCACACGTCCCGAAGGCAAACTGCCGCCTTGTTTGCTCAGGATTAAGCAGTGGACAACCATACCCTGACCGTATTATCTGCGGCATCCGATCGCAGGAGGGCTGAAAGTACATGCTGGGTGGCAAAGGAGTCCCGAATGCTCCCTCAGTTAGATATAGTTCATAGTGAGCCCGAGGATGTTCTTCGACTTGGCAAGCTCGGTGACACCCACTCCTGCTCAGCAAACCAGCTATCTGCCCTTCGGGTGGCCGGCATTCTGGCTCCAGAGCAGACTACAAGCACGTGACAGAGCACGTTCGAGAAGCTCTCTGGAGGTGCCCGCCTGCACAGCAGCAGTGCACGGTATGCACAGGTAATAATAATAATAATAATAATAATAATGCACTTGATAAAGCGCCCTCAGAGAACTCAATCTCTCTCTCTCTAGGCGCTTTACATTTGCTGATCGTTTGAGGGCGAGCCGTGCATGCACGCACCCTCGAACCCTTGCTAGCTCGCTGTCTTGCTTCCTTCGTATGATGAAGAAGCAGCAGTGGATGGCCCCTGGGGCAGAGGGAAAAGGTCAAAGGGTGCCCCCTTCCCATCCCCCAGTCACAATCGTGCAGGCGACCGACCACCTATGGATCTTGGTGCATTTATTTATCTGTTCGACAGCTGGGCAGGCATGGGTCACCAGGTGGCCAAGCCCACAACAGCAGCTGCTAGGAAGATGGGGTGGAGGAGAGACCGACGCCCACTCTCCTAATCTCCCACCAGCTATCGGCAGCTGCAGACTGGGGGTGGTGGTGGCATGCTGTTAAAACCGTACAGCTGTTACAACACTAATTAATGGCAAACAACCTATTATCCCGTGCTCATTACGACAGCTATTTGGCTGCAGCAGTCATATCGCTGGCTGCTTGCAGCCACACTTGAGATGGAACTGCAGAGCCACAGCAGCACATCTTCCAAGCGTGCTCTGGAGGAAGACAAACTATGCCATGGCAGCTTTGCACGTCTGCTGACCTGCATAGCATAACAAATTAAGACAGGGATACCACATCCAAGTTGATCTACGCATCTGTGACATCAAACCTCGACTTCCGTAACTCACTACAAGCAGGTCCTTCTGCACATGCAATAAGGCACTGTCGGCTGTTGCACAACTCGGCAGCTAGGCTTTCCTGCCATCAAAAATAAAACTGCCGCATTACCCCTCACAGACCTGCACTGCCTCCAGATCAGGTAGCCTATCAACTTCCTGGTACTGCCTGTCTCTCACATCTAGATCCCTTCACTCTCTTGCCCCTGTCTACCTATCCGAACTACTTACTTCCCAATCATCGTACCACCTGCTCTTCTGACTCAAGTCGTTTAGCTGTACCTCTGACCAGCCCCAAATCTTTCAGAGATCGTGCCATTAATTCGTAGAGTCCCAAAGCAAGGAATCATGTGCGACAGCCATCACATCCCCTTGACTTGACAACATGTAAAAAGAAGCTAAAAAACTACCCGCTCTTTGCGACATTCCGTGTGAATAGTCCTTTGTGAGCTTATGAGTGCAGACACTGCTCATGTTATCACTAAGCTATTGACATGCTTCTATTAAAGCATATGTAAAGTGCCTAGAAAGAGATTGAGCTATCTTAGTGTTATAAAAATGTCCTATATGTGCTTGCTGGTCTACCGGCCTGTGCAATCAGGTGCTTACAGCTGGTGCAAAACTCTACAGCTAGGCTTGTCTGTCGTGAGCATCGAAGCTACCACATCACACTTCTTGCCGCCGTACACCGGCTACCAGTCAAGCAATGCACCGACTTCAAGGATTTATCTCTCACTTTTAGGTTCCTTCATTCTTTGGCTCCAGCCTACCTATCAGATCTACTCCCCCCACCAGCACAAGCATCGTACCACCCACTTTTCGGAAACTAACTGTTTACCTATACCTCGTATGGACCTCAAATCCTTTTGAGACCGTACCTTTAGTTCATATGCTCCCAAAGCCTGGAACTCACTCCCGACTTCTGTTACGACATCCCTGACTTGACCACATTTAAAAAAGCAATTAAAAACACCTATTTATCACAACATTTAGTGGGTCCATGTGATTCGTCCTTCACGTGCTTATGCATGCTGAGACAGTGCATGTTGCCACTAACCACACTTGCATGCTGACCCTGTGCATGTCACCCTTAACCATGTTATTTTTGTTGTTTATCGAGCATGTTACCACTAACCATTCGATCTTGTTTCCTTTGCAGCAAATGTAAAGTGCCTAGAAAGAGAGTTGAGTCCTCTGTTCTCTTCGTGTGTCATTATTATTATTACTATATCTAATATTATATTCTCATAAAATGTTATTAGCCACAGGTCTTGTACCTCTATCCTTCAAAATGGCAATACAGAAACTGGGCGGGCGTAGGGAGCAGGGGCATGTCTTCACGAGTGGCCTAACAAAAGTAATCAGTAGTGAACAGCGCAGCAGCAGCATCCCACCAATTCTCTCCAACATGCACTGGCTCCCAATCAAGCAGTGTATCGACTTTAAAGTCTGTTGGCTCCCGAATGGGTACCGAAAGCTGCTTAGGCTGTGAGTGTGATGTACAAAACTCTCCTGCCTAATACATAGCCTTTGTGGCTTTGTGGAGTTACAGAAGACATACATACATACATACATACATACATACATACATACATACATACATACATACATACATACATACATACATGCATACATACATACATACATACAAGGTTCTGTCAGTTACTCTTAGCTCCCGTCATTCTTTGGCTCAAGCCTACCAATCAGAACTATCAGAACTACTCCCAAACCAGCCTAGGCACCGTACCACCAGCTCTTCTGACTCAAGTCAACTAGCTGTGCTTCGAATCAACCTCGAATCATTTAGTGACCTCGTCTTTAGTTCGTATGATCCAAAAGCCTGGAACTCACTTCCGACTGACGTCACGACATCGCCTGACTTGGACATTTAAAAAGAAGTTAAAAATGCACCTGTTTTGCAAAGCATTTGGTGGGTTCTTGCGACTTGTCCTTTGCGTGCTTATGCGTACTGACTCTATTACCACTGCATGTTACCACTAACTATATTTTCATGTTGACACTGTGCATATTACCACTAACCATTTGTTCATGCTTCCATTACAGCATAGTAAAGTGCCTAGAAAAATATTAAGTTCTCTGAGGGTGTTATACAAATGTATTCTTATTATTAATATTGTTCAGACCAAGGTAACTTTAGCAACCTTCACCTGGTCTCCCTAATACTGCTTCTGTTAGACAATAGAACGAGTAGTAGGACTGAGTTCTTTGAGGGAGCTATACAGGTCGTGGGTTCGAATCCTTCAGCGGACGATCGTATATTACCCCTGCCCGTGATGGCGATAGCTATTAAGGCTCTTCTGCTGCTATACAAACACCTATTTAGGACAGCATTTAGTGGGTTCCTGTGATTCGTCCTTCACGTGCTTATGCGTGCTGACACTGTGCATGATGCCACTAACCACATTTGCATGCTGACCCTGTGCATGTCACCCTTAACCATGTTATTCATTTTGCTTGTTTTCAAGCATGATTTTACTTACCATTCAATTGCATTTCCCTTTGCAGCAAATGTAAAGCGCCTAGAAAGAGATTAAGTTCTCTGAAGGCACTTTATCAAGTGCATTATTACTATTATTATTATTACAAATGAGGCTGTTAAATCAGCAAACATTTTTATACAAACGTATTGTACTATTATTCTTATTATTGTTAGTAGTACTAACAGATTGAATAACTAAATACCGACTTTCCCAGTAATGCTCACTTAGCTAAAGTCTTTGCTAGTTCTCCTGGATTTCTTGGCAGCTTTCTATACTGCAGATCGCCAAGACCCTCTAGAGTGCATACAGTTTTGCCCGGGCATCACTGGCACGGCCATGCGATGTTTTAGGTCTTATCACAGCAGTCACAGCTTAGATGCATAGCATAGCATGTCAATGGGTAACTATCATCCGACGAGCCTTTAAAGTAAAATCGTAATAATAATGTCTTTTGTACAGCACCTTATGAGAGCTTAATCTCTGTTCACGTGCTCTGAAATAGCTGCAGAAGAAGCAATATCCAATACACAATGAAGAGCCAGCTACCTGCTTAGGCAAGCAGGCCACGGATCCGTGTGCTTGGTCCACTTCTTTGCACAATGTATACCCTCCCTCTTGCAGATGTAGCCGCCAAGCACAATCTAGGCTTTCATTTTAAGCACATGGCACCCGGTTGTGCACCTGTGTCTTAATCCCTGCCTGCTGTCCAGCACACAGAACTCTCTCAACTCCCTTACAGCACGAATGATATTCGTGCTTGGACGGCAGCAATACTTTCTCAAATTGAAAGACTATATAAACAACTTGCTGGTTACGTGCAAACCTAGTGCTACCCAGAAATTAAAAAGCCTAACCATCGATGTTGGCTCGGCCAGCATATCTCCCTTAGTATAGACACACAATCTGGGTATCATGTTCTAAAGTGACCTTTCGTAATATGACTACATCAGCTTTCGAGTCGTCTGCCTATTAACAGCTAGGCACAATTTGAGTTTGTTACACAATTTTGAGCCTGGTCAAACAAAGATTCCACAGCCATGCCGGTCCAAGTCTTTTCGATATCGAGACGACTTCTGAACCTCACTACTTGCAGGTCTTACTGCCTGTGCAATAAGACACTTCCAGTTGTGTATTATATTTGTATACCACCCTCAGAGAACAATCTCTAGTTCTTTCATTCTCTTGCTCCGGCTTACCTATCTGAAATGTGTCCTAATCAGGTCAGTATCACCTGCTCGGCTGACCTAGGTTGTTTACCTGTGCCTCTTACTAACCTCAAATCCTTTGGTGACCATGCCTTCAGTTCGCATTGCTCCCAAAGCCTGAAAATCACCCCCGACTGAAATCTAGACATTCATCTGACGACATTTAAAATGAACACTCATATGTACACCCATATGCAGTGGCAGCAGTAGCACCAGCTGGGGGGTTGGCAATTGCCTGCTCATCGTGCAGCTACATAATTGCTGCCATCTACCCATACACTCGACATATGTGCATGCAATCTCTCCCTCTCTCTCTCTCTCTCTCTCTCTCTCTCCCCGATATTCTCGTAAGCCGAATAAGCTGCCATGAAAAACACGGGGTCAGGACGGCTGGGAACCACCTGGTCGGCGACAGCAGTTACAGCCACACAGTTTAGCTAGGAAGGCACTGCTGCTGTTGGATCGCCAGGGCAATCACGAGTATGATCACCATACATCTTGCGTAGTTAGTGGACAGCCTGAATGCTGCTGCAGTCCGGTCTCGACATACTAAGATGGGCAGCCTACAGGTTGCCAAACAAATTCCGAGCAAAATGGGTTAGCCCGAAGAAGATCCAGCGTCGAGGAGTGCGAACTCGGCCCCGTGAAAAAAAGGCCACAACGAGCGAGGGCCGAAAGTTGGAAGCGCCGCCACGTGGCCATGAAAATGTGAAACAATCTCACATAGCTCAGCTGTTACGCTTACTTGTGGCTTCCAGGGCTTCCGGTCAGCCAGCTATGTTGTACAAGGACGGGGACGCCTCAATTGAAAGCGGCGGCGGCCGACAGTTAAGGAAGGAGGGATAAAGGGGAGCCATCTGACGATCGCGATCTAGGGTTTATGCTAGGGTCGAGTGGCTCGCAGCGAGGCATGCGCTGCTTGCCGCCGCTCTCGCGCCCTCCTCCGCCCCGCTGCCGGCGCGCGGGTCACTTGAGGACCTCCGGCCGCCACCGGCTGCACTCGGCGGTTGCCGATCACAGCTCTCAATAGAAACTGCGACTGAACGTTACACCGGCACGATCCGGACAATCGCGCCAGCGACATAACACTGATTCCACTTCTGAAGCACGCCGCTGCAGTCACACTTCGACAGGGCGGCTAACTTCCAGCGACCCGCCGCCACTCGAGCGGCAGCGATGACAGTGATGGAACATGGAGCCGCGATGACCGCAAGACGGCCAGCTATCCGGCCGCTAGAGCAGCAAGGGCGCTAACACGGCAGTACCTGCGGGTATCCTTTCGCGAGTTGACTACTCGCGCGAACGGTACATAATTCCAACGTCGGTGCTTCGCTCACCTAGACCTAGCTCACCGTTCAGAGCCGGGGCAGTTTGAAAGCCCAATATGGCGCAGGCTTGGTGACCTCGCGCCGGATTCGCTGACCCGATCGCGGGGTGCTTTTTCGGCGGATTCCCCCCCCCCCCAATCGATCGATTTCCACCCCTATCGCCGCGCGAGCTCACGTGCGTGGAAAGTGACGCGTCAACGCACGTCTTCATGGTCCTAAGCAGACGAATAGGCAGAACTACCGTTCAATCGGAGCCGAACGCTTACCGAACAGCGGCGGCGGCGGCGGCGGCTTACGTAAAGCGGCGGGCGCCGCGGCGCCAAAGAGAGTCCTTCGCCGCGAGCGAGCGCGGCGTACTCGGCCTCCGGGGAAAGCAGCGACGCGCTCAAAGACTCCTGTAGTCGGCCGACGCGCCCTCGGCGGCGCGCAGCGTCAAGTTATTTCTCCGGATAGATCGCGACCGCCACCACATTGACCTGTGACCGCGCGACCCTCGCTGGTTCGGGTAGCCACGCCAAGCGTGCACTCAGCTAGGACCTGAGGCTAGCGATACGCCGACGATAACAACAGGGCGCTCGATATTCTACGCGCAGAACCAAAAACAACGCCGTAAGGGAAAACAGCACAACACTAGCCTGCCTGTTACGCCGATGCGACAGGTGACTTTCAGCCGACTCGCAAACGGGCTTGCAGCTCACGCTCAGCGTCAGAACTCACCAACCGGCAGGATGTTACTCTAAGAGAGCGACTGCGGTCGGGCACATGGGCTTGCAGCTCACGCTCAGCGTCAGAACTCACCAACCGGCAGGATGTTACTCTAAGAGAGCGACTGCGGTCGGGCACATGCCTTATATAGTAGCTAAGTCGTAAGTCGGACAATACAATTCACTGTCGTAGATAACTATGCATCGCGCTGCTCCTAAGCTTCGGCTATTTCATAAGCGGCACAGTTCTAATTCAGCGACGAAGCTCATAGTTCTTAATCGAGGTTCAGCCGTCTAGCTCATAGTCCATAATCGTGGGGCACTACAACCTGATTTTTTAAATGGGATTCCGCAGGCCGGGACGACGCTGCGCTTTCAGTGCTCACTTTCAGTTTCCAGAGGCTGCGAACTTTTTCTTTGAGCGAGTAATAATAAAACCCATGCGTCTTAGGACAAATCTAGCACCCTTACATTCGGACGGTGCGCTTTCTGCGCGAAACTTCAAAAGTTCTTCGCAGAGCGGAGTAGATTCAGTTTTGTTTCAGGTGCGCCCATAAACTCTGCTGAGCTGCGCGTGGCCGGCGGCGGGTAGCTTCAGATCCTCCTACAATAAGACACCCCGTCCATTTTTTCCGTTTCTGTCCTGGGCGGCTCAAAGAAGACGCATGGCTGCGAGGTGCTACTCCGGAGGGGGTTCTCCCATTTCCTTTTTAAATGGCCTAAACCTCTCGGGCAGCAGAAGCTTATCAAGTGCAATATTATAAGCTGCGGAGCGCTGTTTCAGGCCCTCCAAATGAGGTTCTCTGCCGCTCTCTACCGGTACTCTTTTTTAGACGGAATCTAAAAAGGCTTCCGGTTTCCAACTCCAATAGACGGAGCCGACGAGTCTTTGCAGCGGCGGCGGCGGCGCCCAGCCTTCAGAGCGCCGACTCGGGATCCGAATCGCAAGAGCGGGCCGCTAGGGGGGAGGGTGGCTGGAGGGGAGCTGGAGAAGCGCGCCCGGGGAAGGAGCACTAGCTACAAGCTAGTGCTCCTTCCCCGGCTACAAGCTAGTGCTCCTTCCCACATTACTCTCTTTCAAACAGTGATTTGCCCGCGTAACGTTCCTTCATTCTTTGGCTTCAGCGATTGTAGGAAATTTCCCCCTTGAACGTTTCCCCCTCCCCCGGGAAATTTTCCCCGGTGGACCCTAGGACATTCCCCCTTGACATTCCCTCCGGGGTAGGACATTTCCCCCATGTTGATGAATGTATAACTAAGAATACAGATATATATATATATATATATATATATTTATATATTTATATATTTATATATTTATATATGATTAAATGATGTTCATGCTCTATTAAAATAAAATCAACTCTGTATTATTAGAGGAATGGATTAATTGGAAGGATGCTTTCTAATGGAGCGAGAGGCGGCGGCGGTTGCGGCAGCGGCGAGCTATACATTAGTTTCCGCGGAAGTTAGGTCCCGCTCGACGCCGCCAGGCACGTGTTCGTGTCCGTCAAAGCGGGCGCGAGCTACGGCGTGCCGCGCGTTCCTGCAAATGAGCACTAAGCCTCAGAGGTCTACTGAGTATAACTCGACCTCAAGAGATCCAGTTGTGCCCTAATATGCACTAATTAAAGCGAGGAATACGAGCAATGGTGGATTTAGGCAGCGGAGGTGAAGTCCGCCCTAAAACCCTAAACCCTAAGCCCTAACCCTATAACCCTAAACGCTAAACCCTAAACACTAAACCCTAAACCCTAAACCGTATACCAGATGAGAATGTCCTACCGCAGGGGGAATGTCCGGAGGGGAAATGTCCGGGGGAACATCCAGGGAGGAAATGTCCGTACCCCGGCTTCAGCCTACCTATCAGATCTACTCCCCCCCCCCCCCGCTAAACTTGGCATCGTTCCACCAACTTTTCTGAATAAAAAAGATATAACTTATTTGTATAGCGCCCTAGGAGAACTTAATCTGTATTCAGGCTTTCACATGTGCCACGGGGCTCGAGCCCACGACCTCGGCCAGAACTTGGTCGGGGCGAGCACTTTGACCACTGGGCCAAGCCAGCACGGCAAATCGTTTAGCTATACCTCGAACACGCCACAAATCCTTCGGAGACCTCGTCTTTAGTTCGTATACCCGCTCACAAAGCCTCGAACTCTCTCTCGACTGACGAAACGACATTCCCTGACTTGACGAAATTAAAAAGAAGCTAAAAAGGCATTGATGCATCACAAGATTTAGTGGGTTCCTGCACTTTGTCTTTTGTGTGCTTGTGCGTGCTGACACTGCCCGTGCTGCCGTTAACCATATATTTGCATGCTGACTCTATGCATGTCACGTCTAACCATGTTATGCTTGTTGACAGTGAGCATGTCACCACTAAACATTCGATCGTGCTTCCTTTGCAGCATATGTAAAGTGCCTAGAAAAATATTAAGTTCTCTGGGTGCGTTATACAAATGTATTATTATTATTATTATTATTATTAACGTTCGCTAGTTTGACGACCGCATAACGCACTCACTTACGCAGCTTGTAGTAGGCCAAGCATTAACGATACAGCGCTTGAAATCCCGCAGGCGGCGTTATTGGTAGCTCTTAACTAGCGAAAGCGTAAACAATTGCCTGCGCTCTGCAGCCGGCGACGGTCGGGAGGCGTAGGAATCGGGGGGGGGGAGGCGGCCCATGTCGCTGTCTTGCTGTGGAGGCGGTAAATGCAGCCTCTGCCCTCTGCCCTCTGCCCCCTGGCTCCGCCGCTGGCACCAGGACTCACTGACCGGCAGACAGTGGCCTAAAGATAGCGATTGTGGCCACACTCTCGCCTTTTTCACTGGCCAGGTCAGAAGTAGCACATAAATCCGGTTGCCTAGTTAAGGAGCTAAAAACGCACCTGCTCATCAATGCATTCAGTGGGTTCTGGCGATTCGTCCTTCGTACGCTTCTGCGTGCTGACACCGTTCGCGCTACCACTAACCATGCTTTACATGTTGACACCATTCACGCCACCTCTAATGAGGTCATGCACGTTGACATCGTGCGTTCTATCACTAATCATTTCATCACGCTTCCGTTGCAGCATATGTGAAGCGCCTAGAAAGAGATTGAGTTCTCTGAGGGCGCTTTATCAAGTGCATTTTTATTATCATAATTATTACATTTGCATGGTTGATACCGGGCATGTCACTAACCCTTAGTTATTGATTATCTTATTGTGAGTTATAAAGTTCCCGGATAGAGATTAAGTATTCTTAGGGAACAACACAAACGGCCTAATATTATTAATATTACTATCAACCAATTGAAATGTTTCCTTGACAGCATATTTCTAGTGATTAGAAAACAATTGGGCTCTCTTATGACGCTATGCAAATGTCTCATCAGTATTATTTTTGTTATTAAGACAGCAGAGCAACCTGACGTAATTCAAACTAGTAACTCTTAACTAAATCAGTTCGTCAGCTGCCATTTAAAAAAATAATAATAACAGTAATAGGGATAATTTATTGCGTCGTAAGAGAAGAATCTTTTTAAAGCACTTTACGTCAGCTGGACAAGAAAACTATCAACTGATTTTAGACAATAACACGTCCGGTCGCACCATGTATACGCACATAACGGACAATTCACATGGACTATTAAACTGCCGTGAGCAACTGGCAATAGTAGCATCTCTTTCTAAGCACTTCACTTATGTTTTATAATAAGAAGATGTGTGTTGGGATTTTTGTGAATATCACCAAATCAGGAGATGACGCTATGTCACACTGTACAGAGTTCCAGGCGTTAGGTGTACAGTGAAACGGCGGCGAGAACTAAATCAGCCACGCGATGCGACTGTTAATTCATTATTCACGGCTCCAGAATTGTAAGCGCTAAGAGCCGAGCATAGGATAATGCGTGGCTGGGGCCGCATGAAACCCGACGCAATGAAATAGGCGGTCATTTGTGATTCCGTACTCGACCTTGGCAGCTGGGCTGATTTGAGCTCTAGGCCACGGAGCCGTTGATTTACGTCACGGCCGCTGTTGAACGCCTGTAACCCTCCACTGCTGTCAAAAAGACTTGTCTGCGTTATGGACACGGACTCGTTATGCTGAAGTATGAGTGCTCAAAGGTCGCTGCCGTGCTGCCACTACTGTCTGCACACCTGCGTGCATTGGTAGAGCACCAACAAGTCAATAGCTTGCAGTAAGGTTCATGCATCGGAAATTGTCACTCATCGGCTGAGACTAGCTTCGTTACGAGCGCTGAGTTTTTGGCCTAGCTCTGGCCGAATATGGAAGCCGCACGCCGCGCGGGTAACGACAGTAAGTGAAAGTGCGGTCTCCGGAGTTGAAGTTTATTTAGAAAAAATGAGTCTGATTATCTTTAGTTACTCAGTGTACCGTAAGTGGGAATTAAGTCTTTCAGATAGAGTAATACTTGAACTATCATCTCTGAGCTTAATTACGATTAAAGGATGAAAAATTAAATCGAGTCAAAGACGCCTAATACTACTGAAAAGTGTCGCTCCGGCACTCAAGCTTGAGACTCAAATCGAGATTCCTGTCGGTTGATATAAGACCACGGTTGTGCTTTTATACCCAGCGAACCTAGCAAGAAAGTTGAGGGACCCAAGACATTCGGTGAGCTCAGCGGAGCTATACAAAGTTGTTCACGTGACAGGAAATGAACCTACACCTCTTGAGTTTCCAACGATTTGCATGCCACCTCTCTTTAGGTAGCTGTCTAGCTACAGTAGATATGCAAAAGCTTCGCGAAGTATGGAGTTTATGTTAATGAACTTGGAGGCTGCTTCGACCTCAATTGAGCACACTCTCCACCAGACGAACCTGTTGTGTCTATATATCCGGTAGCGTAGATCTAAGCGTAACGCTGTATACGCGTGCATCGGCGTGTGCGCTCGCACGAGTACACAGCCCGTTGGCGCACGTGCGTTCCTTGTTAAGCAGAAAGCGGGGTCGGGTTCTAGATCGTTTATTCACCACCCTAGGAGAAGGAAGCGCAGTCCTATCAGGCTAATAACAGCGAGCTGAGAAAAGAGCGTCTGCTCAGCGCACGCGGCGGCGGCGCGGTAGACTTACACAAACGAATAACTAAAATCCATTTACATAGCGTCCGAGGGAAAACTTAATCTACATATGCAGCAGGGCTCGAGCCTCGGCCATCAAAGGCGAGCGAGCACCTTACCCCTGGGACAAGACCGGACGGCCTCCTTTGTTTCCAATTTTGAAGATGAAAGTGGGTTTGGGTGTGGCTTAGCTGTATTGGGATGGCATCGCGAATGGGCGAATGCAGTTAAGTCGGCTGGGTCACGTGGGCACGCGACGTGCCGACGTGGCAGATGAGCAGCCGGCAAAATGTCGGATGGGCATTGCTCGCTACAACTACTGCGGCCTAGCGAAAAGTTCCCTGGTCGCGTCCGAGCTTTTCCGCTAGGCCGCGAAAAAATGGTAGCAGTAGGCGGGCAATTAAATAATGTAGTTAGATGTACGTCTAACCACAGCCCCCACAAAGCCACAAAGACTACGTGGATGTTACGCTGGAATGTTTTCCAGGGCATACTCAAAGCCTGAGTGGCTTTCGGTGAGCATGCGGTAGCCAGCAGATCTCATCTCACGCAAAAAGAAGAACCGATAGGCGTAGCTGAGTCAGGGCGGCAGTCATAGATCAGTGAGTAGCATGGATGTGGCAGCAGCTCAGGGCGGCTGGAAAGGATGTGCCGCAGTCGGCAGCAGCAGGAGAGGACGTCGATGCAGACGGATTGCGGAAGCGAGTTCCACAGTCGCGGACTTGCAGAGCAAAAGCTTCAGTCGCTAACGGTCTTTAAGCGGAGGAATGGAACTGCTAATACATTATCCGTACAGGACCTGAGGGCACGAGGAGGCCGCAACTGGTGCAACAGGTCAGCTAGCTAGGAAGGAGCCAAGCCGTGACCTTGTCCTTGTGGGTCAACAAAAGAGCTTTGCTCTGTATTCGTTGATCGACTGGTAGCCATAGAAGCTCCTTCCGCAAACGAGACACGTGGTCAAACCTCTGGAACTTGTTAATTGGCCTTACTGCGGCCATATTCACCAACGGTTGCACTGATCCAGCGGTCGGTAGCCCAGCCAAAGTGGAACTTCAGTAATCTAGTCGCAACAAAACCAGGGAGCTAGTTAAAACATTTTGCAGGCCACCGTGTGACGACACCTCCTAATCTTAGATAGGGACCGGACGTGGTGGCTGGCTGTGCAGGCAGTGCTTCTTAATGACACTTTCAAACGCTAAGCAGTTATTGAAGTGGACACCTATTTTTTCTAAGCACACGGAGGTGGTCGCACTACAGTGTCGTCAATTAGAAGAACTGATTCTACTAGTCCACTTACGACGTCTTACGAGCAAGAGTTCGGTTTTATTGTTATTTAGTATACGAAAATTTGCCATCATCCAGGATCAAATGTCTGCAGACAAGCATCCAGTTTCTTAGAGCGCTGCACCAGATTTCAATTGTTTAAGTGACAAACGTGGCTGAATTTCGCCAGCATAGAAGCGACAGCCGATCCGATTGGCCCGAATCAGTTTCCCCAGAGGATCGTTATTAATGGAGAATAGAAAAAGACCGAGGAGAGAACGGACCCTTGTGGAACTCCACACGTGACCGACGGGTCTGTTGGATGAGATCTGACCCCCACACGACACGCATTGAACACGATCGGACAAGTACGATTTAAACCACGCCAGTGCCTCATTTGCCAGACCGATCGTTGTTCGGCATTTTTCTGCATTTAGGTCACGCTTGCTGACGTTGTGTATGTTACCGCTAACCATTTCATCATGCTTTCTTTACAGCGTATGTAGAGTGCCTAGAAAGAGGTTAACTTCTCTGAGGGTAATGCACAAATGTATTGTTATTATTATTATGCAAATGTACCGAAAAGAGGTTGGTCACTACCGAAATCCACAACAAAATCCACCAGAAATCGGCTGCACTAAGCTCCAGCATGATTCCATTTATATTACGCTACACTATCGAGCAAGTGTGCTCACAAAATTTCGCGTCGCTGTGTGAGCGATCTCATGCAATCTACTGCGAATGAATGCAGCGGTCCGAGCCATTACCGAACTCCACCGCATGAGAACGTGTTCGCGCATAGGCGCAACATTTATTTTGGGTACACTTTAACGAAACCCTAGTGTAACATGCAATCCAAGTTGTAGCATAACGCAGCCGACTTCTGGTGGATTTTCGGTGGGTTAGAGTGGATTTCGGTTGGGGCCAGTGTCTTCGAGGACCACTTGCATGAGAACGCGCGAGTGCAATGGCATGAAATTCGGTGGGTACATACTGTAAACGGTGTACCGCAATGGATATTCAAAATTAGAGCATCGTGCAGCTAGCTCTAACTTTCCGGTCTAATATCGCCTAATTAGAGTGGATTGCGGTGGATTTCGGTACTTCGTTCCGCCTTCGTACGACAGCTTCCAGCTTCGACACGTCTCCAGCCGGCCGCTCACGATAAGCGATAACCTCTAACCTCATACGCAACGTTTGCAGAACAGTCACGAGTACTGCTGGGCTGGACCTCTTGCTAATCTGAACTAATATTGGATGGCATTTGAACAGAGATTATTTGCACATAGATCGTCTTCGAACTTTCCAAAAAATCGTCACCCGCCGACAATGTGGCCGACAAGACGAGCTGGCGACCGCCCTCGCGGGATATGGTAAGTGCTTGCACTTCCATCGTTAAGCAGCAGTGCTATCGCGAAGTACCGGCCAAATCGTTACGAGGTCCGCCGCGGTTTGGCTCGGAGGTTCGGTGCTCGCGATTAACGACCGAGGTCGTGCGCTCGAGCCCTACGGCACATGTCGAGCGCCTGGATAGAGATCAGGTTCTCTTAGGGCGCCATCAAAATGAATTGTTTTTATGCAGTAAAGGAAATCGCCAGAGTTCGCGGAGACGCGGTTGAGCCGACCATCAACGTTATAGAGTCGTTATCGTCATCAACATCGTAAGACTGGGCACCCCGTGCCACGTTACGCGTTACGTTTGTCGGCTCACGCTACTTACAGCTCACTAGTCTCACGAAAGTCTAATCACTAATGGAAAGTGAAAGACTAATTCTGCTGAAAATTTAATTTAAACTAGTGAAAATGTAATCACTAGTCTTTAGTCTCACGAGAAAAGCTCGCAGCTGATGCTGGATCTTACCGTAGCGCGACCGAATACCGGTTTGGCTAGCGACTCAAAGCACTTGCACATTCAAAGCGCTAGGCATTCGCAATGCTACGGATGCGAGGTGCTTCGGGTGGATGGCCTTCGACTACTTCAGTTTCAGTAGGTACGACGGTGCGCCTATATTACAGCAGCTTTCGTATACCCATACCAAGCATACCCATACCAAGCACAGCGTCCCTCAAAATTCCCGCCTCTTCTAGCTGTTGTGTGCGCCTTCGGCTTCAGCTGTTGTAATTATCGAAGCGCCTTGCCACTAATGTACGCGCCTCACCTGTGGCCAATAGTTAAGCCACTGACGGAGCGCAGCGTCAGGCCACTAACGCATGTTATATTTCCTGTAGTCTGCTGTGATTCGTCGAGCTCTCATATGTGTGTATGCGCTGAGATTAATAAAGGGTTTACCGCCTTGGCCTTCGCCCGACGCGTCTCCGTGAGACTCCCACAAGAGCTGCCGCTGCCGTCGGAGCCACTGTAATACAGCACAGCATAGCCAACCTCAAATTCTTTAGAGACGTCTTCAGTTCGTAAGCTCCAAAAGCCTGGATCTAACTCGTTCGCAACTGATGCTAGGCTGTCCCCTGAATTGACATTTAAAAAAAGAAGCTAGAATCTCGCATATTATTCACAGCATTTGCTCTGTCCGAGTGGTTGTACTAAGGGCTCGTGCGTGCACTGTGCACGCTACCGCCAACCATATGTGGACATCTTTTCTTTCCAGCATATGCACAGCGCCTAGAATGAGATGTAGTTCTCTTAGGGTGCTGTGCAAAGTGTTTTGTTATTATTATTATTCGGCCGAAAAGGGTGTCCGAAGAGCCAAGAAATGAGATGGGGTCACTACTTTCAAGTCAAAGCATATCAGTCGCTCACCGACTGAGTCGAAAGAAATGTTATCACGTATCTCTGGATCAACATACCACACGAGTCCACCATATTTTGCTGTCTGAGCTCGGCGGTCGCAACACCACCACTCTGTCACTAAGAGACGAGTTGTCTCCAGAAACCCTGCACTTGGACGCTGACACACTGCCCGATTTACTTAGTGACAGCGAGATTGGCAGTGTCTCAGTTTTTGGAGATTTATCGGGCTACCGGCGGTAGTCGCTTCAGAAGGGTTCGTTATTTATAAATTGGGCCGTGATTGCCGAAGAGGTAACGTGCTCGCTCTTCACGACAGAGGCCATGGGTTCGAATCCTGCAGTGAGCGGCCCTTTATTGCCAATTTGAAGTGGTGGTGATAGCCGTTAATGAGCTTCTGCCGCTATACAAATGAGGCTGTTAAATCAGTTCGTATTTATTTATTTTATTTATGTTCGCCCAATTTCATTTGGTTATAAAGAAAAAATCCCGGGCTTACTCCCGTAAGGACATCACAGCCAAGCTGGTCTGGATATTTTCGACATCCGGCCTAGATTGCCATAACTCACTATTCGCGGGTCTTTTTGCCTGTGAAACAAAACGCTCACAGTTGATGCAAGGCGCTGTAGCTATTCGGTTGGCTACCGAAAGCATATCAGAAGCAATTTAAGCTTTGAGTTCGCTCAAAGAAATTCTCAAAGGAACATCCACTTAGTCTGTGTGGCTTTGTGGAGTTATAGACGGAAATACACTGTCAGTCATTAATGTGGCAAATGCCATATTCTCACCGCTTCTCACCGACCTCTTCTGACTTCCTATATTGCAGAAAATCAACTTTAAAATCCGGTTAATCGCTTATTCTTTTGGTCCGGCCGACCCAATTGAAAGCATTTCCTTCGTACCACCCACTCCTCAGATTCAAGCCACTGACGAAGCGCAGCGTCAGGCCACTAACGCTTGTTTAGCTTTGCTTCTAACCAACCTCAAATTACTTGGGGACGATGCCCTCAGTTCTTATACTTCCAAAGCCCGGATTTCGCCCCCGACTGAGGCCAGGACAGCCCCAAATTTAATCTAAAAAGCTATGCCACCTGTTCTACTCAGCATTTAATCCATCCACGTGAATTTTCCTTTGTGATTGCTATAGCAGCTAGTAATACCGTGAATAATCGCCGACGAATCGCTCAAAGAATGTGCCAGGAGAAAAAAATATCTGGATGGGGAACCCTGACGATTCTTGGCGACGCATACTGGCTGATTTAACAGCCTCTTTTGAATAGCGATAGAAGAGCCTTGATGGCTACAACCACCGCTTGCAGCGGCAATAAAGGATCGCCCACTGCAGGATTTGAACCCACGATCTCGGGACCGAGGTCGTGAAAATCAACAGCCTTACCTAGCTAGTGTGCCATCACAGCTCAGTACTATTTATTTCTTAGAGTGGGTGTAGCTCCGCGAAAGCCGGCGGACCCCGCAACAGGGCATTGTATATCTCCACAGGATTGTGTTCACTACTGCTGCTACTCTGACTGATCTTTGTTACACAGCAATGGAGATTTCTAAATCCGTAGGAGCTTCGACTCCGAGTTTAGTCAGGGCACGAGTATATCGTCATCGGACATATCTGCGTCATGACTGTCGATGCTTCACGCAGTAGCAGCTGTTGGGGTCACTCTGCCTGAAAGCTGTTACATATCTGGCGGCGACAACTTAGATGATCAGTCGATGCATAGAACAAAAATTTACTCATTCCGAATATCATTATGGCAAGTATTAGCTGCGGCCTTACTAGTTGCTCCGTCCTGAGTGCCTGACTTTTGTTTTGCGAGCGTTGGTGACCTCGTCGGAAGCCACGTCTCCAGCGCCTTTGGTAAATAAGTAGTTCGCGGCATATTTACTAAGTTATAATAACATAATATATTATTCCTTTGCATAGCGCCGTAAGGGTACTTTTTCTCTCACCGGAAGCTTCATATATACCTCAGAGCTCAAGACCACGACCCTAGTCACCAAAGGTAAGCACCTTGCCCCTGGACCAAACCGGATGGACAAAATATCTGTATTTGAGGTACCGGCTATACCCTACGTATTTCCTGTTGCCTTCGCTGTGCCCAAGGGATTTTTTACAAATGCAGTGGTGACTCTCGTACAGGCCAAATCTGCAAGGTCTGCAAGTAAAAGTGTATCACAGCCTCAGGGGCCTAAGCATCTCCAGCATCGACGCTAGTATTTCGAGGAGATTCAGAAGTAATAATATTAGTAGTAGCACATTTGTATAGCACCATCGGAGAGCTTAATCTCTTTCTAAGCACTTTACATATGCTGTAGAGGAAGCATGATCAATTGTTGGGCGATAACTTGCACAATGTCAGCAAGCATTACGTAGAGGTGACATGCACAGGGTCAGCAATCGACGATGGTTAGTGGCAGCATGCAGTGAGTGTCAGCACGCATGATCACACGTAGGACGAATCGCAAAGATCCACTAAATGCGATGACAAATACATTCGCTTCCAGCTTTTTAAGTGTCATTAAGTCAGGAGATGTCGTAACGTCAGTCGGGAGTAAGTTCCAGGCTTTGAGAGCATACCAACTAAAAGTACGGTTTCCAAAGGATCAAGGGGGTTGGTACCACGTGTTGCTCCACGATTTGATTCAGAAAAGCCGGTGCTACGATGCTTATTGGCAGGGGGAGTAGTTTCGATTGGTAGGCTGGAGCCAGAGAATTAAGGGACCTAAAATTGAATGAGAGAACCTTGATGTCGATACGCTGCTAGATTGAAGCCCGAGCAGGTCGGCAAGAAGTAGCGTGATCTGGCAACTGAGACGACGCTCTATGCTTCTCACTCTCTCTTTTTTTTGGCGTGAGCTGAAGTCTCTAGGCTACAGTATGCGTACCAAAAGCCGCTTAGGCTTTCAGTGCACTATACTAAACTCTCCTGCAAAACACCCATATAGTCTAAACCATATAGTATAAACACCCATATTGCTGATTGATGTTTCACTAGAATAAAGCTTACGGAAAACCATAAACATGCCGCTGAAATCAAAGAGGTATTGATAGTGATCATGTAGTTATTGGCAATATAATGCTCCACTTATAGAATTAGGACAGTACATGTAGGTACCACTGTAGCTAGCCAAGAATCGTACCTGCTCAAATAGTTCTAACTAGGGCAGGCTGTTATAACTCTATCGACCATAAAGTTCCATCGTGTACCCTCGAGCCTTCTCGGAATTATAGATTGGCTGCAGCACTGTCTGCTTAAATGCCGTTCAAAACCAGGTGCCCTTGCTGTGCAGATCCCAAGCTGTGGTACCTTCCCACAAGTCACGACCGACGATGCCGGATGTGCTGCCGACCTTGGCGCCTGACTCTCCTTGTTAGCTTACTTCTCTATTCTACGTGCGTTCTCAGCTCACGAATGATTCACACTCAACTTTCGGTCTTCGTGGTTTTGTGAAGTTACGGAGGGAGACACAGGCACACACACACAAGCGGTCCCCGAATGAACCACCCCCTAGGTGACGTAACCATACAGGTGCGACCTGAAGCTGAAGAATAAGAATACTGATTTATTTTTATGTAATATCTAATAATAATTAATTAAAAACTTACTTTCATTAAATCCTTGCATCTTCGAGCAGTCGATGGGTGCAGCCATTGCTCGACACCAGTACCGGAAATGCACTCCATTCCTGCCGTTGCCAGGGAGTGTGGATCATCTGTGCGTTGTTTGCGTTAGATCGAGTATAAGATTGTGACACATGAGCACCGATGTGGCATATTCCGTAGGAAACTTCTGTGAATTCTGTATACGCTTACTCATTTGGAGCTTCCTTAACTTTTCAGGCCTCTGTGGCCACCCCGTATGAGTTCGGTTTTGGTAGTGCCCCTCTGGCATTGGCGTAAAGGATCGCCAGTCCCTCGAGCGGCAGAATGAAGCCCAATGAGCAAAAGCGCGATTCTCCACAGGAAACAAATGTCTTATTTTGGGTCAACTATGACGGCTTTCCAATCAGCTCCCATGTGTGGAATAGAATGTTCGATCACTGCATCAAAGTTCAACCAAGCTTTGAAATGGCTGTACGCAACATAAGGAACGAGGAGAATCCGAATACGGTGAGTTTCTACTTTCAGCCAAATGACTGAAGATTTTGGATACTTGTTCTGCGTCGACAGTAGGTGCGTGCTGCATTCGTTGTCGTGGTGAGAGCGAGCTCGGGAATAAGGCTGGTTTCTAAATAGTCAGAAAAGATCCCTCGTCGCGTTCGATGACGGGAACGGGCTCCTCAATAGTGACGCTCAACCTCATGTGGAGCGCCTGCTCAACCGCGCCTAGAATGGCCAGCCTACTTTCAAGACATCTACTTAGTAATAATAATAATGCATACTTACAGTACTATCAGATAACTAAATCTCTTTCAAGATACTTAACATATGCTGTACAAGCAGCATGATAAAATCGCTATATATATATATATATATATATATATATATATATATAACGATATATATATATATGTGTGTGCAAACTATGTGATGAATTGTAAAATGGTCGATTGCAGCTGTGCACTCAATATTGGCTACCTGCTCCAGGCTCTCAGCATTCCTCTTCTCATGGCGTCTTTTAATTCATGCGGTTAGTGTTCAGGAACTTTCTTTTCGTAGTCCTTTTTTGGAAGATCGAATGGACGCTTGATTTCGATTTACTTGTGCCGAAGGTAGATTCTCTACTTTCCGATATATTTGGATGTCGTCTTGTTTAAATTTGTGACTAGTAGTTAAAATTCTCAGTCAGCGTCTTTTTTTGAAGGTGCCGCCGGTGTTAGAATAACCTATACTGCATTCATTGCACAAATGGTTGGAATAGTTTTAGACCAGCGGTTCTCAAGCTGTGGGTCGCGACCCCTTTGGGGGTCGAACGACCCTTTCACAGGGGTCGCCTAAGACCATCGAAAAGCACGCATTTCCACATTCGAGCACAGTAATTTTATGGTTGGGGTCGCCACAACGCGAGGAACTAGACCAAAGGGTTGAGGCATTAGGGAGGTTGAGAACCACTAATCTAGACGGACTCTTTCGCACATTCCTGCTAAAAGTAACCGCGACCTTGCCTCAATACAGGGTGATTACAGGTGTGCAAATATTCTCATACGATAGCCGAGGTCTATTAACAGCAGCAACATATGAAAATACGTACCCGTGCCTCCACAAAGTAGTTGCAGGGCTGTGTAAACTACCAGCTAGCGGCAAAGGAGGCTGCAGACTTAGAATGTCTACCGAAGTTATAAGCTCCCTGCCTGACCTTGAACCGACTATTGCTGACTGATGTTTCACTAGAATAAAGCTTACGGAAAATCATAAACATGCCGCTGAAATCAAAGAGATATTGATAGTGATCATGTAGTTATTGGCAATATAATGCTCCACTTATAGAATTAGGATAGTACATGTAGGTACCACTGTAGCTAGCCAAGAATCGTACCTGCTCAAATAGTTCTAACTAGGGCAGGCTGTTATAACTCTATCGGCCATAAAGTTCCATCGTGTACCCTCGAGCCCTCTCGGAATTATAGATTGGCTGCTGCACTGTCTGCTTAAATGCCGTTCAAAACCAGGTGCCCTTGCTGTGCAGGTCTCAAGCTGTGGTACCTTCCCACAAGTCACGACCGACGATGCCGGATGTGCTGCCGACCTTGGCGCCTGACTCTCCTTGTTACTTCTCTATTCTACTTGCGTTCTCAGCTCACGAATGATTCACTCTCAACTTTCGTTGCGTTGTCCGCTTCGACTTCTTTGTGAGCTACGTCTTATGTTCGGCACCCCACTGCTCACCGAAAGCTGCTTAGACTTTTGACTATTATTCTTATATAATATAATTGAGTATTATTATTATGAATTTTATTATTATTAATTAATTGCCATTAGAAAATTCTTCGGTGTCGTAAGTCCCTATGAATCCATGGATTAGTCGAATAACGAACTGTGCACATGACATGTCCATACCTCTACGCACAGGTACAGGTATGTACATAAACTTTAGCACACATTCATGTATATGAACTGCTAACAAATATAGTTTTGTCCAAATTTTTTTAACAGCTGACGGCATTGGTATTCGTAATTATTACTGACTTGTAATGTACGAAGTTAATCCCTTGGTAGCAAGATAGATAGGCCATGGTGAATGCAACTTTTGAAACTCCGGAAGCAGCTTGGCTTGCAGGTACAGCTCAGTGACTAGGGTCGGCAAGCCGGTGGAGGATGCTGTGCGCAGCAGTGTGTGATTTATTGTCTCTTTCCACACAATATCTCTCAATTAATTCTGTCAGCCTCGAGGTTGGCTGTGTAATCTGAAAGTGCATAATAATAATAATACATTTGTCATAGTGCCCTCAGAGAACTCAATCTCTTTCTAAGCACTTCATCTTTGCTGTAAAGTAAGCATGATCGAATAGTTAGTGACAGCATGCTCAATAGAGTTTACAGATTTAATAAAAGTATAAATGCAGAATGAGTTTCTGCACAATCTCTTAAGACTGATTCTGATTCGCCAAAGTGCAGCTTGAGGCTGTTGGCCAGATTGTGTGCACGTAAAGCTAAAAGGGAGGCGTTGCCCAGCTGTCATCCGGTCAGCAGCAGCAGCAGCCACTTCGAGCTGCATGGATGCATCGAAGTAGCTGCCTGCCTGCCTGCCTTTTTGATTGAGATCTGCATGCTCGCTCTGGGGTGATCTGGTACAATTGTCTGGATTTACCTCTTAACTGCGACTGCTCACTGGCTGCGACGGTTTCCATCGGTGCCAGTAAGCAGTCGCATATCCCAAGTCGATGCACGTGTCTGGGGCTGGGGGAGGGGGGTATGCAAAGGCAGGCGAAGGCATTCGGGGGGGGGCATGCGAAGGTCTTGCTGAATCGTCGAGTGAACACGCTTGGCAGCCAAAGCATCCTGACTATGACCAGCTAAAGATGTGCTAAAAGCTAGCTCCACCTGCATGGTTGACTAAGTTGACTGATTTTTGCTGGCGGAGCTTACTTCTCGTTTGTTGTCTGCATCTTTCTACACGTTAAGTCCAGGTGAAGTTGATCTAATGTTGTCTGCTGCTGCAGCAGCTGCCGATTTTTCCTCTAGGTGCCCATTCCGAAGCCCCCAAGTGTCGGCAACGATGCAAGCGTTGCTGAGAGAATCGAAGCGATCCAAGGCTACATCAAAGAGCTGCAGTATAACCACACTGGAACGCAATTCTTTGACATCAAGAAGCACCGTCCTCTGACAGGGTGAGTCATTACGAAATTTCGAGCTAAGCGTTCCTCGCGTGCCCGTAATGTAGTGTAATGTATCTCCGTCTGTAACTTTGCAAAACTACAGCGATGACTAAGTGGGTGCTACGTGTGAGAGTCTTGCCTGCCCTCATGCTTACGCTCCATGGACTAGCAGTGCAGCGGCAGCCGCACGGCCGTGCGGCCGCACTGCCGCCCATTCTCCGCTCAGAGCTGCAGAGGCGCCGATGCTGCAGGGAGCCGAGGCGTGCGCCTCTGAGGCACTCAGAGCACTTTGTCACTCGCTACCAGTGCTGCCGCAGGCATGCCGGGTGCATTGCCACGGTCGAGGCATGCATGTTCAGACATGGCTAAGCGCCTTATCGTCATGGTGTCCTTGTAGTGTGGATCCTTTGTTGTAGGCTGATGGAGACTGCCAAAGAAATGATAAGGGAGTCTCTGCCGATTAAATGCCTCGAGGCCGTCATTCTCGGCCTGTATCCTGCGCACATGCTCGGCTCAGCCACCGCCGCCTGCCCAGCGTGTCTCAGCTGCTGCTGCAGTGGTCGACTGCTGCAGCAGCAGCTGACACACTCTGGGGTTTGTTCTTGGTTATGTATTTATTTTATTTATTTTTTGTATCGCCATTCCTCGATATATTCCGTAAACTTTTTATACCCCAGAATGCGTAGAAGCAGGGCCAACGAGTTACACGGAGCAGCAAGAGATGCTCTGCTTGCTCGCTGCTAGCTCATGCTGCGTCGTCTGCTTGCTCGCTGCTAGCTCATGCTGCGTCGTCTGCTTGCTCGCTGCTAGCTCATGCTGCGTCGTCTGCTTGCTCGCTGCTAGCTCATGCTGCGTCGTCTGCTTGCTCGCTGCTAGCTCATGCTGCGTCGTCTGCTTGCTAGCTGCTAGCTGCATGCTGCTCGTCGTCTGCTTGCTCGCTGCTAGCTCATGCTGCGTCGTCTGCGTCGTCTGCTTGCTCGCTGCTAGCTCATGCTGCGTCGTCTGCTTGCTCGCTGCTAGCTCATGCTGCGTCGTCTGCTTGCTCGCTGCTAGCTCATGCTGCGTCGTCTGCTTGCTCGCTGCTAGCTCATGCTGCGTCGTCTGCTTGCTCGCTGCTAGCTCATGCTGCGTCGTCTGCTTGCTCGCTGCTAGCTCATGCTGCGTCGTCTGCTTGCTAGCTGCTAGCTCATGCTGCGTCGTCTGCTTGCTCGCTGCTAGCTCATGCTGCGTCGTCTGCTTGCTCGCTGCTAGCTCATGCTGCGTCGTCTGCTTGCTCGCTGCTAGCTCATGCTGCGTCGTCTGCTTGCTCGCTGCTAGCTCATGCTGCGTCGTCTGCTTGCTCGCTGCTAGCTCATGCTGCGTCGTCTGCTTGCTCGCTGCTAGCTCATGCTGCGTCGTCGTCTGCTTGCTCGCTGCTAGCTCATCATGCGTCGTCGTCTGCTTGCTCGCTGCTAGCTCATGCTGCGTCGTCTGCTTGCTCGCTGCTAGCTCATGCTGCGTCGTCTGCTTGCTCGCTGCTAGCTCATGCTGCGTCGTCTGCTTGCTCGCTGCTAGCTCATGCTGCGTCGTCTGCTTGCTCGCTGCTAGCTCATGCTGCGTCGTCTGCTTGCTCGCTGCTAGCTCATGCTGCGCGTCTGCTTGCTCGCTGCTCATGCTGCTTGCTCGCTGCTAGCTCATGCTGCGTCGTCTGCTTGCTCGCTGCTAGCTCATGCTGCGTCGTCTGCTTGCTCGCTGCTAGCTCATGCTGCGTCGTCTGCTTGCTAGCTGCTAGCTCATGCTGCGTCGTCTGCTTGCTCGCTGCTAGCTCATGCTGCGTCGTCTGCTTGCTCGCTGCTAGCTCATGCTGCGTCGTCTGCTTGCTCGCTGCTAGCTCATGCTGCGTCGTCTGCTTGCTCGCTGCTAGCTCATGCTGCGTCGTCTGCTTGCTCGCTGCTAGCTCATGCTGCGTCGTCTGCTTGCTCGCTGCTAGCTCATGCTGCGTCGTCTGCTTGCTCGCTGCTAGCTCATGCTGCGTCGTCTGCTTGCTCGCTGCTAGCTCATGCTGCGTCGTCTGCTTGCTAGCTGCTAGCTCATGCTGCGTCGTCTGCTTGCTCGCTGCTAGCTCATGCTGCGCGTCTGTGCTCGCTGCTAGCTCATGCTGCTGCTAGCTCAGCTGCTAGCATGTCGTCTGCTTGCTCGCTGCTAGCTCATGCTGCGTCGTCTGCTTGCTCGCTGCTAGCTCATGCTGCGTCGTCTGCTTGCTCGCTGCTAGCTCATGCTGCGTCGTCTGCTTGCTCGCTGCTAGCTCATGCTGCGTCGTCTGCTTGCTCGCTGCTAGCTCATGCTGCGTCGTCTGCTTGCTCGCTGCTAGCTCATGCTGCGTCGTCTGCTTGCTCGCTGCTAGCTCATGCTGCGTCGTCTGCTTGCTAGCTGCTAGCTCATGCTGCGTCGTCTGCTTGCTAGCTGCTAGCTCATGCTGCGTCGTCTAAGCTATCTGCTTGCGTGTGCATGCGAGGCTCGTTAGGTCGCCTGACTCCGGATGCCTTGTGACCCATTCTGGGCCATAACCCTGGAATTTGATAAGGGGGCTGAACCTTCTTTTTTCATAAAAAACCTAAACCTTGACCTAAACCTTGACCTTGCCCGAATCAGCCTGTCCTAGCGGGCAGCTCCCCCTTCTGCTCTGCTTCAGTAAAGTAAAGCTGATTTAGCAGCCTCAGCATTTATGTAGCAATAGTAGAGGAGCCGTGTTCACCGCTATCACCTGCCTTCAGCAGGCAATTAAGGGTCGTCTGCTGAAGGAATGGAACCTGGTACGACTGCCCACTTTCTCGCAGTGCCCCTGGGCCCGATAGTTAAGGCATATGGTATTCTTTACTTGTAGATCCAGAAGCACTTGCTCAGGCATAGCTCAGGGGATGTCAACAAGCTTAACAATGTGGCATGGGTGGGGTCTCGTGTTCTACTTTCCAGGCTGCAAGACATTCTGTTCGCTGTAGTATCCCGTTCTGCTACCTAATTCCTGGTCCAGTGGTAGTGCCACTAGCAGATGGCTGTCCACTCGGCTGCCATCAATTTCTTACATCTTTCTGGATATATATATATATATATATATGTATGTATGTATGTATATACATATATATTTCATTTGTATAGCACCCTAAGAGAACTCAATCTCTATTCAGGTGCTTTACATGTGCCTCAGGGCTTGAGCCCACGACCTCGGCAAGACCTTGGTTGGTGCGAGCACCTTAACCACTGGGCCAAACCAGCTAGGCAATTTTTACATACGGCATGGCAGTGCCAACGTCGATCCATCCGGAGACGCACATTAGCCGTCAGCGCGCACAGTAGTCGCTGTAGGCCAGCACAAGATCACGCCTGAGAATGGCCTCTTCCTATGGACAGGTTGAAGGCAGGCTGCTGTAGGATTGAAGGGCTGGGGGCGGTTGTGGTGGTGACAGTGGCTCGCCTCCTGGGTCTTCTTTGCCTCGGGGGTGTGGTGATTTGCTTGCTTGCTTGCTTGGGTCTTAACGACTCAGGTCGTGGGTTCCAGTCGTCCTGCAGCCAATCCTTTGTTGCCCGCTGCAAGCGGTGTGCTAGCCGCCACTGTTCTTCCGGCGCTAGATAAACGATGCAGTTAGATCAGCCGACGATTTTTTTTTTACTTTTTGCTATTACATTTCGCCTGGCGATCTTCGGCATGTGGCTGCAAGCGTTTCGTCGGACGTTGAGCTTGACCCACGAGCAGATATCTGACCAGCGGAGTACCTGGCTTGGAGCGCTTCCCCATCGGCTTCAAGACTTTGTTCGGGAACGCCGTGCACCAGCACATCGTGCTCGGCCTGTGCTGGATGGGCCGCTACGGTGCGCTTGGCCTGAGCAGACGCGACGACCTCATGTACAAGCCGTTCGAGTACGCCGTGAGTAGTGTGCGGCAAGCGCACCGACTGCTCCCCTGCTCCTATCCTCCCGTCCCTTTCTCTCCTCTGCTCCACCCTTGCCCTCCTTTCTCTTACCATTCCGTTCCCCTTTCGTGGCTCGCTGTCTCTTGCGACTCGGCTACTGGGCTCTCCCGACTTCTTTGCTCACTGCTAAGGCAGCCGTGAGCTTCGTGCGTGGCAGTGATGTTCGCCTGCTGTTTTCTGTTGTTGCAGAGTCTGACCGACCTGGTAATGGAGTTCGTGAAATCCTACCACCAGTGTAAGCGCCCTTGACTGCCCTCACTGCCGCCGTTCCGCCATTACGACCGCTGTCCGACCGGAGCTGCCTCGGCGGACCACTTGCTTGCCGTGGCGACGCTTTCTCTGCCGCTGTCGGGCATTGTTGGGCGCAGGTGCTTCGCTGGTATCGCTGGTATCGTGGCTGGTGCACGGTATCGTTTGCGGGAGAATCGCTCTAGAGTGCTGCTCTCTCGGGTCGTTGGTAGACTGGCACGAAGTGAAGAAGGTCAAGGTCGGCTATCCGGTGTCACACAATCCACAGAGCTTCGAAACGATAGTGTGGAAGGTATGCCAGCTCGATCAACTGCACTGCCCTTCCTTCATGCCTTCCTTCCTGCCATCATTCCTGATGACATTCTTATTCGTACCAGTTGAGCAATGGCTCTTCTGCTCTCTTCTGCTCTCGATTTATTTATTCCATTCTCTCTTCTGCTTCGAAGCTTGGGGCTGCCAACCGGTCTGTCATGTAGCAGCGGCATCACATTCCATTCCGCACCGGGCGGCGGCGGCTGTGCGCATTCCATGCCAGGCAATGGTGGTTGGTAGGCGATGTTGCCGTGCGACTCGAGCCCATCAGGAGCTGAGTCACCGAGCAGAACAGTTCGCCTACCCTCGGCACGGTGGCCCCCTCCCACCCTCCCGGGCCACAGGGCTCGTCGTGGCACGTGGCCCTGCAGAGGCATTGCCACAGCCATGGCAACGAAGGGCAAAGAGCAAGGAGCCTAGGAGCTCCGGCAGTCAGGTGAACAGCAAGCCGGCACAAAGGGAGTAGGGCCTTGCTCAGCAAAGGAAGGTCACGTCGGTTGGGTTTCTGGATGCTAACTGGTTTCCAGTATCAAAATACAGGCATACCGAAAGGGGGAGGGATCTGGATTCCGCGGGTGCCTGGCTCACCCCACTCCCCCAGCAAGCACGGTGTCAAGGTTAGACCATTCTCAGCAATAGCCGTGAAGTCCTGGTAACACACATGGCCAGGCATCTTTTTCGGCTTGGCCGATGTGGCAATGCTGCCTAGCAAGCTGACCAGTAACCTCTGGTGGACTGCTGATACCCTCCCTGTTTTTTTCCCCCAGGCAGGGCAGTCAGAGGGGTGTGTTCTTTTGCTGTGCAGAGAGTTGTGCTTGCACCTTCGCATCTCGTTTGACACGGCTAGCTCTCTTTGTTGATTTTGCTTTGCCAGGGCACCGTCATCAATCCGTCCAGGCTGACAAGGGATGAGATCCGGTGGGAGATGGAGAGGCACAGCAAGGAAGCCAAGCTGTGGGTCAGTGGCCGCCCGCCAACGATGCCCCACTGTGCCAGTCTGCTGTCCGCTGACACTTGCAACTTTGGAGATGTCGCATGTTGCCACGGCGCATGTTGCCACGGCGCATGCCACTCATGCCGCAGGCAGGCTGTGCCACCAGTGCTGTGGCTCAGTGCGGTGGAGCTCGCTGGTCAGCCGCCACTCTCAGCCACCCCACACCCCCCTCGATTCGAGTCGCGAGAGTTAGTCACGGCTTCACCGAACCACGACATGTTCTAAAGATCTGTGCATTCTGAATGGCGAGCCCCACAATGCACTAGCTACCTCTAGTTTTCTGTCTGCCCAGGGGTAAGGTGCTCGAACTACACGACCCACAAGTCTCGGGTTTGAGTCCTGAAGCAGACACTCCTCATTGCCATCTGCAAGTTTTTTTTGATGGCCATTCTGCCGGTTCATGCTGTGGTTTCGCCCAGGGGTAACATACTTGCCTTTAACGACCCATATCGTGGGGTCAAGCAGTGCGGCATATTAAATCGTCCGGATAGAGATTAAGTTCTCTTAGGCTGAATGAGGCCCTGTGATCACCTAACCTTTACTTGAATTTTTTTTACGTTTCCTTTTCTTTCTCTCTCTCTTTCCTGTAATCTGCTTATTTGCTTTACTATGGGTGAGTTTGCGCGCTCGCACGGGTACTTGTGCGATAGCATTACACCTAGGCAGGCAGCGTACTCTACGCTGACTCTATGATTCTCTCTGCAACAGCATCTGCTTGCTAGCTTAGTTTGCCTAGCGAAAGTCTGCACTGGCTTCTTATTTTCGTAGAAAACTTGCCATCTCAAGTAGGCAGGCTCGTCGTGTTTTTGCTGCAAATTAAGCACATCTAGTATGTCCACTGAAGAGGGATATTCTAAGAATGAAGTATGCATGTCTGTGCTATTCGGTACTATTCGACACATTAAAGGAGAATCCTGTGGAGTTGCAAGCCCAGTTTGTCTGAAATCTGAAATGGCTGGCATGCAATCAGCTTCACAGCATTTCACTTGCTCTGGCGAGACATGAGCTTTTCGAGATTCTGCGCCACGTGCAGTGCCGTTTTGCCTCTGGCAGGCGGGTGCTCGGCACGGCGGCGTCGTCGTCTGCTATGACTAGTTGCTGCCTGCTTCGGTTCGCCGCGTCAGAAGCTAATCCAACGGCCTGACCTTTGCAGGTGAAGCACGGGCCGAGTGTCGGCGCTCGAGCACCATCGCCAAGGCGACCTGCGCAGCCTGCACTGGCACCTAGGCGACCTGCGCAGCCCCCCAGGCATGCAGATGCGGCGGCGACCAACGACAGGTACGGTAGTAGCTGCGACGCCAGAGCCACTTTCCGCCTTCCCTGTCTGGTCTTCTGCTACGGTGAATCTAAGCGGGCGCAGTGGTGCCGGTCGGTCTGCGTGGGTGGTAGAGGTAGCTGTCGTCGGCTTGCAATGGTCCCGCACCCGGGCACCAGCTCGAGACTGACGTGTCATCTTTGCTAGTGTGGCCATAGCCAACTTTCTGGCGAGCAGGCAGCCAGCCGGCCGGCCAGCTCGCGGACTCTTTGCTTTTGGAGGCACTGCGTTGCTTTTGACAATGGTCTGTTTTCTCTGCTCTCGGTTTTTGTTGTTATTTCGCAGTGGACCAGAGGTATTTGAACAGCTGTGCCGGTCTGGCCCGTTTGTTAAGGTGCCCGCTAGCCTTTAACTAGTGAGGTCAAGGTTAATGTATTTGATGACCGAGGTCGTGGGCTCGAGCCCCGTGGCACATGTGAAGGGCACGAATAGAGATTAAGTTCTCTTACGGCATTATGCAAATGAATTATATTATTAACAAGCGAACATTTGCTAGAGCTGGGAAGCCTTCCCCTCAGCTACCTGCGGTCCGGGCGCCAGCATCGAGACGCCAGTCTGGCAGTAGGCGAATGCCTCTGTGAAAGCCGGTTTGATCGCGGGTCCAGGTGGCGCTTTTAGTGGGAACTTCAAGAACTAACTTTTTCGAATTTTACGTGAAGTATTAGCTGAGTTATGGAATGTATAACATCAAGCATATCTACACTGAAAATGAGGCTGTATACAAGTCACAAGAATGCATCTTAAAACAAGCTGCACGAATTCAGCAAGCTTCACGACGGTGCAGAAATCAGTACATTTTTATGTGCAGATATGTTGCTTCCGGTTTATATCAGGATTAAACATGGTTTGAATTATCATTTTTCTTTTAATCGGAAGTAGTCAGAACTTACGATCTCATTTCTACTATGTTTGTCTTTTGAAGCATACCATAAACAAATATTTGATCACCGGACAAATTGTATTAGTATTTTCCGAGAAAGTAACGTGGCACGTTTCCCTTCACCACTGCTTATCTGATCCTCTGCTAGCGACCCCGGCCTTTCCTTTCCAGCAATTGTCGGCACTCCTACACTTAACTACTGCCTCGACTCCTCTAATTCGGCTGACCTCTTCGCCTTTCCCACGTGGTCCTACGAGAGCTCAGAAACCGGTGGTGGTGCTGCGGTGGCAACAAACTTAGTGCTTAGACGAATCCCGACAGACCAGCATTTCGTGTACCTTCCGGTCGAGCTGTATGTGCTGCTGCCACCTGGCAGCAGCCCATACACCGTTGTGTGCACTAGCTGACAAAGGCACCACGCGTTCCTTTTATTTCAGGCCCGCTCGATTTGTGAGGAGGAGGAGGAAGAAGGCGATCAGCAACGACCCCGAGGCGTCTGATTCATGCACCAATGAGCAGCGTCAGCGATCTTCCAAGTTCGAGATGAGAATATAACAAGCAGTTGCACCAATGTGGCACCGGCCACGTTGGCGCATTTCCGACTGCAGGCGATGCTCTCCTGACTGGCAACGACATTCATGACTTCACGTCGGAATTCTCTGCCGCCTACCCACTCCAGTCTTCTCTGGCTGATTGGTCACTCTGCAGTCGGCCTCCCTCCTCTGGCCTGAGAGGCCAGACTCAAGCGAGGAGAATCCGTAATGGATGATGCACTAAGCTGGCTGTGTGCCCAGTGCGTGACAGTCAATACAGTTCAGGCTTACTGCTGTAATCCTGATCAGAAGAAAAATGAGCCAGGACTCGGCCTTCCCACATACAGGTGTAGGCAGGCGAGCGTACACAAACACACACACACACACACACACACACACACAGACAGACACACACAAACTATTAGCATGAAATAGTGGTACCAGCTTATTTGATGAATTTAGTTACGACTACTTTTAGGCACATAACAGGCTAAGCAATTGATGATCGGCCATGCCATCGTTGAGCTGCTGCTGCTTGCAGTGCACTATGACCCTGCTGCTGCTGGCACTTGTGTGAGATGGGAATATGTCCTCATCGGCCTACCACGAAGCTTGGGTCACATCTACCGTATGGGCATGTCTATTGGCCGTACGACTCGGACCGTGAAGCTGTTGCAATGCCGGAGCTGGTGCGAAAAGAGATATGTCAAACGTAGCACAAGCCTTTTACTTTCTCCATGTACACTGAGTCTTTGGGGAAGATCATAGTGAGCCGACATTGTCAGATTCTGTTGTAGATCATTGTTAATGATACTAACTCCATCGACATGAATGAGCTGATATGACGCTTACCCCTGGCGTTAGATGAGGTAGTAGGGGTATTTCCCAAGGACAGCTTTCTTTTGGGGTGCTAGCTAGGTGCTGCATTGCTTTTGGATGATAGTTCAGCCAATTCTGTTCACCTGTCCAGTTTATGAACTCAAGTTGGCTTCGGTGATGCGCCGGCTGAATTTCAGCCTCTCAGCAGCTGCTCCAGCATGTAGCCCAGTAGGAGAGCTGCATATACACACATATTATATATGTATACACACACACACACACACACACACACACACACACATATATAAATAAATAAATATATATATATATATGTATATATATATATATATATATATATACACGTAATGTGGTGGTGCATTGTATAACCGAAAGAAGAAACAAACTATATGAGCATAATTACATAAACACAAAAATAATTGCTGCTGTGATCGTTTTGTCATCACCTACATGACCCCTTGCCTAATGCAGCGTTATACAAATTTGCTACTCAAACGGCAGTGCAGGCCTGCTGCATCGGAATAACCGTTGCCAATTAGCCTGCAGAGATTTGCTGTTAAATCGGAAGCAGTCCACACTATTTCCGATGCCTCCATTTCTACGAAATACAGTCCTTCATAGCTCGCTCGGTGTTGAATCAGCAGCATTAAGTAAATCAGAACAGCATGAGAAAAACAGTCATCTGTCATGAGACTGAATCGATATCCACATGCCTAATTACCGAGTTAGTCAGCAGGCCGATTGATCACCTAAGTACTTTTCATTAACAAGAAGTGATGATTAATTAACTAACTACTGTGCGATTTGACAAGAGCTTGTTTTGGCCTCAGCCCCAGCTTCAAGACTACTGGTACTACTACCGGCTTCGCAAATGCCAAGAAGTTAGATGTCGTGTCGAGCAGCCTTCATTTTAAAGCAATCGTTACTATTAAACTTGTTCAATCTTGAATATCGGGGTTTATGTGAAGTGGGCCTGAATCAGCATGCAATAACCGATCACAGGCTGTTGCGCAATCGCTGGCTAAAGGTGTGGTGGCACTGCCGAAATAAGTCCACGATCTTGTTATTTTGTACCTTTCTTAATTCCACCGTTCTATCCTCTGTGAACCATTTTATGCAATTCTAGTAGGATAGAAACGCTTCTAAATTCGGAGTTTGCATCTGGTTTTGATAGTTTCCATTCAAGGGGCTTGCTCGTACAATTGGATTCTATCGGAATTACACAGCAGTGTCCTTGCTTATCCGAAACAGAAATTCACCACGTTGATTGGTACGTTCTTTTACATTCCTTTAGTCCGCAATGCTGATTTCTGCTCTGCACAGCCAGGTAGAAAGGCAGCTACTCGAGTTTGCAACCTTAGAGTCGGCTTTGTATACAGAACCAGCAGATGCTGATCAGCTATCTGGAATGCAAGGAGGTTGGTTGCTGACGACGAACAACTTAAAAAAGGAAATAAAAGGAAAATCACCAATGCAGAGACTAAGAGATGGTGAATGCAATAACCGTGGCAGGAGTAGAGAAATGTCGAGGCTGCAACGAGGCATCCCAGCCATACAAGCACAGCAAGGAAATGTGATTCATTGGGTGCACGCAGTGCATCAATTTATTTTGAAGTCACAAATAAACAGTCTTCGGTATAAATAAACAAGTATGCCATCTTAATCAGGCTCTGTAACTGCTCTTGCCAAGCAACAGCACAGTGCCAGGCCCCCCAGGTCTCAGATAGAAACCGTACTGCATTCCCAGGGCATACACAAGACCTCGTGCATGTAGGATTTCGGCTCACCGTCTCAAGTAAAAACATCAATCAAGAGCAAAGGTGCCCAGAATAAATAATCCAGCTTCTAAATTTAGCACGGAGCCGATCACCTGTGCCAGGCCACCGTGAGTCGTTGAATCCTCGTGTGCTGCCTAGGACATGCACAAGGTGCAGCCAGCTGTCTCGCTCAGATTCAGGAGATGGCCCCTAGCAGAAGTCAGGCGGCTTAGAGCAAAGCAGAGCAGCAGCCTGTAAGTCGCAGTGTCACAGCTATGTCATCGCCGTTTTGGCACCTTACTAGACTCTCCATCTGAATGCATCTCGGGCTGGTAGGTCATAAGCACAATCATGACCCATAGATGTAGAAGCATCTGCAACGACCCATTCTGGCCCTGTTAGCTTCCGAGGGACAGCAGAGTGAACCAATGGCCACCGTCAATGACCGAGCCCAGCACGACGATGGTGGAACCAAACAAGCCATGAAAGTCGGAGGGGTACTCAAGTATCTGCCAAGACTTGTAAGCAAAGATTGCATTTAGCAACGACACTGGCCAGACGGAGAGTAGAGACAGTGAACAGAAAGGGGCCTAAGACAGAACCCTGAGATATTCTATACTTCGAAGGCACCCCAAATGGCAGACAGACATTTACAGCTACACTCTGACATCTCTCCCTGAGGTAGGGCATAACCAAATTTAGCACTGTGCCAATGATACTCAGGCATGTCGAGAAGGCTCCAGAAGGATCTGGTGGTCCATTATCTACGATCCAGCTGAGTGGTCTAGGATGACTAGCTAAGAGGCTCTCCGATGATCGGAATTGTTGAAGTCATGTGTAAAACCGAATGAGAGCAGTTTCCGCGGAATGGTTAGGTCTAAACCCCGATTGGAAGTTGCAAGATCTGATGACACGATTTAATTGCTGCTGAATCGCCACTCATTCAAGTGTTTGGATGAGAATGGCAGAGGGGGAGAATAGACTAAAATTAGCGAGGTTCGCCTAATCTCGGGTGGGCTTTTTAATAAGTGGCTAGACAACAGTTGTTTTCCAATGAAAAGGTGCTTCACAGAAAACGATGGACATATTTACAATATTGGTTATGGTGGGCAACAACAGGTCAATGTATATCATAAAGAGGACTGCTCAGATACGGTCTAGAGGTCAAGCGGTTTTTTAATAGGTTGGATGACAAACCTAGCAATGAGTTCAACAGAGTTATCACATATCGGTTCAATAGAGAAGAGCTGAGAGCAAGTCCCTAATCTATTCTGACCTCTGAACAACTTTAGGAACCCACGGCCAAGTTGCCATTGGGATCACTGGACAACATGCGTGTTTTAAGCAGTAAAGAAGGTGGTAGATAGAAGACACCAACATTTTTGGGTTATTGATCTGTGATTCGACTAGCCTTAGCTAGCGAAACCAATACGGTGGCTGGGCACAATGATAATAGCAACAATAATAATTAGTCAGTTGTATAGCACCCAAAGAGAACTAAATCTCTATCCAAGCACTTGTCAGAACGCGTTTCAAGAGAATCAGTGACTAAGGGGTCATGTGACAAGCACGCTATCATACTTTGACAAGCATGCAAAAGCAAACAGGTATCATGCTTAGGCCAGTGTTTTTGGAGTCGAACATTCAGATTCCATGCTGTAGATACCGGAGATAAATGCCAGCTGATCCCATTATTAGGTTATAGCTTTCGAATTTCTGAACACCACTTGGTTTGCTAACAGCTAGTAAGTCGGTTTTATCGTCATTCAATTTGATATAGTGTGCCACCATCTAAGTGCAAAACAATTGCATTTCCCTTTGCAGCAAATGTAAAGCGCCTAGAGAGAGATTGAGTTCTCTGAGGGCGCTTTATCAAGTGCATCATTATTATTATTATTAAATGCCAGCAACACAAGCTGCAAGGAAGTGAAGGCAGTTTGACGTGCTGGAATATGGAAGAGGGTTCGAAGCACAGACACAGCTGTCATTAGGATAACAATTGAAGTCTAGATTTCGCTTGGAGCTGTGCGAGGTTCGAGATCGAGCTCTCATCACAATTGCTCGCAGCCATCTACGGGTGGCCAGCCTCGGCTGTTCTCTTGGTTACGAAGAGGGTTTCCGAAGAAACAGCAAAAAGTGGCAGCGACGATGCACGGCTGCACAGGGTACGTACCATGTAGGCGATGACAAAGATGCGTGCAAGTGGGTAGCGTCGAAGGAACAGTCCCAGCTGCACACTGCAGAAAGGAGATACATAGAAATAGGTCATCAGCCGGCAAAAGCCACCGCCTGCACTCGAAGGAACAGACAAACGGGGGGGGGGGGGAGGGCCGCCAAGCAGGCCCCATCCCCCCCAGCCCGCACGAGCAGTGGCAAACGCACCTGAATCGGTCCAGCGTATTTGCAGATCTCTTCAGCCTGCGCATCACGGGCGTGTCGCTGGGCGATTCCGTCATGAACGCCGGCAGGTTGCGCGCTCGCACGCCTGCAGCGCCGCCATCGTCATCAAATCCGATGACGCTGCTGCTACCGCCGCCGTCGGCCGGCGCTCGCCTGCCCGCGAAGGCGGCGGCAGAGATGCCGCCGCTGCCGCGCCCCGAGCCGGCCGCCTGGGCGACGGCCTCCATGGCGCGGCACTGTTGCTCGAGGCGCTCGAGCTGCAGGCGCAGCGAGCTGCGCTCCGTGCTCAGCGACTCGACGAGCGTCTGCTTCTGGATGAGGCTCTCGGTTAGAGCGTGCAGCCGCCCCTCGAGCTCTGCCTCCGAGGCCGTGCTCAGGCGCTTCGACACCAGCTGCGGCCGAACGACGAGCGAGCGACGGACGTGCAGCGTCAAAAAACGCCGGCGCTGACAGAAGGGACCGGGACAGCGGGGCGGAGGCGCCTAGAGACGCAGCTCGAACCCTAAACGGTCGGGCAGAGACAGCGCGCAGTGCCCGTGCTGAGGAGCCGGGCGGCTAGTGCTGCGGAGAGTGGCCGAGCCATCGCTAGTACGTACCTGGTTCCTTAGTTTCTCGATTTCGGCATCGCGCTCTTGGATCTGGCGCTGCATGGCGGCCCGCATGGCGTTTAGCTCCTCCTGCATCACTCGGCAGTCCTGCAAGCAATCGGCAGCAGCGGAAGCTGTCGACTGATGCAGCAGGAAGCAGAGACGGACGCGCCGCTTCCTCGGTAGACAGAGCTGACATCAGCGCGAGGCAAAAGCATAGGCATGGCTAGGTGCAAAATTACTATTACTACTACTACTAACACTACTACTACTTCGGTGAGCCGTGATGGTGCACTAGGTAAGGCGGTTGCTTTTCACGACCTCGGCCCCGAGGTCACAGGTTCGAATCCGGCGGCGGGCGATCCTTTATCGCCACTGCAATCGGTGGTGATAGCCGTAAAGGCTCTTCTGTCTCTATACAAAAAGAGGCTGTCAAATCAGCTAGTATTTTTTTGTTTACTACTACTACTACTGCTACTACTACTACTAATAATAATTCATTTACATAGCATTTATATTCGTGAGCTCAATATCGATCCAGGTGCTTCGTATATGCCGCCGGACTCGAGCTCACGATCTTGGTCGTTAAGGGTGAGCACCTCACCCCTGAGCCAAACCAGTGCGAGTGGATCGTCGGCAGCAGAAAGCCTGCAAGCTCCCACGACCCTCGGCACAGCAGCTGGCTCGGGAAGGCAAGTAGCAGAACGGCACACATTGGCTAGCTCGAGCGATGGGCAAACCTTCCGGGGAAACATGAGTTCAGCTGTCTCTGGTCAACCCGTTTGGAAGAAGTGGCTCAGAGATTAAACATAATGCAATGCCCGAGTTGCACACTGTACTGCTGCCTTGCTCTATAGCCCATTATACCCGGTGTAATGTATCGATGGCCACAGGTAAACGTTGGGTAAACCAATTGCAAGAGCAAAGTCGTCTAGCCCAGCCACATGCTTGAGGTGTCCTATGAGTGGCAGCTCCGTTTTATCGTCGCTAAGTTTAAGGAAATTTGCCGACATCCAGGTTGGAATGTCTGTAAGGCAAGCATTCAATTTAACAGTCACTGCAGAAGATTCCGACGATATAAATGGCAAACACGGCTGAGTATCGTCAGCATCAAAAGCAATAACCTATTCCACGGGCCCCAGTTAGTTTTCCCAGAGGTCGAGTATAAATGGAGAATAGCAAGGGACCGAGAACAGACCCTTGTGGGACTCCACATGTGACTCGTCTGGTCGATGAGATTTGATGATTCCCACACGACAGGGATTGAACACGATCGGACAAGTACGATATGAACCACGCCAATGCCTCGCCTACCAGATCGATCGTAGTTCTCAACCGTTCAAGTAGGATGTCGTGATGAGCAGTGTCGAAGGCAGCTGATAGATACAGCAGGGCTAAAGCAGCAATATTCCCATCATAGTTGCTGCATGTGATGTCACTGGTTATATGGATGCAAGCAGCGTCAGTGGAGTGGTGTCGCTTGAATCCCGACTGAGATTTTAGACCTTGACCATTGTGTGTAAACCCGAAAGTTCAAGAAAATAAAACTTCACATAATCACACTGAAGCTCACACTCAAAAATGGGCTCGGCCCATCAATCTGTGGTAGCCTCTGCAAGAACTCTGGGAGTCCAACCCTTCACTCTAGATCAGCACATCAGCTCCATAGTCAAGCCTACTTTCAGCTATGCAACATCGCAAACATTAAGAGCTTGCAACATTGCAAACATTCTGGGCTTGGCTTACATAAGGATAACATAGGTGGTCCATGCATCTGTGACATCCCATCTCGACTTCTATAGCTCACTTTTGCATGCTTATTTACGCATGGTGCTACCTATGGTGCTTTACATGCTTCCCCTTCAAGCCATCATACGTTGCTTGTCATTAATTCTTAGCTATTGCCTTACAAGCAGCCAACTGTAAAGCGCCTTTAAAGAGATATGGTTCCATTCGGATGCTTGCTAAACATAAGAGGTTATTATTTTTCCTTGCAGCTCTCTCGGTGTGTGTGTACTACGAAACTTGTGTTAGTGCAAAAAAAAACTCCTAAGCTAGTCTTGTCTGCCGTGAGCGTGACAGCTGCCAAATTAACCACAACTCGCTTACCTCCACCTGGCTCCCCACCGAACAGCAAGCATTGACTTCCAGGTTCCACCACTCACTCTCAGTGGTTCCTTCTTTCTTGAGCTCCGGCCTGCCTGCTTCCGATTGTACCATTTGCTATTCCAACCTGCTACTCTGACTCGGGTAGTTCTGCTGTGCCACTAACCAATCTCCCATCCTTTAATGACCGTGCATTCAGTTCGTAAGCTACCAAATCCTATAAGTCGCTCCCGCATTACTACCGCATTTCCCCATAGCTATGAGCAGCTGTGCTTCCTTCAATATCAATGACCGACTGGTTGAGCCCCAGAGGTCTTACAGATGTGCGTAGCCTCCCCACCTTAGCTTTGCTGTGGGTGACACCGTGGAAATCATTAGTGGCAGGCAATGCTCAAAGTATACCAGAAATTGTCCCCAAAACAATCGGCAGAGGTCCTTAAAAATGATGCAGGAAGCAATGGTTGCACTCACTTTCGTTAGCATCTTTCCAAAGGCGGGCTCAGACAGGGTTGGAGGGAAGGAGACGAGGAGTACGACTATGTATGCACTACATTCAAGCAGCCATGCAGCCTTGCCGAGCTGATGAGCAATCAGCAGCCAAGCAGCTGATTATTAAGAAAAGACTTGGATGGTAATTCCTGTAGGTCACGTCCGCTTGCCAGGTTCTAGAGGGAGTGTTTCAAAGGAAAAAATTATAACATTAATACTCCAGCTGTATAGCATCCTCAAAGAACTCAAACTCTTTCTAGGCACTTTGCATATGCTGAAAAGGAAGCCTGCCCCTTTGGTTAGTGGTAATATGCATAGTGTCAACATGCACAATACGTTTCTGACAGTGCCATAGCCATCTCGAAAGGCTACAGCTTTCCTCCAAGAGACTGACGTGAAAGTGAAATGATCAAGGCGCACCCGATCAGGATGCCACTTCGGCAGCCCACCACCTCAAAACCTGGTGGCACCACAGAAAATCGAGCTTCCCTTCGATGTGCACTGCAGGTGCTCTACCGACGGTGCCTCCACGGCCCCCTCGACGAAAACAAAGTGCTAATCCGGCCCCCATCTGTCTCGAGGGCCTGAGGCTGTGCTGCGCTAAGCTGCTTCGAAGGCCACTCTGGTGCCCCTTCGTTCTGAAAAGCTGAGAGCAGCCTCCCCTCCCCCCGAAGGCTAGCTGCCCTGTAGGGCGGCCGATCTCGAAGCATTCACAGCCCCTTCCCTGAGATCTGGCGCCGCCCCCACCCCCCAGGGAGGCAATGCCGAGCTGTCGGGGGAGGGGGGAGGTGGGTGGGTGGGTGGGTGGGTGGAGAGGAAGTGAAGGACGTGTCGGCACAGCACTTTCGAGTTGATTTCTAAACCCTTTCCCGTGGCATTGCTTGGCTCTCTACGCATGCCGACCGCAGCTTTTGCCAGACAACGGATGCCACAGACACTGCGGATGCCACAGATGCTACTCTAGGGAAATGTCGAAATGGGGAATGCCTCGAATTAGGCATCCTTTCTGCCAATCATAACCCGAGCCAAAAAAGTGCAGGCGATTCCGGAAGAAGATCACGAGAGCCTTGTGTTTACTCACTCGTGCCTTGGCCTCCAGAGCAGACTCGGCATCCTTAGCTTTGGCCTGCTCCACCGCCAGCCTGCTCTCGAGCGCCAGAGCGTCAGCCCTGGCAGCTTCGGCATCGCCATGGCGCTGCACGTCCATGTCCTGCAATGCCGAGGAAAAAGTATGAACACCCGTGTCCATCAATTTAAAAAAGCCGTGATGCCATACTCACGCCTGTTTTGCAAAAATACCGGGTTACAAGAAACACAGGATACAAAACAAGCAATTTACTACCGGACGAAAGTCTCGCGAAATCAAAATAGTGAAGCAGCAGCATAGTGAGCTACTTGCACAGGACGTCGCTCTAAACGCGATCACTACATTAAGGGCAAATGCGAGTACAGCAAGAATACTCAGCAATTCTCTCAAAATGAATTACATAATTGCAACAGCCTGACTCGAACGCCTTGGGACGATTGCTTGGCAAATGCTCACGTCCAGATTCATGGAGATAGTGCAATGTAAGCCTGGGCAGCTAATATCGGCGTGAGGAGACAAAGGAGGAGGAGATGGAGACAGGGCTGGTAGATGGCGGTAGAGTAGGAGGAAGAAGGTGTAGAGAAGTAGGAGGAGGAGGAGGAGGAGGAGGAGCCGAGAGCAGAGCCTAGGAGCACTCACAGCATTGTTAGAGGCACTCTGTTTGATTGCACAGCCGGGGGAGCGCTAAAAGCAGCTCGGAGCGAGCAGGGCGGAACAGTGGAGCTGGAGCAGGCTCTGACCTGCAGCTCCATGCGCAGGCTCTCAACCGTGGCTCGGCAGTGCTGCACTTCCTCCCTCAGAGCAGCGCGCTCGCCTCGAAGCTCCTCAATCTCGGCTGCTACGACGGACGACGATGCGGAGGCCGACAGGCCGGCTCCCACCGGGTCGGCCTCGTCACGCATGGACGCCAGCAGGCGGTCTTTCGACTGCAAGCACAGCAGGACGACGTCGCTTCAGTGGCCACGATTGCAGATGTCACGATCCTTGCCCTGCCGCTGTGGCTGAGAGCGGCTCGCGCACTCGGGGCGCGCAGGCACTGCCGGAAGGCGGGCAGGCAGTCGAGCGAGCATCATGCAGTTCGATGCCGCTAGGAGGCGCAGCAGTGCCGGCGTGCCATCCGGTCGAACGCTGCCCTGCCGCAGGCAACATCGCGTGGACTGGAGCAGCACCTCGCTGGCAATCCCCGATAGTCCAGGTGGTGCTGGCTGCTTTTTTGTTTACCGCTTCGCGGCGCGGCAACGATGGACGGACGCGGCAGCCACCGCGAGCGGCGAGCTCGCGACAGCAGCCTGGCAGCGGCGCGCCGGCGTAGCGTGGCCGTGACAGCGGCGCTGCACTCCGTGCACCTGCAGAATTCGAGCGGCCTTGTCCTTGTACTCGGCCAGCTCCTGGCGGCTGGCCTCGAGCGACTGCCTCGCGCTGCGCAGCTGCTGCGAGGCGGCGTCGGCGCGCGTCCGCTCGTCGGCCGCTCTCTTCTGCAGCTGCGTGATGGTTTCGGCCAGTGTTTGCTGTTCACCCTCGAGGCGAACAAGTCGACTGGTCATCTCCTTCTGGAGTTTTTCCGATGCACAAAAAAAAGCAAAAGACTCATGCCGCCTTCGGAGCTGAAGCCACTGCCGGCGCACACCGCTGCACTGTCGCCACTGCATTCCCATCCACGCCCACCCCTTGAGCAGGCACAGAGTCGGCCGCTGCCACGCTAGGCCCTAGGCAGGCACGCCGCGGGTGGTGAGCGCGAATCGCCAGGGGGCGGTTCAGGCGAAACTGGAGCGCAGACCTGTGCCTCGCGGTGCGACTCCCGCTCTCTGGCGAGCAGGCTCTCGGCCTCGGCGACCTTGACCTTCAGGGTGTCGACGGCGTGCCCGTGCACACCGCTGGAGTCGCTGTGATCTTTCAGGACTCGGCTCCTCTCGGACTCGAGGTCGTCGGCGCGCCGGCGGCTGGCGGCCAGCTCGCCTTCGCACTCCTCGAGGCGCACTCGCAGCACGGCCACCTGCGAGTCCTTGGCGCGCAGCGCCTCGTGCGCGTCGCTCTCGCGGCCGCGCAGCTCGCGAAGTGCCTGGTCGCTGCTCGACATCCGGTCGTCGGCGGTCAGCAGCTGCTGCCTTGCGGCGGCCATATCTGAGCGAGCGGCAGCACAAGACAGGGCGCGCGAGTGAGGCACATGCGAGGCAGGCGCAAGTCCGCTCACAATAGCAGCAGCCAGCGCTGCCAGGCGAGCTGAGCAACGCTTCGCGACGCTTGCACAAAACAATTGCGGCATCGCGACCGGCGGCAAGCAGCCCTGGCAAACACGAGCTGTCGCAAAAACGAGCGCAAAACGTGCGAGCATATTGATGGCTGACACTACATGCGGACTCGTCTGCTATGTATGGCCAGTCGAGACAGTGGTAGTGAGCATGGTGGTCACATGCTGCCCGATAGACAGAGATGGCAAGAAAACTCGGTAAAACCACCGCGGAGACCCCTAACGAATGACGCCATTCTCAAGTTTCTAATGATCTCCCAGCAAAACTCATCTATACCACAAAGCATCCAGCAAGGTCTTAAGGCTGTTATAATAATTTTTAAGACGCACCGAGTTCGATATAGGAAGGGACATAATAATGATAATAATCATAATTCATTTGCATAGCATCCTCCAAGAACTTAATCACTTTCTAGGCACTTTACATATGCTGCACTGGAAGTATGATTGAATGGTAAGTGGTAACATACTCAATGTCAACAGGCATAACATGGCTAGAGATGACATGCACAGGGTCAGCATGCAAATATAGTTAGTGGCTGCACTCATAGTGTCAGCACACATAAGCACACAAACATAAGTTTGTTAAACAGTGCTATTTATCACCAATAATATTTTTACTTGTGCAAGACATTAAACACGCATGTAGCAGTCAGCAGAAATCGATTTAGTCTTATATATGCAAAGCCGAAAGTCATGTACCATGCCAGCACCAAGTGGGTGCCACCATACCCGGTGGAACAAGACTTGTGTTAATGCATACTGGAGAGACATGCCACCGATAATAAGCAGTGCTTACGACTAAGCACAACCCGATCATAGTCTTACCATGCTCCAAACGTTTCTCACGCTTAAGTATGGTCGATATTTCTTGATTCAAGGACGAGACTTCACTTCGGAGCAAGTCATTTTCCAGGCGAAGCGCGGAGAGCTGCTGCTGCTGCGCTTGCTGGACGGCTGCATCTGACGACGGAGCGGCCGAGGACGTCGGCCGCTCCTCACTTGCCGCAGCCGCAGTCTCTTGCTGCTGTGCATCAACATCTGCAGCGCGAGCCGAGGCACCAGCGTCAGAAACCATATCTACAAGCACGAATAATTCAGCGGTCGGATGCCAGCAAAATGAAATGGCAATGGTCATCATCTACAAGGCAACTACTGCCCCGTACATTGGCATAGGTTTCAAGTTCCACGCAGAAGGCAGGCGTGAAATCGCTGGGCCAGGCCTTTGGGTAGGTTGCTAGTTTCGAGGCGCCCTATATAATAGTAACAATAATAGTAATAATAACGTCTTCTATATGGCAGCCTAAAGGAAATCGAATCTCCAAGTACTTTACAACTTGCCGAACGAGAAGCAATACTAAAGAGTCAATCGATGGAAGGCAGCAATGTATCATGCTTAGACGAACATGCAAAAGCAGACAAGAAGCCAACGGTTAGTCGGACTCAAAAGGTTAGTTTTGTGCACTGACTCGTGCACAAGTAAGCAAAGCGCGTAGTAGGAAAAACGAGAAGGTCACTGGAGCGCCGCAGGGAAGCCTCGCAGAACAAGTGCGCCTTCTGCTGAGACTTGAAGGACAAAAGCTGAGTCAATGCAGGTGGTGACTGAAGTCGAAAGCAAATTCCATACTTTTGGTGCCCACGAACTGAAGGCACGATCGTCAAACAATTTCAATTCAGTGTGAGGAACAGTGAGACGACCGGAAGCTGAGGAACGCACGGTGCAAGAAGAGCTGCAAGGAGGTAGGATGAGTGTACGTGTGCAAGTGAGTGAAGCAGCCAGCAACGAGTGAGTGAAGCAGCCAGCAACGAGTAGGACAGGACAGAGAGAGAGAGAGAGAGAGACAGAGAGAGAGAGAGAGAGAGAGAGAGAGAGAGAGAGAGAGAGAGAGAGAGAGAGAGGAGAGAGAGAGAGAGAGAGAGAGAGAGAGAGAGAGAGAGAGAGAGAATCCTGAAGCCGATTCATACTTAATAGGGAACCAGTGAAGCACAGGCAGAAGTGGTGTAATGAGGCGAGGGTCGAACAGGAAAAGATGCACGCATCACACCTTGCAATTGCACAAAAATTGCTTAGATATTTCAAAGCAGGCTGCTACCACAATCGCTGGAATTCTCCAACCGTCACGTGGCGTCGTATCAGCCAGGATGGGCATAGAACAAATTTTGAGGCATCGTCGTGATGTCACAGGAACCTAGCTCAATGCCACGGACCGCATTGAGTTGCTGCTATGAAACAACGTCTTACAAGCATTTGCCACTCGAAAGGCTACGCTGTCGGCCAAAACAAGAACTCTACAGGTTTACAGCTTTTATGGCAATACTGAGTGCATGTCGGCCAATACATGCCCAAGCCGTAATCGTGCGACTATTCGTGCTAGCTGCTGCCGATGCAGTCAGGCACAACCAGATCAGAGCAGCCCAGCCTCCCACCTGGTCAGAGCTCCCACCTGTGCGGAGATAGGGCGACAGCATCTCCAGCTCAGCTGCTGTGAGTCAGCAGTAACTGGTAGAGCATGCATTCAATACGAACCTGCACGAACAAAAAAAATGATTCTAGAAACGATCAGTGGGTGCTATCTAATTGATCAAAGTGGTTGAAACTCAAGACAGACACTCATAAGATCCTGCACCGTTTGCTATATAATAGTAGTAGTAAAAATAATAGTAATAATAGTATATTTGCATGCACTTGGAGAGAACGAGATCGCTTCACAGAGTGGGCGCAGAGTGGGGGGTCGCTCACTAATACTGTCGTATTGCCCAGTGCGCAACTTTCTACAAGCAGCGAGCGACCGAGCGGCCACACTCGCAGGTCTCTTACCAGCAAGAACAGGCGTTTCCGGCCTAGCCGTGAAATGGAGACCGCTGTCGGACGTCTTGTTAGAAGCAGTGCTGGACTGTCTGGAGTGGGCGTTACTCTTTCTATTGGTTTCCGGGCTGCTGTTTAAGTATCTAAAGAGATCATCCTCGACCTTCCTGGAATGAGCCTGGGCGTCTTGCATCGACTTCTGCCTTGCGTTCTGACCGGGCGAGCCCTGACCGAATGGCCTCGAAAATTCCACTGCTTTTCTGCTCGCGCCATCGAAAGCGTCGTCTCTCGAGCTAGGAGTGACGGCTACTGGTTTGGGTACGATCCAGCCCGAGTTGTCGCGAGCGATGTCTAACCCGGTGCGGTCACCAATGTGGTCGGTTTGACTGTCACCTTCGTTAGCTTCGCCGCTTTTGCCCAGAGTGAAAGCGGCAGTCTTATCAACTTTATTTAGTAGTTCCTCAGCCTTTCCTGCCAGACCTGCGATCCAAGACATGCTGCCTCGTCAGCAGATGCCGAACCCCCTCCTATTTTACATTCCGCAGCTGACGACGAGAGGAAGACGTATCGTCTTCCGCAGGAAGACGGTCGCACTTCACCAACCTTGACAGTGGGCTGTTACTGGATTTCGACCTTAACACATTTTACATGTAGGATATATGCGTTAAATATAGTTTCATAAAAAACATGAAGAGGATTCCTTTTTAAGCATGCTGCAGAATGTTTCTACGACTGCTCGCAGCGTGCTTGTAAGCACTGTGATGCGTATTCGCCCGAACCGAGAGCTCGCTTCCGGTTCTGCGGCTCTCGCTTTTCCCGATTTGCGGTCGCTGTTAGCGTAGTTCGTACTTGCGGCGTCGCCTAGTGTGCGAGTCTGCTGAACTTGTGATTGTACTTTTGCAGTGCAACTCCCCATGATTAAGACGTAAACTGGGTACATTTTCACATCCCAGCAAGATACTAGGCTTACAGCCTTGCCCCTGGGTATTAGCCCGAGGGGGCACCTAGCGTGCTCGCTCTTCTTCTCGTGGTGATCTCGCCGTCAAGTTCCTTCTGCCACTATACAAATGTGGCTGTTGAACAGCTAACCTTTATTTAATCTTGAGTTAAGCTTCGTTCACTGCTTCGTTTCCTGCAGCTGGAAACATTTCCGCTCGTCGCATTCAGTTGCATTTAAATCTGTCTCGCTATCCGGTCGGAAAGGATATGCGGACAGAATACTGGAAGAAATATCAAGCACGTTCCGTGACCGTAACTAGTGGTGGAGCCAGGATTTTTACCCAAAAGGGCAAGGCCAGCAATTTTTTTTATGTCGAGTGCAAGGCCAGCAAGATTATGAAGTAGTATTCCTATTATTTTGAAGTAGATTCTTAAATAGACTCACAAATAATGAAAACATGTGATGGGAAATTATATTGTTAAAGCGACACAAACCCGGCGGTTTGAGCGCATACGCTCCTTTCTGCAATGGCTGCTAGATTCGTCTCCCGTCAGTGTCTTTGCACTTTTCATTGGGCGGAATTAATGCATAATTTCTTCGTTGGTGACGGTGGAGCGTCGGAATAGAGGGGTCCAGTTAGCTGTGCGTCGTGGGGGGGGGGAGAAGGCAACCGCCCTCGCCGGGAGGGGGGAGCACCATAGAGCATATCAGCATTGGTATACAAACAGTAATTTCTGAGCCTAGTACTGCATGTGCATAGTACACATGTGGTCTTCACCACAGTTAGCTAGTCTACGTCTAGTGGAATGCCATCGTTACAACCATGCTGTAGTGGCTTCTCACTCAACTAAAGTCCTTATTAACACAAATGTAGGCTCTTCAAACAGTGCTAGTCCTTGGTTACTCAAAAAAAAAGCCGGTGAGGCTGGCACCTCGAGGAACACTTTATCGAGTCGAAGATGCACGATGCCTCGATACACGCACGTATAGCCGCAATCACGAGCGCCAATTATTATATTATTATAAAATGCATTATTACAACAAATCCTCGTCCTTAGCTTCGAACAGTCTATTAGATGGCTACACAGTGCCATGAGTGTACAGCACTAACAATAGCTCACAAACCTCTTCAAAACCACCAGGTACAATCTACTGAGTGTTAAAAGATTTCGGCTTTTCATAACAACTAACCGTGGACTATGACATAATCAGCTCCTAATTCAGGAACTGCAAATAATACCTAGGCATTCACAATCTGACTGATGTAACATGCCAACGCTGTACTTTTAATGGAGTCAACCGGCATATGTCAAGAGCAACAGGAAGCTTGATCAACTTGCTCAAATAAATGCTTGATATAAATTAGCTGAGTGTGATTTATACATTATAATAGGAAACTAGGTCGATCTGCTGCCTGACCACAAAGAGAGGTGAATGGTGCGGCAAGTATGCATGGATAAGGCTTGCTCTGCCTGCCAGAGTCAACTTCTCCCCACGTCTGCAAGCCTAGGGAATCGGTGAGCCGTAATGGCTCACTAGGTAAAGTGGTTGCTTTTCACGACCTCTGTCCCGAGGTCGTGGGTTCGAATCCTGTGGTGGGCAATCCTTTATTGCCACTGCAAGCGATGGTGATAGCTGTAAAGGCTCTTCTGTCATTTTACAAAAAGAGGCTGTTAAATCAGCTAGTATTTTTTTAGGAAACTTATTTAAAATAGAATAACAAATAAATGTGGCACACTGACCGGAAGCCAAATTTATAAAGTACTAAAGCACTTCATATCGGGATATCGTGGCCCTACAGAGAGAGGCGACTGTCGGGTAGTATGTACACGATTGGTCCCAATGTTTATTCGGGTAGCAATCCAGCCTTGGTAAATGTGTAGCAGCTACATACCAGTGCTTTTCAGCCACCTACGTGTAACAAATGTTAACTGATCACAAACTACAGCTGCTGCTAAGCAAGAACAAGATCACAAAACGAATTAGAGTCATCCCCTCCACCTGTACCGGCAGTGTACAACTGTCAAGCGACAGTAAGAAGTGCTACAAAAGCCTAATGTGGAACATAAGTTGCTTAAGGTATCGGCGATAGCAATGAATGGGCGTATCACAATGCTAAATCCTCCAGGAAAATATATTTTTATACAGGAACAAACACGAGGCCTAAAGCATTGCAAACTGCATCTGTGAAAGTGTACATCTCAAACGTCGGCCGGCACAAACAAAGAGTCAATGTCTAACGTGTTGTGAATGGACCTAACGCAACCACTCGAAGAAGTTGCCGAATCTCTCCAATCGGAGTCCCAGAAAAGAGGGACTATCACACACAGCACACAATTGTCGTGACCCGCTGAAGTTACACATCGGCAAGATTGAGGACATATGCGATCGACACAATCTTTCAGTTACATTACATCCAAACATTTCAATACGCAACTGTCTGTGTCAGCAATGACCGTACATGCCCGATCATGAGGTGTCGTGGCATAGCCGTAGCACACTGACTCGGTCGAGCCAGCTAGCGCAGGATCCCACGTCCGACTATCTGCTCTCAAGAGCAAAGTGAGCCACCAGAGGCAAGTGATCAGAAGGCATGGCAGCATTGGGCAGGCCGCCGGCTGCCACTAGCTTGTCCTCGCACAGAAGCCCGTACCGTCCGATCAGCTTCAAAGGTCCCTCCTTGACCTGCGACAAGTACAAGGAACCGTTTGGAGTCATCTCGACTGACTTGGAATCCACGGTGTAAAATATGTAATCCACCGTGCAGGCCGCATATTGATGCTGTGTGGTGATCTCCTTCACCTTGATCGGCGGCCGCCGATCTCTGTACGACATCTCGGCATAGCGAGTGATGACATGCCGATAGGTAGAGACGAGGTCAAATCCATGCGTGAGCCTGCCTCGCGACTGCGACATGCCTTTCGCTGCATCGTCACCACGCGTCTCGGCGACCGGAGCAGAGGCAATGGGGGGAGTAGAGGCGGCGGCAGCAGCTTTTGGGCTGCTACCTTCCTCGGTGTCACGGCTCCTTCCACCAGCTGCTGGCCGCGGTTTTTTAAGCAGCTGCTCACCATTCGAGCTGCCAGCGCCTCCATCGCCCAAGGGAGCAGCAGCTGCTGCAGCTGGAGAGTCGCGTCCAGACAAACCGCGCAGGGCTGATTTGCTTGCCCGCAAGGTGACGGCCGAGCCAGTGAGCCCAGAGCTGCCCAATCGCTGCTGCTGCTTCAGGAGCAGGGCTTCCTCATCGGTCACGTAGCGGCAGCTGCTGCTGACTCGAGCTCTCAGTGGGATCAGATCGCTGCTCAGCTCTCTACCCTACATAGAGAGGATAAATGGCATGCCCACAGTAACGGATGTCGACGCTCCACTTACGATGTGCAAGACCAAAGTTCTAGCAGCAGTGTGCATTCCTGCACGCACGGTCGGCAAACAGCGGTCTACACTAAGGGGGGAATCTATGGCAAATCTATATAAACCTACCGTGTTCTAATAAGCTCCAGACTCTGCCCTCAAAACATTCATCATTCAACTAAAGTGCAACAAAAATGGCAGATTTTCTAGACTCCCATGGACTGATATTAAAAAAAGGTTATTGCAACCTGCTGCAATCATCTGCATTGTATAAAATCAGCTTATATGATATGCAAGCAAAGTATTAATCCAAGTATGTTAATTTTTAGTGCTAAACAAATTTAAAACACCTCGATAAGCAATAACTTGTCTGAGCCACATAGGCATAGAGCTAACTAAGCCTTCACAAAAACCCGGCCTTATCGCTCTCCAAACGTATAGCAAACTTCAGAAGCAATTCTTCAGATGTGATACAACCCAACCAAGCTCTAAGTCTTCTACCTGCCTCTTCCTGAAGACACTCAATCGGATTCTGGTCGGAAGATTGACTGGGCCAAACAGTGGCCCTAAACTAAATTCAACAATGTAGCATAACATACTGAACACCCTTAGTCACATACTTAGGTTCATTGTCCTGTTCGAGAAAAAAAAACATCTAGACGAAGGCTCATTTCGCTAGGTGATAGACCGTTTTGGAGTAGTTCACAAATTTCGGTCAACTAAAGTCAATTCTCATTGAAACCGTCATTGGAGCAACTACGACCGCATTGCATACAAATCAGATGATAAAAACGGCGAATTTACTCCCGATGGCCTGTTCAATTTTGCTCAAGTTTTCGTGGGTCCAGTGTGCTCTCTCGTCGAGCCCACACAAACGAGCCACTTTATGCTTTAGTGGTTTCTTTTTTTTGGATTCTGAGATTTACATTTCATGTTTACTTAGTCGAAGCTGGATCGTATCACTCCCAACTAGCTCTCCAGCAGCAGTCTGCAGGCTACGAGTATAAACCATACCTCGCAGAGGTCGCATGATCCCTAAAGATTCCCTCTCTACCATTCTACTGTCCTGTCCTTGCTGGTCTGGTGATATGTAGGTGGTCGCATCTCTTTGCATCATCAATGAAGCAAACTGATCATAGCCATCTTCTTCACCTCGCCCAAGTCTAACCAATTCAGAACTGCACAGTGATTGAAATGCTGCCACGTCTCGTTTGGCGCAAAGCCGACATTTGGCTGTTCGTAAAGGCTGTCAACTAGAGAGTCCTAGGCATGCGTTAGTTTGTGTGCGGCTAGTGCAAGGCAAGGAAATTTAGCACTATGCCAGTGCCTGCTGTTTTCATGTTCAGCCAGAACCTCTGGGTTAAAGTCATCTTTATCGGCCGACCTGCGCTCGATCTGCTAGCCATACTGCCGAGAGGGTTTAATGCTTTTTGTATTTTAGATCGTGGCTCATCGATCCATGGCTGATTTTAAGAGCCCGCTCCACTTTGCGGTTGCTCAGACCCATGCTTCATACAAAGATCTGCTGTTGTTCTTCTGCCGTCGAGCTATTTCACGTTGACAGCATGACTTCGTAACATCCGTGACTGCTGCGGTCACGGATTCCTGTATTCCTGTGCAGCATCTGGACCTTCGTCTCCGTTTGACCAATGCTTGCATTTGTAGAGATGGAACAAGACTTTGGAGAAGAGTTGTAGCTGAATATTTAAAAATACATGTAATATATTTACAGGTACGTATTACCTGTATCCCTCTCGTTTGTAACTGCACAAAGCTACCAAGACCGTGCCGTAGTCACCAAGGTACATTACAGTAACTCGGGAGAATACAAGATTTTAGAAAGAAGCTTAAATCCAGTTTGGAATGTTCCAAATACATTGCTCTTTACAATATAATCAGCTAGTTATGTAGGATGGCCCAACTAAGAATCTTTACTGGAAAGGAACCTTGTAGACCACACTGTAACTACTACCAAAATTCAATCAGGCGATTTTCTTTAAAAGAGAAGTCAAAACAAAAAGCTAGGGAACAACACTCTTACTAAGTTGGACATTTAATCATCGGTTGATTGGCCGAGTGAGTGAGCTTTATCCAGACTGTGAGAGGGCTAGTAGTAAAGTTCAAGTGCAGCAAATGTAAAGCGCCTAGAAAGAGATTGAGTTCTCTGAGGTCGCTTTATCAAGAGTACTATTATTACTGACTAGGTCATGTGTACTGGACAGGCGCAGAGTAGATATCGAGCAGGCTTATGGAGGCTCCAGGTCTAGGATTAAGTATGGTTAGAGACGTGCCTGTCATACATCTGTCTCATTGAAGTATGGCCAGCAAGGCAAACCAACCTAATCAACTCTTAGCACCTTAACATCACAGACTTGGGATGCTTCCAGGAAGCCTCTGTACCCTGCTAATCCTCCACGCTGCACGAATATGACAGCAGCACGCTTACTCTACTGAACAGAAGCACTGGCCAGGCACCACTGTCAAGGGAGAACAGAACTTCTCTGCTTCCTTGCTATTACCGAATCTCATTTCCTGAATAAGTCTGAATTTCTTAACATTTTTATGAGGCTATTATTGAGTACTTATACTGAGCACATTGAATGGCAATACTTCATCGGCTAATCACGCGTACTATACCAATCAAATCAAACCAGTAGCTGAAAATTTCAAAGACCCATCAAGAGCTGAAGTGGGATTCATAAAAATAAAATGTGTAGTCAAACCGGATCCACATCTTGAATCACGGCTGATCTCGATCCATTTTGCTTATATTCACACGAATACCAGTCCCAACATCCTTTGCAGGTGAGTTTCCCATGGTGATATCGATTGGCAGGCATGGCCTTGTCTTGTTTTCGAACCCAAATAACTCATCTTCGGCCTATGTGATCTATAGAATTAATCTTTCTTTTATTGACATTCCGAGGGGCCCCGGAAGATATTTTGAATCAGAGAATGACTGATGTTTTTTCAGATTTGGTGTAGTGTTGTGATCAATACCTTTGCCGACTTACTGAGGCACCCAAAAGGCAAAATGACACACTTCCCCTGGGTTTTAGACTAGGGGTAAACTGCTCACACTTCATGACCCAGATTGTGAGTTCGAGTCCTTCAGCAGAAAATCCTTTTATTACCTGTTACAAGGAGTGTCGTAGCGGCAAGGACTCCTCTGCAGCTGTATAAATGAGGCTGGTGGATGAGCCAACATTTACTTTACTGGATGTAGCCACAGGTGTCGTCAAGGCAAGTGATAGACCACTGAGATCACTATCTCCATAAATAACAATCTTTCTTATTGGCTGTCTTGCTGGCTGAACGCCTTACAAGCCCCAGTTGCTAATCTTTTACGTGCAACAATTCAAGAACAATAAAAAAAATGCTTTAGGTCACTAGATCGTCTGCATTGCATGCACGTGGAATAACAGTCACGTTCACTCGACTACCAAGTGAAGCTGCTACAAAGAACAATTGTCAGCATCAGGTGATTCACAACTACAAACCATACTGCTCGGTGGTCAAGCCGACATAAACACAAACTAAGCTCGGCACATATGACAGCAGCATCCACAGCTAAGCATCAATGACGATCTTACCCCTCTGGATTTACTGCGGCCCTCGTATTGACCCGACAGCGAAGCGCAATCCAGTCCCTCATACAGCAGCTCTTTGCACAGGAGCAGCTTGTAGATGGGGCAGTGTGGCGTCATGTTGAAGTCACCACATATAATGGTGGGACAATAGGCCTCACAGCGATGGCTGCTACCACTGGTCCCTACGACCACGTCTGATACAGAGGCCAAGCGATCAAGCTCGGCAAGAAGCATGGCAGTCTGTGCGAGTTTGACGTCACCTCGCCGTGGATTGAAGAGCAGGTGTGTGTTGGCGATGCACACACTTGGCAGTCGAGGTGGGGCCGAAGCCTTCGGCAACAGTCGGACAACTATGGCCACGTTGTCACGATCTAGGATACTCCCGTTTTCCACAAAGTAGCACAGCTTGGACTCCTGCTCAAGAATAAACTTCTGCTGATCGAAAAACGTTGCACAGCCATCAGTCTTATCGCCCCGCCTCTTTTGGTATGATCCTCTGAAGCCTGCCACAATCAAGCACGCCTGCTACATTCATAGTTCCCACAAATATGGCATTCAGGATGACACAGAACATAAGTATCACGTGGAAAAACTCTGAGGCACCAGAGGGATTGCTCTCCCCGACTGCCGGTAACTGCACAGAATCCAAAGAGGAAAGCAAATAAACGACTTATCTACCATTCTTAACCATTGAACAAATCACAATCTAGCACCTAGAATAAGGAATAATGCAGGCCTTGATAGAGCCTGCATCGGCATAGCCCAGAAAACTGAAGGCTCATAAATTCGACATCGCAGCAAGGTCAATGCATGGGGTCTTCGAGGGGGACCTAATAAATAAAGTAAATGTCAGCTGCTTCAATTGCCTCATTTATCATCTACAAACGGTAAAAACCCTTCGCTGTATGGGCGCAACTGCTTTGACCGACATTCCGTTAGGGAAATAAGAGAATTTTCTATGATGCCAAGCATATTTAAGTTTCTGGCAGCATGTGAAAAAAATGACGGCCAAAATACAAAAACTGATGCTGGCTGTTAGTATGTATGAGTGTAGTTCAGACATTGCCGATCACAGTCTTTCATGGAGCCCCTTATCTGGTCATAAGCAAAGAGGCCACAAGCTTCTGTGTTGTCTCTTCTGGTGTAGTACACTCCACGGAGCCAGAATTTAACTGAAAAGGTCACGTAGTGATGTAGACGAAACGCTCCGTCTCAGCCACATGTCGATATCACTGCATAGTCGCTCTCTGGTGCTCAGATCTGGGGATTGGCTGGGCAATTGCATTTGCACCATACAAGGATTCGTCAAAAAGTACTTTACTGACCCCAAGCCGAGTATTTTTAGCCTTAAAATCCAAATTGCTTGACCAACAACAATTCAAGTAAAATATTTTTTGACGAATCCTGTGTGGTGCTGATGCTGTGACCCACCCAGTCGCATGATCTGAACCCAACAGTACGACTATGGAGCAATATTGATAGGAGGCTGATGAGAGTGTTCAACCTACACAAGTAGCCGAAATTAAGGCTTTGTGAAATGTGCTACAGCAGAAGAGCAACGACAACTACTCTCCTACTGCCGACTGTGGCACATCTTTTTCAGCGGTCCTGAACTGCTACTTCTATGCTACTCACTACCTCAACTGCTCTCCTGACTCTGCTATGCTTCCCACTTTCTCTTTGTTGCGTGAGACGAAGTCTGTTGGCTACCGAATGCGTACCGAAAGCCGCTTAGGCTGTGAGTGCGCTATACAAAACTCTCCTGCGTAACACCCACATGGTCTTTATGACTTTGTGGAGTTACAGTCGGAGATACATTACATTACATTACAAGAGACAATGCAGAGGCTTGTAGCCTCTATGCCTGGCCAGATAAGGTAGGTCACAAAGAGTCGTGGTGGGGCAACGTCATATTATGCACATACATACCAGCAGCATATGTGTTTGTTTTTGGGCTGCCAATAAACATTCTCACATGACCAGTGCAACTTTTGCATGCATGGCATGGTTGAAAATCCGCTTATTCCTTGAACAGAATGGCAGCCATAGCAGCTGAGGCCATACTTCGAGGATTATTTGCAAGTGAATACACCAGCAGCAGAGCTGCAGCAGCTATTACTCCCATTTTCGAGAGGTAATAACAACTGTTAACTACAGGACTCGAACCTACGATCTGGGTCGTGAAGTGCAAGCACCCTTAGCAATAGGCTAAGACCATAAAGCGCAAGTAAGAAATGAGTGGTATATCATGCTTCTCCTAGGTATTAGTTACTTGCTCCGGACATATCCAGAGACCATTTTGTTATTGCGCACTGAACAAATATTGGTAAGCTAATTTAACAGCCTCATTTATATAGCGCCAGAGGAGCCTTCACGGCTATCACAACCGCTCGCAGTGGAAAATATGGGATCTGCTACATCAGTTTCAGCCTGTTCGCGCCCTCAGGTCCTGTGTGGACAATAAATTAGCTGTCCCATTCCTCCGCTTAAAGACAGTTGGCGACAGAAGCTTTAGCTCTGCAGGTCCTAGACTGTGGAACTCGCTTCCACAATTCTTGCGCAACGACATCTACTCTCCAACTACCGACTATGGCACATCTTTTTCAGCGGTCCTGAACTGCTACTTCTATGCTACTCACTACCTCAACTGCTCTCCTGACTCTGCTATGCTTCCCACTTTCTCTTTGTTGCGTGAGACGAAGTCTGTTGGCTACCGAATGCGTACCGAAAGCCGCTTAGGCTGTGAGTGCGTTATACAAAACTCTCCTGCGTAACACCCACATGGTCTTTATGACTTTGTGGAGTTACTGACGGAGATACATCGACCACTGCAGAACTCAAACCAACTACCTGGGTGTGAAGAGTGAGCGCCTTAGCTCCTCCCTACCGACTGAAATCTGGACATCTCCTAACTTAACAGCACGAAGGATGCAAAAAACCTACACATTCATTCTCGCACGAGTGCTTAACTTGCACATGTTATAACATGTCAGTTGACATGCTTTTTTTCTAGCATACCTAAAGTGCCAGGAATAAGATTGAGTTCTCTTAATTGGACTTTACGAATGTATTGCTATTGTTAATTAAACAGCATGTCTAAAATGCTCTTCAACGAGCATGTCGATAATTTCCTCACTAATAATCAAGAATTTGAGGTTTGTACGAGGTATTGTAGACTGTTGGATTCCGAAAAGCGAGTGGTACGATGCTTGGCCTGGTGGGGGAGTATATCTGAGAGATAGGCTGGAGCCATAGAATGAAGGGACCTAAAAGTGAGCGACAAAACTTTGAAGTCTATCCGTTGCTTGACTGGTAGCCAGTGCAGGTCGGCGAGAAGTGGAGTAATGTGGCGACTGCGACGCTCACGACAGACAAGCCTAGCTGCAGAGTTTTGCACCAGCAGCAATCGCCTGATCGCATATGCTGGTAGGCCAGTAAGCAGTGAGTTGCAGAAGTCGAGATGGGATGTTACAAATGCATGGACCAACTTGGACGTGGTATCCTTATCTAAATAAGCCTGAATTTTAGCAATGTTATGTAGCTGAAAATAGGCAGATTCGACTGTGGAGCTGATGTGGTTGCCTAACGAGAGGTCACTTTAGAACGTGACACCTAGATTTCGAGCTGATTCAACTGGAGATATGCTGGCAGAGCCAATTTAGAGAGTCAGCCTTTCCAATCTCTGAATCACACTGGGTTTGCCCAAAACTAGTAAGTTAGTTTTATCATCGTTTAGTTGTAGAAAATTTGCTGCCATCCATGTGCGGATGTCATCAATGCATGCAGCAAGTGAGTCGAGAGAATTTGAGGTGCTTGAAGGCTGGGAGGGATCAAAGCAAAGGTACAACTGAGTTTCATCCACATAGAAGTGAAAGCCTAGATTGTGCTTGGCAATCACATCAGCAAGAGGCAGAGTATAAACCGTGAAAAGAACCGGACCTAGCACGGAGCCCTGATGTACTCCATATTTTAGAGGTACTTCAGATGATCTTTGTCCATTCACGTCAATACTCTGGAGTCTCCCACTGAGATAGGACCTGAACCACTGCAGAGCAGTGCCAGTGATGCCCAGGCGAGATGAGAGGTGCTCTAGAAGTACTTTGTGATCGATGGTATCAAAAGCTGCCGAAAGATCGAGCAAAACAAGCAGAGACACTCTACCCATGTCTGCATTCCTAAGTAGGTCGTTGTATACCCGAAGCAATGCTGACTCTGTGGAGTGATTAGCTCTAAAGCCAGACTGGAACTTACAAGCGAACTTACAAGAACTTACAAGGAAACTGGAAACTGGAACTTACAAGGTTTGAAATTTCAATATATGAGTTCAGCTGTTCCGCCACGACCCGCTCCAGTGTATTTGATAGGAATGGTAGAAGGGAGACTGATTCGTGCAGGGAAGGGTACAATCAGAATGCAGGCAGTGCAACAAGCCCAAAGATTCAGAGATAGTTTATATGGCAAGTGGCAATACAAGGCAAGTAGCAATACCTGCAGCAGCCAACTGTGGCCGGAAGAAGCTTTCATAGTCGGCCTCGTCAACCTCTTGCAGGCACACGATCTGCAAACCAATCACGGTCACATCTGAAAGGTTTTGGACATCAGCAATATTTAGCTGGGGGATGTTTGCCTGATAGTGTAGCTTCATCGTTTGCCATGGTTTGAATACAGCAAACCTTGCCGTGCTAGGGATTCTCTAGAAGATACAAACTCTCTATAATCTCAAACTTAAATGCTACCACAAGCAACCAATCAAGCCAAGAAATACAGAGGTTTGGTGAGCCACCAGCAAAAATTATGACTACGACGATAGCAACTATTAAAATAACATTCTGAAGTGATTCAAACGGGTTGATTTATACAAATTTATATTCATATAACTTTTTAGCTTTATAAAATGTATTATTATTATTATTATTATAACATGTCTATATGAAAAAAAAGCTTGGGCGATTCCTATAATAAATGATCACTTTGGTTGTTCAAAAGCACAATAAGCTAGTAAGCACACAATGCACTAAGTTGCCCCCCCCCCGACAACTAGCACCGGTTAGCTGATGCTGCCATTATGTCTGGAACACCTGCTCTTTGCCTGTAGCTGCTTTAACTACAGTACCAGTGTTCTTGTCATAGCTCACTAGGGGCTAACTTCTCCATCGGGAACCTAGGAGTTACTTCTCTTGCCGAGTTGTGTCTCTTTCCGATAAGGTCTAACTGAGACGGCTAAGCTATCAGGGTTCGAGTTGTGCTGCTGCAGTCAATATATGCCAGGTATCTTCGTCAGCAACTACAAAGCCATCAAGACAACGTGGATGTTGTGCATGAGTTTTCTACAGCGCACTTACAGCCTAAGAAGCTTTTGGTGTTCATTCCGTAGAAAACATAGACTTCATCTAACGAAACAAAGAGAAAGTTGGAAGCATAGCTGAGTCAGTGAGGGCGACCGAGAAAATGAGTATCGTGGAAGTGGTAGCTCAGAATGGCTGGAAAATATTATGTGCCTTAGTTGGCAGGACAGAAGATGTCATTATGTAAGAACAGTGGAAGTAAGTCCTGAGTATACTACCTGCAGAACAAAATCTTCTGTCGTCAACAGACTAAGTGAAGTAACAGAACTATTAATTTATTGTCTAGAGAGGAACTGAGGGCAGGAGGATAGCGGAACTGCTGCCCTACTCGAAAAAAGGCAATTTTCAGTTCTTTCTTAAGGCAGAATAAAATTTATAAATAAGATTTAGCATAAAATAATAAATAAATGTTATGCTAATAGTTTCAATTTAATGGAGTCCACATGACAGGTACAAATTTAAAATCGCTGCACCATTCTTAAACAGAAGCTAATAAGCAAAAAATAAACTGCTCGGCATTTCTACTAATGATGGAAAGGGACAAAGAGCATAGCAACCGCAGCTTTCGTTAGCACCATTGTTAGATGGAATCTACCTGCACGCAGTCGAACTTTATGAGATGGTGACATCCAGGCACACATTGTGGAAGGTCAGCTTACATCGCAATGTGCGCCGATAATTTCCTTCAGAAGGCTGAGCTTCCTGTAGTCCCAGTCGAGGCAGGCTTGATCGCAGTGGCTGTACAGTTCCATATTGGCAGAAAGGAGCGTGGGCGACAGCACGTTGTATGACATGACCTTGAAATGCCAGCCTCCCGAATAGCCAGCTCGTCGGGATGATTCCTGGCGCTGCCATGCACTCTCCCACTGCCGACGAGTAGTGCGACCATCGCCACTTTCCCGGCTCATCTCTACAGCCAGACACAGCAGCATGGACAATCAGTGAGTCGGTGAACACTCACGGCTCATTGCAGGTGCGTGCGTCTGTGCGTGCACGTGTGTGTGCCTGCATGCATGCGGGCACGCACATGTGTATGTGTGTGTGCGTGCGAGCGAGCGCATGCGTGGGTGCATGCGCTAGTAACCGAACTTTCCAGTAACACTCCGGCTCTGTGAAATGTGCTGCCGCAAAACAGAGAATGAAGATGCATGTGGCCTCTATGGCTGGCTAGCCAACGAACGCCATTAAGAATCATGGTTTTATGTATCTCCGGACAGTAACTCCACAGAGCAATAAAGACTATGTGGGTGTTACGCTGGAGTGTTTTGCATAGCATACTCACAGCCTAATAGTATTAATACATTTGATATAGCTCGATCAGAGAACTCAATCTCTTTCTAGGAACTTTACATTTGCTGCAAAGTAAGCATGATCAAAGGGTTAATGGTAGCACACTCAATGAACAACAAGCATAACATGGTTAGAGATGACAAACACAGGGTCAGCATGCAAATATCGTTAGTGGCAGCATACATTGTCAGCACACGTAAGCACATAAAGGACGAACCACAGGGACTCATTAAATGCTGTCATAAAAAGGTGTGTTTGTAATTTCTTTTTAAATGTGGTCAAGTCAAGGGATGTCCTGACGCAAGTCGGGAGTGAGGTCCAGGCTTTAGGAGCAAACGAACTAAATGCACCGTCTCCAAAGGATTTGAGGTTTATACAAGGTATTAATAACTTGTTCCATTCCGAAAAGTGGGTTGTAGGATGCTTGGCCTGGTGGGGGAGTAGATCTGAAGGATAGGCTGGAGCCAAAGAATGAAGTGACCTCAAAGTGAGCGACAAAACTTTGAAGTCAATACGTTGCTTGACTGGTAGCCAGTGCACGTCGGCGAGAAGTGGTGTGATGTGGCAACTTCGACGCTCACGACAGACAAGCCTAGCTGCAGAGTTTTGCACCAGCGGTGAGCGCCTGATTCTGCATGCCGATAGGCCAGCAAGCAGTGAGTTACAGAAGTCGAGGCGTGATGTCACAAATGCATGGACCAACGATTAGATGTGGTATCCCTGTCTAAACAAGCCCGAGTTTTAGCCATGTTATTTAGCTGAAAGTAGGCAGGCTTGACTGCATAGCAGGTGTGATCGTCTAACGAAAGGTCACTTTGGAACGTGACACCTAGATTTTGTGCAGATTCAGATTGCAGATTTGGGGAAATATGGTGGCAGAGCCTAAGCGGCTTTCGGTACACATTCTCAGGTGGTACACACAGACTCAGCTGCTCTTTCTCAGCTATCCGACGAAGGTATGTGCTGTATCTCCACCTGTAACTCCACAAAGCCACAAAGACTATGTGGGTGCTACGCAGGAAAGTTTCATATAGCACACTCACAGCCTAAGCGGCTTTTGGTACACATTCGGTAGCCAACAGACTTCATCTCACGTAACAAAGCGAAAGTGGGAAGCATAGCAGAGTCAGGAGAGCAGTTGAAGTAGTGAGTAGCATGGAAGTAGCAGCTCAGGACCGCTGAAAAGAATGAGCCATAGTCGGCAGCAGGAGAGTAGTTGTCATTGTGTAAGAATCGTGGAAGCTAGTTCCACAGCCTAGGACCTGCAGGGCTAAAGCTTCTGTCGCCAACGGTCTATAAGTGGATATTGGAACAACTAATTTATTGTCCATACAGGACCTGAGGGCACAAGGAGGCTGAAACTAGTGCAGCAGTTCAGCTAGATATGGAGAAGCCAAGCCGTGGAGGGCCTTGTGAGTCAGCATAAGAACTTTGTTGTATCCGTTGATCAATCGACAGCCATCCTAGCTCTTCTAGCAAAGGAGACACGTGGTCAAACCTCTGGGATTTTCAAAGTAGCCTTGCAGCCATATTCAAAACTATGTGCAGTGCCCTATTTGCTTTTTTTTGGTAGCCCAGTCAAAAGGGAATTACAATAATCAAGCCGAGACAGAACTAAGAACTGGATGACGTCACACTAACCGCATACATACCAGCAGCACATGTTTTTGTTTCTGGGCCGTCAGTAAAATTGTTCCATGCTGTACATAGCTCTAGTATGCCAGACACTGTAGTAAACCTCTTAGATCCCGAAAGATTACAGTCACAGCACTGGCGGCCATACAGCGAGGATTATTTTCCCCCAAAGTGCATAGTGTGCTTTTTGTGCAAACCTGTGCATGATTCTGTGGATGTTACTAGCCACAGATCTTACTAGCCGGTGGCCATGAGTGTGTGTACGTTTACTTTTGCATGCTGGCCCAAGCAAAACACTCATTCGCTTTTGCATGCTTTAAGCCGGACATGACGATAATCATTGGGTCTGATTACCTTGCAGCAAGTTTTAAGGTGCCTTGATAAAAATTAAGTTCTCTTACCACACTAAAAACGACCTATTATAACAATAATTATCACTAATGATAATGATAGTGTTGAGTGAAAGCTATTCGGTCCATGTTCTTTGAATAGCAATGCTAGGATGAAAGAGTCCTTTACAGATAGCTAAGGAAATGTCTTTTATTTATATTTTTTTATTTATTATATTAATCATCATTATTAGTACAACATGTTGATTTGTAGTGTCCAAAGAGAACCAGGTACCGTGATCGCGCTTCATGACCAAAAAAGTGGGTTTGAGCCTCGAAGCAGGCCATTCTTTATTGACCATTGCAAGCGAGAGTGGTGGTCGATAAGGCACTTGCTGGTAAATACAACGACGCTATTAAATCAGCTGACCTTTACATGTATACAGTTTTAATTACATGCAAGGTATCCTGGTTAGACAGGTTTCAGCCTCTTCGCACCCTCAGGTCCTCTGCGGACAATAAATTAGTTGTTCCATTCCTCTGCTTAAAGACCGTTGGCGACAGAAGCTTTAGCTCTGCAGGTCCTAGACTTTGGAACTCGCTTCCACATGTCTTACACAACGACAACTATTCTCCTGCTGCCGACTATGGCACATCCTTTCCAGTGGTCCTGAGCAGCTGCTTCCATGCTACTCACTACCTCAACTGCCCTCCTGACTGCTATGCTTCCCACTTTCTCTTTGTTGCGTGAGACGAAGTCTGTTGGCTACCGAATGTGTACCAAAAGCCGCTTAGGCTGTGAGTGCGCTATACAAAACACTCCTGTGTAACACCCACATAGTCTTTATGACTTTGTGGAGTTACAGATGGAGATACAACAACAGGTATGCAGTAGCATAGAAGTATAATGCCCAGACCAGAATTCAAATGCACATAAGATGTCACTCGGGTTCGCTGGTTATTAGAATCTCTGGTTGTTAACAGGCACTGATATCAATCGATTATTAAAAGATTATCAGATTATTAAAACATCTCAATTTTAGGCTAATAACCTATAATACTTGAAGTCAGGGCGCAGTGGTGCAACAAACTGGAGGAGCAAAGATTTTGGATAGGTATGCTGGTGGAAGTGAGTGAAGTGGCATGTAAGCCAGAGAGCTAGTAACAAGAAGAGAGAGAGAGAGAGAGAGATGGCCCAAAGAGAGGAGAGAGAGAGAGAGAGAGAGAGATAGCCCAAAGAGAGGAGAGAGAGAGAGAAGAGAGAGAGGGAGAGAGAGAGAGAGAGAGAGAGAGATAGCCCAAAGAGAGGAGAGAGAGAGAGAAGAGAGAGAGAGAGAGAGAGAGAGGGAGAGAGATAGCCCAAAGAGAGGAGAGAGAGAGAGAGAGAGAGAGAGAGAGAGAGAGGGAGAGAGATAGCCCAAAGAGAGGAGAGAGAGAGAGAAGAGAGAGAGAGAGAGAGAGAGAGAGAGAGAGAGAGATAGCCCAAAGAGAGGAGAGAGAGAGAGAAGAGAGAGAGAGAGAGAGAGAGGGAGAGAGAGATAGCCCAAAGAGAGGAGAGAGAGAGAGAAGAGAGAGAGAGAGAGAGAGATAGCCCAAAGAGAGGAGAGAGAAGAGAGAGAAAGTGAGAGGCAGCCCATTGACACAAGTGGTGTGATGTGTTTAGCTATGCTGCTGACCATAAACCAGAAAAGCCCACGAGTTTTGCACCATTTAAACAACATTAACGGCACAGGCCAGGAGTCCTGAATAAAGGGAGTTAAAGTAATCTAAAAAGCACGTTACAAACAAAACTCTTGAACTAGTTTGACTGTCGTAATCTTGTCTAAGCAAGCCCTGATTTTGGCAATGCTCCTAATCTGAAAGTAAGCCCGTTGAAGCAATGTGCTGATCCAATGAAAAGTCATTTTGGAATAGTGTGCCTGGAGTACAGGCAGACGATGCAGGAGTGATGCTAGATGAACAATATTGAAGGTGATGCCTTCCAGCTTGGGGATGATACTAAGCTAACCCATAGCTATTAGGCTCGTCTCCTTGGCGCTAAGCTTCAGGAAATTAGTGGCTATTCAAGCACAATTGTCGTCGATGCCGGTTTCGGAGGAAGTAAATGAGTCGGATGCAGGACAATGTGTTGAAATGGTTCAAAAAATCGGTTAAGTAATAATAATAAAATTAAGAAGAATACTAATAGATAATTTGCATACTAACCTAAACGAACTTAATCTCTATCCAGGTGCTTTACAGCTTGCTGCAAGAGAATAAGTACCCAAGGGTTAGTGTCATGCACTTCCTTTACAGCACATGAAAAGTGCCTAGAAAGAGGTAAGTTCTTTGAGAGTGCTATACAAATGTACGAATATTATTATTATTATGCATGGCATCAAGCATGCAAAAGTAAAAAAGTAAATGCTTAGGCCCTCAAGCATATAACAGCAAAGTAATAAAGCAAACACGAAGACACTCACAGGCATCCGCTAGTCACAGCTATGGCTAGCAACCAGTACTGAACCATGCATGCACAGGTGAGAATGAAAGAAAAAGCACACCAGGACCGAAAGGGAAAAGCTCAATTTTTCACTAAAGGCAAAAGGAGGCTGAACAGCACGTGTTTTGAACTGAGATGTAAAGAATGCAAGGTCAATTCGGGTACCTGCCAGCAAGTTCAGACTTTGGGTGAATATGAACTGAAAGTTCGATCGCCCCCAGATTTCAATTTAGTGGGTGGGATGGTGAGACAGCCAAATGCCAAGGAGTTGGTGGTGAAAGAGCACACTGGACAAGCAAGGAGGTCGTACAGGTCGGCTGATGCTTGCGAGTGAAGTAAACTTCTAGCACGAGACTGAGGATATTGAAATCGATTCTATGCTTGATAAAGAGCTAGTGAAGCTCACATAGAAGTGGTGTGATGTGGTAGCTAAGCCGTTGACCACAGACCATACGAGCCGCTGAGTTTTGTGTCAGTTTCAGACGATTAATGGGCATAGGACCAAGAATCCCGAGTAATGGGAATTACCATAACTTAGACGTGATGCCACAAAAAATGAACTAGTTTGGCTGTCATGATCTTATCTAAGCATGCTCTGATTTGGGTAACGTTCCTTAACTGAAAGCAGCCGACAACAACAGTACAGCCACGAATGTCGTGGCAAAATAGCAGAGCATATAATTTACTATAGGTAGCTACAATATGCACCCTCTCAGTTGAAATTGAATTTTGAAACGAGCTTTGAAGTATGAAATAGTGACAAGCACGCTTCTGATCACTGTCAGTGGAACGGATAGAAATGAATAGCCTGAACAAGACAGTCGGTCTTAGCTATGGTCTGCCGATCGATGAGTCATTTGGCTAAGCCTTTTTGCTCTACCTCTACGTTAATATGCATGGTCTTTAATTTTCAAATTGAATATCCCGTATCCGCAAAAAAATCACAAGAGCATGACAGCTCATAATTAAAACAGGCAGCACTTGTTTAATTGGTTGGTTGGGCATTCAAAATTGGCCAAGTCGGCAGACTTAGGGGAGCAAATACAAGTAGGGTCTACTTTACTGGCCGAGTCACAAGACTCGGACAAGCCCATTGAGCTGTCTCCCACCAAAGGGTTCTAGGTCGACCTGGTGAGCATGACACCCCTAACCATATTATCTTGTTGCTAATTGAGCATGCTACCACTAGCAATTCGATCGTGCTTCCTTTGCAGCAACTGTAAAGTAACTAGAAAGAGAGTTGTCTGAGGGCACTATATCAAATGCATTATTATTATTATTATTTGTCAGTGTAAGCGTTCCTTCAAAATTTACTTAGCCAAGGCCTGGGCATTTGGGATCTTGCTGATTATGCAGCATCAAATTTACAGCCTGCACTCGGGTATGCACAATATCCTGGTTCAAGACGGCAACGAAAAACTGTTAACACTAAGGGGTGAGTTCATGTTGCAAAAGGCATGTAGAAAAGTCAACTTGAGCAGACAGATCCAGATAACAGCAGCAACTGAGAGCAGTCCTACCCGAGCGAGATCTGAAGCCGGTGAAGCTGTGGCCAAAGGTATGAGCTGCTGCTACTGTAGCAGCTTGTACTGTAGCAGCTACATTAGCTGCTGCTGCTGCAGCCTCTGCCGAAGCTTGATGGTGCTTGGACTCTCCTTGTGGGCTGTACATGTTACTCGATGATAATGGGGTCTCGTTGAAGCAGCTGTAAGTGCTAGCATGCTTAGTGCCCTGACAGCCTCCTCCTGCCCTTCCTGCCGTGACCCGAAGGTACCGAGTCGCCGAAGCATCTGCTGATGACACGTTCTGTACCCTGCATGCATTCTGCTCCTGTGTGGTAAACAGCATGGCACGTGTGACGGTGGCATTATAAAGACTGCTGTGTGGTGAGAATGACCAGCATGCACTACGATTTAAAACAAGTGCAAAAAGGGCTTGCCTACATGCATAAACTGGGCCGAGATAGACATACAGACAGAACAGAAATATCGAGCAGAAGCAGTAACAGTCAACTACAAAGCCCTCGTGGTCGCAGAAGCTAGCCGATATCCAAAACTATGTCAGTGGAAATACAGAATGTGGGAATACTACCAAGTTTAAAACCACAGCACACATAAACCAGCCAATGATGGAATGAGTGATGAACGTTGAAGTACGCCGCTAGACACAAAAAGAATATTTTCCTCAGAGAAAATTCTCAGCAATAATTTTATTTATCAGGATATTTCTCCTTGAAAACAAGCCACTTCTAGACCTTATGTGCATAATAATAACAATAATAATTCATTTGATATAGAGACCTCAGAGAGAACTCAATCTCTTTCTAGGCATTTTTACATTTGCTGCAAAGAAAGCTAGTGGTAGCATGCTGAATAAACAACAAGAATAACATGGTTAGAGGTAGCTTGCACATAGTCAGCACGCAAGTGTGGTTAGTGGCAGCATGCACAGTGTCAGCACGCATAAGCACATAAAGGACGAATCATAAGGGATCCATTAAATGCTGTGATGAATAGATGCGTTTTTAGTTTCTTTTTAAATGTAGACAAGTCAGGAGATGTCGTGACACAGTTCAGGAGTGAGTTCTAGGCTTTAGGAGCATACGAGCTAAAGGCGTGGTCCCAAAAGGATTTGAGATTTGTACGAGGTATGAGTAAACAGCTAGATTCTGAAAAGCAGGCGGTACGATGCTTAGCCTGGTGAAGGCGTATATCTATTAGGTGGGCTAGAGCCAAAGAATAAAAGGGACCTAATTGTGAGTGACAAAATCTTGAAGTCAATCCTTTGCTTGATTGGAAGCCAGTGCAGGTCGACGAGATGTGGAGTGATGTAGCAACTACGATGCTCACGACAGACAAGTCTAGCTGCCGAGTTTTGCATCAGCTGTAAGCGCCTGATTGCACAGGCCGGTAGACCAAAAAAGGTGGAGAAAATGGCAGCAAATAATAAAAATAATGCATTTGATATAGCGCCCTCAGAGAACTCATTCTCTTTCTAGGCACTTTACATCTGCCGGACTGAAGTGCATTTCAGCACGGAGTTACAGACATCCCTGTCTGCGATGAAATTGTATAGTCCTGGTCCCATCTTCCTTCTACTTAAAGCAGTGAATTATGAATGGATTAGCCGGTGCCAAAGAGTAATGTATCTGATTGGCAATCGAGAATACGATTACAGGGTCTTCCTTACTCACAATGGTTTGGACACAGAAAGTGGCAAAAAATCATTTTAGGGATCAGTGTGTAACAATGATAGAACATTCCATCCATGTACATACTTGGTGTGTACTGAGCAGTAGCCGGAAAGTCAAGCAGCTGAAAGAAGTATAGTCATGACACTGCTGCCCTAAATGCTCACAATGTCACAATTGGGGAGTACAGATAGTGAAACAATGGTAAAAAGAGAAGATGCCACAGTCTTAGCCCAAGGTTAGTTAGATTATCACACTTGGCTACCCGGATCGTGGCTTCAGATTTATGCAGCAGGTGATTCTTCATTGTCAGCCACAAAATGGGTAAAAGCCGCTAAGGTTCCTCTGGCACAATCAAAACAAAGCTGTTGAACCAACTACTATTTTTTAAACCTGTCAGCATTTACTAAATACTGCTACAGCTTGGATCATCATGTGACTATTAGGTTTCCCTCCAAAATTATCATGGCATGGAGTCAAACTCGACTCAAGACAAAATATGGTTGCTGCTACACATCTGCTTTTTAAAGCTAGTTAAGAAAATCGGGATACCTAGCACACCGGTAATAACTTCTGAATCAACGAGTGATAAAAAAAAGGCTTACCAGCACATAACCATGTGCTGAAGATTGCATTCTAAATAACGACAGCTGTGTCCAGCAAAGAGGAATGAGGTCACCAAAAGCCGTCAACCGTTGCCAAGCAGTTCTTGACTGGATACAAGCTGATACCCTAATCATCCAAGTTGAAGACGAGTGCAGCTGACAAATAAGTCGCGTCCCGCCGAGTTTCTGCAAACAGTGCCAATAACTAGCAGCCTCAACTCGAGGAGACAGGAATTATTTGCACGAATCTAATGAGGAATAAATTGTAAAATTCGAACAAGCAGACAGTAACCCTTAGATCAAAGCCAGAAAGATCAAATGGGCTAACATCGACTACAATATATGATAGCATAACATGTCCTGCTAACACAAGAACCAAGACACAGCTCGCAGTTGCAAACAAGTAAAAAATTGTACGACTTAATCAGACGAGGGTAGATAAAAATCCCCAAGGAGGGCTTAGTTAAGATACTTGCAGATCTCAAAATATAATTTACAGTAAGCTCCGTAAAAGACAATAGTGTGTGCCTGCAAAAGGATAGCCGACTCATCTGTAGCAGAGTGACCCTTCGAAAGAGCTTCGACCAAGCATAGCAACTGCTTACTTCGAAGGTACCCTGCAGTGTGACAAATCGACATGCACACACACACACACACACACACCTCAATCGTCCATACGTATGACAATTTCACTGATAAAGGCCACATGGTTTGAAATGAGATAGTACCAGCTGTGTACAGCAACCAAAGTGATACTTCTGGGTTAGGTCAGCTCAAATGGAATAGCACTCGACCTCTCACCCCAAAAAACAATGCCCTAATGCTCAGGCCTATATGCACAGAAGCCATAAAAGCTGATACATGTTTATACTTTGCCAAGCCAGCAGCATAGCATGTCAGCTGTTGGAGGGTAGGGGAGATCGTGCATCAGTGCATGGCGATACCTACCTGAGTCAGGGTCATACTAGTGATCATCTCGTGTCTCTTAAGGAACCATCAGGGTAAAGTTGGCCGCCCAAATGCCCAAAAGCTAAAGAACCCCTGTCCACACACGCCGATTGTGATTTGCTTTCGGCATTCTCAAAGCATTTCTCGGCTTTTTGTGAAAAATGGGGAGCAAACCGCTACCAGCCGAACAAAATGCTCAGTAACTAGCAGCTCAAAATGGAAAGAAGTCCATGTAGTAACAGTCACAGAGACAACCGGCAATAGCCTTTCTGCAAAAAGTCCACATGAAAAAAATGCAAGCTGATTTAATGGCCTCTTTTGTATAGCGACAGAAGAGCCTTTACTGTTATCACCACCGCTCGCAGGAGCACTAAAGAATCGCCTACAGCAGGATTCGAGCTCACGATCACGACAGGACCGAGGTCATGAAAAGCAACCACCTTACCTAGTGTGCCATCATGGCGTATGCATAAGCCAATCAGTATTCGAGTGACAACAAATAAAGTGACCGATCATCTCGACGATAAACAAAATTTCTACGCAGACTGCACATGCAGTGGATGCTGCCTGCAAAATTCACCTCTTGCAAATATAACGATTTATTGCAACTATCAAAGATTTATTTAGAGAGAAGCTAAAAACCTACCTGTTCCACACAGCTTTAGTAGCTCTATCTGAATGAATTGTCCTTTTGTGCCAAGTAACTAACATAGCATGAATTCGGGCCTACTAAAACAGTGATACCAGAGGCAAGTTGCTCCATTCTGTTACTAACTACTTGTAGGTCTTCCAGCCTGTGCAATAAGGCACTTACAGTTGCTGCAAAACTCAGCAGCAAGGCTTGTCTGTCGAGAATGGCACAGTTAACCACATAATAGTTCTTTTCACCTATCTGTACTGGCTTCCCATCAAGCAGCCAATCGAAGTCAAAGTCCTGTTAATCACTAACTTGGTGGTCCCTTATAATAAAAATCAAATTTATTCTCTGGCTCTAGTCTACCTAATAGAAGTACTACTCCCTAACTAGCTTAGGCATCGTACAAACCCACTCTTCTGACTCGGATCGTTTAGCAGTGCCTCGAACCAACCTCAAATCCTTTGGAGCCGGCACCTTTAGTTCCTTCGCTCCCTAAGTACCGAACTCACTCCTTGTTGACGTTTAAGCTAAACAATTTAAAGGTTAACTGATTGAACAGCCTCATTTATCTAGCAGCAGAAGAGACTTCGGGCTATCACCACTGCTTGCAGTGAGCAATAAAGGATTGCATAATTCAGGACTCAAACCATTTGCACGCTTGTTAAAGCATGGTACTTGGGGTGCTTTCTCACGTGTGCCCAAGCAGGACACCTTGTTGCCATCATTAACTATTGGTTACTGCTTTAGGCTTTTTCTTTGGTGCATGAGATGAAGTCTGTTGGCTACCAACGCTTAGGGTTTAGAGCGCCATGGAAAACTCTCCTATCAAAAACTTTTCTGAGTACCACCCACTCGGTCTTGTGGGCTTTGTGGAGTTACAGATGGATATACACAACATTACACTATGTTACTACTTCTCTTGCAGCAACTTGATAAGAGCCTGAACAGAGAGATTACATTCTCTTGGAACACGATGAAATTGCGAGCACTATGACTTATTTTGATTATGATAATTATTATTATGTGGTACTAGTTATGCATGTCTCATTCAAAACGGATGAGTTGGTAGGACTTGAGCCTCAGTGTCGAGAGATCGCTGGTCTAATCCTATAGGACAAAAGTAGTTCCTAGCACAGTGACATGCCTTAGTAGTAGTAGTAATAATAATAATACACTTGATAAAGCGCCCCTAGAGAACCCAATCTCTTTCTATGCGCTTTGCATTTGCTGCAAAGGAAACGCGATCGAATGGTGAGTGGTATCATGCTTGGTAAACAACACGAATAACATGGTTAGGGGTGACATGCATAGGGTCAGCATGCAAGTGTGGTTAGTGGCAGCATGCACAGAGTCAGAAGGCACAAGCACGCAAAGGACGAATCACGGGGACCCATTAAAAGCTGTCATAAATATGTACAGATAAATGAATGCGTTTTTTGTTTTTGTTTTTTAAATGTGGACAAGTCAGGAGATGTCGTAATGCAAGTCGGGAGTGAATGTCAGGCTTTGGGAGCATGTAAACTAAAGGCAAGGTCTCAAAGGATTTGAGGTTTGTACGAGGTATACTTAGGTAAACAGATTACGAAAAGTGGTGGTACGATGTTTGGCCTGGTGGGCGAGTAGATCTGATAGGTAGGCCAACCAAAGGAAGTAGGAACCTTGAAGTGAGTGATACAACTTTGAAGTCGATGCAGTGCTTGATTAGGAGCCAGTGCAGATCGGCGAGAAGTGGTGTAATGTGGCGACTGCAATGCTCACGATAAACAAGTCTAGCTGCAAAGTTTTGCACCAGCTGTAAGTACCTGATTGCACAGGCCGGTAGATCAGCAAGCAGCGAGTTACATAAGTCAAGACGGGATGTCACACCAGACTAAGCATCGTACCACCACTTTTCGGGATCTAACGGTTTACCTATACCTGGTACAAGCCTCAAACTCTTTGGAGACGGTGCCTTTAGTTTGTATGCTCCCAAAGCCTGGAACTCACTCCCGACTTCCGTCACGACATACCCTGACTTGACCGTATTTAAAAAGGAATTTAAAACACACCTATTTGTCACAGCAGTTAGTGGGTCACTGTGACTCATCCTTCGTGTGTCCCTGTTACTCATCCTTCATGTGCTCATACGTGCTGAAACTGTGCATGCTGCCACTAACCACACTTGCATGCTGACTCTGTGCATGTCACCCATAACCATGCTATTCATGTTGTTTATCGAGCATGCTACCACTAACCATGCGATCGTGTTTCCTTTGCAGCAAATGTAAAGCAGCTAGAAAGAGATAGAGTTCTCTGAGGGTGCTTTATCAAGTGTGTTATTACTATTATTATTATGTCACAAATGCATGGACTAACCTAGAAGTGGTATCCCTATCTAAACAAGCCCAAATTTTAGTAATGTAATGTAGCAGAAAGTAGGCAGGCTTGATTGTGGAGCTGATGTCGTCTAATGCAAGGTCACTTTGGAATATGACACATAGATTTCGTGCAAATTCAACAGGGGATATGCTGGTAGAGCCGAGTTTAAGCATTAGCCTTTCTAATTTCTGAATCACACTTGGTTTGCCAATAACTACTAAGTTGGTTTTATCATCATTCAATTTAAGAAAGTTTGCTGCCATCCACGGGAGGGTGTCATCAATACATGCAGCAAGGAAGTTGAGAAAATTCGACATGCTCGAAGGCTGGCAGGGATCAAAGCAATAATAATATTGCACTTGATAATAATATTGCACTTGATAAAGCGCCCTCAGAGAACTTAATCTCTTTCTAGGCGCTTTACATTTGCTGCAAAGTGATATGCAATAGAATAGTAAGTAAAATCATGCTTGAAAAACAAACAAAATAAATAATATGGTTAGGGGTGACATGCACAGGGTCAGCATGCAAATGTGGTTAGTGGCAGCATGCACAGTGTCAGCACGTATGAGCACATCAAGGACGAATCACAGGGACCCACTAAATGCTGTCCTAAATAGGTGTGTTTTTAAGTTTCTTTTAAATGTGGTCAGGTCAGGGGATGTTCTGACGCAGGTCGGGAGGAAGTTCCAGGCTTTGGGGGCATATGAACTAAATGCACGGTCTCCAAAGGATTTGAGGTTTGTACGAGGTATTTCCAGACTGTTGGATTCCGAAAAGCGAGTGGTACGATGCTTGGCCTGATGGGGGAGTATATCTGAAAGATAGGCTGGAGCTATAGAATAAAGAGACCTAAAAGTGAGCGACAAAACCTTGAAGTCAATCCGTTGCCTCACTGGTAGCCAGTGCAGGTCGGCGAGAAGTGGAGTAATGTGGCAACTGCGACGCTCACGACAGACAAGCCTAGCTGCAGAGTTTTGCACCAGCTGCAATCGCCTGATCGCACATGCTGGTAGGCCAGTGAGCAGTGAGTTGCAGAAGTCGAGATGTCACGAATGCATGGACCAACTTGGACGTGGTATCCTTATCTAAACAAGCCCTAATTTTAGCAATGTTATGAAGCTGAAAATAGGCAGATTCGACTGTGGAGCTGATGTGGTCGTCTAACGAGAGGTCGCTTTGAAATATGACATCTAGATTTCGAGCTGATTCAACTGGAGATATGCTGGCAGAGCCAATTTTGAAAGTCAGCCTTTCCAATTTCTGAATCACACTGGGTTTGCCCATAACTAGTAAGTTAGTTTTATCATCGTTTTGTTTTAGAAAATTTGCTGCCATCCATGTGCAGATGTCATCAATACATGCAGCAAGTGAGTTGAGAGAATTTGAGGTGCTCGAAGGCTGGGAGGGATCAAAGCAAAGGTACAACTGAGTGTCATCCGCATAGAAGTGAACGCCTAGATTGTGCTTGGCAATCACATCAGCAAGAGTGAGAGTACAAACCGTGAGAAGAACCGGACCTAGCACTGAGCCCTGAGGTACTCCATATTTTAGAGGTACTTCAGATCTTTGTCCATTCACGTCAATACTCTGGAGTCTCCCACTGAGATAGGACCTGAACCACTGCAGAGCAGTGCCAGTGATACCCAGGCGAGATGAGAGGTGCTCTAGAAGTACTTTGTGATCGATGGTATCAAAAGCTGCCGAAAGATCGAGCAAAACAAGAAGAGACACTCTACCCATGTCTGCATTCCTAAGCAGGTCGTTGTATACCCGAAGCAATGCTGACTCTGTGGAGTGATTAGCTCTAAAGCCAGACTGGAACTTACTAGCAAGGTGTGATGTTTCGATATACGAGTTCAGCTGGTCTGCCACGACCCGTTCCAGTGTCTTTGATAGGAATGGTAGAAGGGAGACTGGGCGGTAGTTGCTTAAGTTCTCTTGGTCTAGTTTAGCTTTCTTGAGAAGTGGCCTGACTACAGCTTTTTTGAAAGGTGCTGGGACATGACCTGAGGCTACTGACATATTAATGATGTTGGTTATGCATGGCAGCAGCAGATCAATACAACGTAGGACAGGACAGTGGGAATAGGTTCTAGAGGACTTGTTGTCTTCTTTGATTGAGATACGAGCTTTAGGACTAGATCACTAGTGACCTGCTTAAATGCAGACATTGAGGCGCAGCCAGGAACCAAGCAATGGTACAACTGAATGTCATCTGCATAGAAGTGAAAGCCTAGATTGTGCTGGGCTATCACATCAGCAAGAGGGAGAGTATACACCTTGAAAAGAACGGGACCAACCACAGATCCCTGAGTCTTAGGGGTAGTATGGCACTACAGAAATCCAACTGGTGGTTAGACCACATTCACACTGCCAATTAACATTAGATGCAGAGCCCAAATACTCTACAAAAGAATAATGCAAAGAATCGCTCGGGTAACCAGAGTTGCACAAGCATTCTCTGCAAGCACTGGCAGATCTGCACTTAATAATGCAGTTGATAAAGTGCTCTCAACACACTCGATCTCTTTCTATGTGCTTTACATCTGCTGCAAAGGAAACATGGTCGAATGGTGAGTGGTAACATGCTTGATAAACAACATGAATAACTGGTTGGGGGTAACATGCACAGGGTCAGCATGCAAGTGTGGTTAGTGGCAGCATGCACAGTGTCAGCATGTATAAGCACATGAAGGACAAATCACAGGGATAGGGACCCACTAAATGATGTCCCGTGCTCTCAGGTCCCCTGGCACCAGTTCACATTACATATTGATCGATAATACATTGCAGCCTAGCAGATCTGCATGCACTCACATCCCACAAGCACTGCCAACCACGGCATATACAAAACCCTGCTACAACCACTAATATTTTTTACTTTCTTTAGTTCAAGCACTTCATAGCATCACGATTTATTCATTTGCATAGTGCCCCAAGAGAACTTAATCTCTATTCAGGCACTTCACATATGCCTCGGGGCTCGAGCCCACGACCTCAGCTAGACCTTGGTCGGGGCGAGCACCTTAACCGCTGGACCAAACCAGCTCGGCGGCTTTTAAAATATGCTCAGCCTCACCACGGGCAAATATGGTTGACAATTGGGAACTGCCTCAATCGAACTGCACATCTGCTCCCTGTCTGAATTTTAGAGACTGGGAGTATAAGTAAACTTTTGTCACAAATTTCAAGTTGTCACCACATATAATTTCAAGTTATCCTGCAATGCAGTAATGTGGTAGTATGAATCCACATGACTGTTTGTGCTACTACCAGGAGAAACAGCTTCTAGCAGCCACAGAAAGGGCAATAATAGTAATACTAATAGTATTAGTAAGATTAAGATCAGTCGATCTAAGCCAGGATGCCAAGATTTGTGTAACATCCTAATCGAACTAAATATATTCCAAAGCATTCCCTCAAAAGGAAGCATAATTTTAAAATGCAAAACGACCTAAAGCTACCTGCCATGGGACTGAGTGCCAGATAAATTTTGCCTGGACAATCAGGACAAGACAAGCAGGACAATCCCACAGCCTCCAGGATACTGTGCAAAAGGTCTGCTGAGACAGCTATTGAGACACACGGTCTTCAGGCATCCAACATAGAGCTTTAAAGTTTTGGCTCTAAACTTCTATATAACCGTTGGTGCCGAATCCCTGTGCAACCCATAAACGAATATGCAGGTTTATAATTGCAAACCGGATGCCTACCTGCAACCGCTATAACTGCCATGGTCGGCAACCACCGAGTGCATCAGCTTATGCAGGTCAAGAAACTTGTGACCGGTTGCCGCATCCTTAGCAACCAATTAGCGATAATACAATGCAATACAATCGTAAATAGATTGAGCAAATGCCGTGAGGAACAGGTTAATTTTTAGCCTTAGTGACATTGGGTGTACGGAATGGATGGCACAATCCCCAAAGGATTCAACATTCTTTAGAGACACAGCTAAACTAAAAGGGCAGTCAGAGGAGCAGGTGGCACACAGGGATGAATAAGGAATATACAAAATACGCCAGAGCAAGAGCACGGAGCATACAGAAAAATTTTAAGGTAAGTAGAGAAAAGGCACTGTGTACTGTCACATGCTAGCCCCTCATACACAAACAGAAACCGAGCTCCATAGTTAAACTATGCCACGGTGAGTGACATCACATAAGCTCACTAATTACGATACTGGTTTTGAAGGTCACTTGATTCAGCCCGTCATCCATAAATCTCGGGTCGGCCAAAGCACTGTGTAGGCGCTTCCTCTGCGCAGCCACATGTTAGAAATGGAGTGAAGAGACTGAACGACACAGAAACACTGAACTTATGCTTATGTCTGCCTAACCATCACTAGTTCGGGCAACGGCACAATATATGCGATGTGTGCAGACCTAAGGCCAGTAATGCATCTTACGCCAGCGACTGGTTGCAAATAGCCAATTGATACCGCAGAAAGCTCATGCAGAATCGTAACAGGCGAAACTATTGAATGACTCACAGATTGTTAATAGGGTCACAACGTCTCTCCAGCTAACACCTGATCGCCGCAGGGCATCTATCAACCCTACTGCCCCTTTCAGGTCTTCCCTTGTTTTATAGCTTGCAATATTAGCGATTTAGGAATCCGATCTACTGATGGATAATCTCTGCAGTGCCCTCAATAAAATATTCGCATATTTTTTTATTTAAATATCGCCCTGCTCATAAGATTATCATGCACTGTTTCATACATATTCATATTTCATTCATCATACACCCTTTCTTCAGCGTCAGTACACGTAAAATGCCTAGAAAGAGATACAAATTCTCTGAGGCTATAAAAACTTTATTATTATTGTCCTTATTGTTATTAACCTCAGCTTTCATAATCGTGTGGCACTGCAGCAACCGGTTGCGGTATGACCGCTGACTTGTGTGGATCAAAATCAGGATGCGCGAGTTAACATGCTCACTCACGCCGAGGAACTTTAAGAGTTAATAACACATTTATGAATACCGCCATGCAGCACTATCCAGAGAGAAGTCAATGTATCTGCTTGCGACAAGCAATCGAAATGTGATAATGATCTTAAAGCTGGCGATAGGCAGAAGCAGATGTGTGGACGGAGCAGGAGGTTACAGGGCCCGTTACGGCCAGCGAATCAACCTATAGACGCATCAGTCACAACGAGTAAGAAGCGGAACAGAAAAAGCTGAGTAACCAAAGACGCCAGCAGTACTCCAGTACGCATAAACTGATTGTGGGCGGAGTACGTTAGCGGACTACACTGTATATTAGCACTGCCAAACCGTTCGTGTGGACCAGCGCAAATCATGCAGACAAGAGCAGCTGTGGAGGAGCGATTTAAAACTGAAGTTTCACTTTCAGTACGTCAGCTAAAAAGAAGCGTCGCAGTGCACCTACCGTTCCACCACGCTAGAGCAGTACAGCGGCTCCAACATCAAACCGGTGGAAGCAGCAGAAGCGTATTCACGCCTCCTCAACTTCCGGAACCTGTCCCGTCTTTAACAGCACGGTGCACCAACTGATGCGGCATAATGTGGATATCTATGCCCACTAGACTCCCGCTTGAGTTCAAGGCCGATTAAGCACTTTTCAGGGCTATTTTCTATCGACTCCTTATTAGGCTCACTTTTGACTTCGTTTGTGCCGGTGGACGTCTGATAGATTCCTCCGCTCGCTTGACCGCGTGTGTAAGAATGTCGAAGACTACAAAAAGGAAGCACGTCGTCAAGGAGGTGCTGGAAGACTACGTTCTGCCGACTGAAGAGCGTCAGTTGGTGAAGGTAACGGCGTGGCGCCACCGTTGCACGTGGGCCGCGCGGGCACATCTGCCGCTAGAGCTGTGGATTCGCAAATATGGAGTACCGATTTTTTGCGTAGTAATCATTAATGTGTAGCCGGCGCAATAATGTTGAGTATAGCGCCCGCCCAATCGATTTTGAGTCAGTGGAGCGTCTGATTTAGTGGCTCTTATTTTGTCTGCATACGGGGAATCTGCGTGGCGCACGTGGCTTCGCCGCGGGCATGTATTAAACTCTTTTCGTTCGACCGCGCATGGCAAAGCGACTGATGGAGCGACATACGCCATGTATTTCGCCATTGCGACCAATATGGCGTAGAGGGGCTTTTGCCGTATTTTCCACGAGATTCTCTCGGCTTGGCGATTGATCACCTGTCTTATCCTGCTGCATGTGGCTGTCCCCGGCCATGTAGCTCAGCTGCAGGTTTTCTACTCACTTTCTCACACCTTAATTGGTCCATGCATTCGTGACATCCCGTCTCTCGACTTCTGTAACTCACTGCTTGCTGGTCTACCGGTCTGTGCAATCAGGTGCTTACAGCTGGTGCAAAACTCTGCAGCTAGGCTCGTCTGTCGCTAGTGTCGCAGTTTCCACATCATACCACTTCTCGCCGACCTGCACTGACTCCCAGTCAAGCAAAGCACCGACTTCAAATATTTGCCACTGGCTTTTAGGTCCTTTCATTCTTTGGCTCCAGCATACCTGCCAGATCTACTGCCCCGCCAGGCCAAGCATCGTACCTTTCACTTTGTGGAACTCACTCCTTCATCACGACATCTCCTGACTTGTCCACATTTAAAAAAAACTAAAAGCAGCTATTCATCTCAAGCATTTAGTGGGTACCTGTGATTCGTCCTTGATGTGCTTATCCGTGCTGACACTGTGTTCTGCTACTAATCTAGGCTTTTACTTCTATGCAGATGACACTCAGTTGTACCTTTGCTTCGATCCCTCCCAGCCTTCGAGTACCTCGAATTCTCTTAACTCCCTTGCTGCCTGTATTGATGACATCCACCCATGGATGGCAGCAAACTTTCTTAAATTGAATGATGATAAAAGCAACTTATTAGTTAGGGTAAATCAAGTGTGATTCAGAAATTGGAAAGGCTGACGCTCAAACTCGGCTTTACCAGCATATCCCCCCCCCCCCCCCGTTGAATCTGCACGAAATCTAGGTGTCATATTCCAAAGTGATCTTGCATTAGACGACCACATCAGCTCCACAATCAAGTCTGCCTACTTTCAGCTATATACAATTGCTGAGATGCGGGCTTGTTTAGGTAGGGATACCACATCTATGTTAGTCCTTGCATTTGTGACATCCTGTAACGCTAAAATTTCTTCAGTAAACCATAGGCCATCTGAGCGAGGGCATGCTGTGGGCATAGTCAGAGGCGAAAACTCATCCAAAACGTCGGCAAGTTTCGTGGGTAAAGTCGGATGTATGACTGAGCAGAAGGGGCGAGAAAGATTTTTTTTGCAAACAGCTTCGATGTCAAAGTGGTTAAGGTTGTGCCATTTGCAGATTTTTGTGTACCCAAGACCACAAGAGATCTTCATGTGATCAGATGGGTTTCAGTGTTTTTGCCTCAAATTATAGCCATTTTCAAATAGCATATTTAAAGCACCAGCTTCTTTTGCTACTGTCACCGGTGAAGTAGAGTTGTAACTTATTCGCAATAGCTCACGAAAACACGTGGGTTGAAGTGGATATGTGATGCAACTGGGCCTCTGCAGATTTCTGGGTTTTTTATCAATGTTTTGTTCTTTATTCTTTCTTAATATTTGTTTACCATCTGTCGGATGAGCTGTCGTTGCATTATCTGCAGCGTTAGTCACTCGACTTTAAGATAGTTGCTTGATTTTCAGATCATTGAGGTTAGAGGCAACAATCTTCATTCTGTGGAGACTCCATCTGGAGAAACCTACCTCGTCAGCATGCCCGGAAAGTTCCGCAAAAACGTCTGGGTCAAAAGAGGTAAGCTGTCGAAGCTCTACCGCTGTACCGGTTCCCTGCAGTCACTGATGGAGACTGCAGTACTTTGTTATGGAGGTGAGCTGTTTCTGTTCGACCTTGATTACCACTAACCATTTGATCGTGCTTCCTTTACAGCAAATGTAACTGCCTGGAAAGAGATTGAGTTCTCTGAGGGCACTATATCAAATGCATTATTATTATTATTATTATCATCATCATCATCATCGGTAGTGTTACCTTGACCGTCGATCAGAGTTGTCACTTGTTACCATCTAGTGCCGATAGGGGCTCTCTTCGTTAAATAGTGGGTTTACCTTTAGGCACATATTTTGCCTGAATGATCAAGTATTGGTGTTCGTCTTTGGCTCAAGATTGCGAAAAGATGTTTTGTCTCTGTACATAAATGGCAGTGGGAAACGTATCGCACTCAGACGTGCCCGATTTAGCTGCAAACGAGTTCTGAATGTGCCTCTGAACCACTGCCTTGAAATATTGTGATGTTAAGAATATCGGCATCTGAAGTAAAATTAGAAAGTAAAATTTGATGATTCCGTGTAACAGCAGCCACAATACGCAGCCTGTAGCCCATTCTGCGCTGTTCCACGGTAGATGGCCTTTGGTCTCTGTATTTTCAAATTACTGCTGTACTTGCAATTTCTGCTAAAGGTGGCACACCGTTCAGAAGTGTCGGTCGAAGCAGACTGCTTACAGGAACATTCCCACCTATATGGGGACCTGCATGCCCCAGCGACTAGGATCTCCTGTCACCAACCACAGCAGACATAATGGTTTCAACTTGGCGTCCGATTGCATTGGCCTAGTCTGTTGCAGCTTTGCAGACTACTATTCATTTTGTTATTTGCCAGTTTAGCCGGTACGTTGTTGATGGAAGTGCAAAGAGTTACCACAATCTGCTCATATTAAGCTTAATCTTTACCTTGGTACCAGAAGCAGTGCCTCTAGTTTCTTTTCGGTATGCATATTGAAGATATGGCAATGTTTTGGACATAGTACATATTTCAGTACTGAATGGGAAATTGTCGTTTTTTAGAATTTGTAAGCAAACTGAAGAGAATTCCCATTTTTCTCAATTTTTGTATTCTCTCTTATTCAAGAAAAGGTAAAAAAGTGAAAATAAATTTGGCTACTAGACTTGGTTAACAGGTAGTTTGGTGTACAGCCAATGCTTGACACAACTGCTGTGGTCTGGAAGCTGGGAGCACAGGATTTTCGGCAACAATTGTATCGACGATCTTTCGGGCATCGCCCTTTTCTAGCCAGGTCGTTGTAAAGACTTGCAATTTACGACAGTTCACTTACAATGCTTGTTTCGATGCGTCAATATCTTAAAGTCTACAGCTTACCTGGGATATGAGATGAAGACAAAACTATGCCGAAAGAGATCGAAGTGTTCTTTGGTTTGAGTAGTATCGAATGTTGAAAAACTTCCATGTTTAGCCAGAATTGGAATCTATTGCGCTTGCCAATAAAAGAAATGCTTCCTTCAGGGCTCGAACCTTGAGCCTGGTTCTTGTAGTGTAAGCTCATTACTCCTGGGCTAATTCCCAGGGCGTTAGTTTGAGGAGTGCGGTCTCTGTTGTTGCACACTTGAGAGGAATTTTTTTACATTCACTTTTGCAAAAATCCTCATGGAAACATGAGCTATGTGCTTATCTTCTCTTCTTCTGTGTGCCGGTGTAAGTGTATTCCAGTATACATGTATCTATTATACCTTATGTACACTGCCCTGCAGAAGTTTCTGCACATCCCGTCCATCGAGCTGAGTTCGGTTTTTGCTACTGTCCGTATTCGAGTCAGTCTTTACACTACACTAATTTTTAAATGTTTACAATCTGTCAATGCAATTGTAATCTTAGTTACAGTTTGCTACGTTTGGCTATGTGAGTAGCTGTGTTCGCCATTCTTATGCATTCCTATCTTGTTGCTACGGGTTTAAATAAATAAATAAAATTCATTTGTATAGCTTCATAAGAGAGCTTGATCTCTATCTACGCACTATATATATATATATATGCCACAACGCTTGAGCCCACTACCTCGGTCTGCAAATGCAATGGCCTTGACTGTGGTCGTCAAAGGTGAGCACCTTAATTACTGCGCCAAACCAGGGCTGCAGTTTAAGAACTATTTAGTGTTAGACTTAGACATTAAAAAACTGTCAAGACCGTCTTACTCCCCTGCCTCATTTTTAACCCTCGACCTGGTTATGAAGTGCGAGCACTTTACCATTGGGATGAGGCGTTGCGTGCAGATGTCCTGGTCAACCAAGATGCTGACCGTGGCATTATGTTATAGGCGATTTCGTCCTGGTGCAGCCTATTGCCGAGGGAGACAGAGTGAAAGCAGAAATATGTACTATTCTTTACAAAGACCAGATCAAATACATCAAGGCCAATAACTTGTGGTGAGCCTTACCGATTTTGCCTGCAGCTGTACTGCCAGTCGTAGACTGCATTGCCAAGTAGTTTAGTTTTGTCGGGGTTTGGACCTTGAGTTATCGGCTTCGTGTTCTGGAAGCATCAGGATTTGTTATCTTTACCATTGTACTTTAGCCGGATGTTTTGGCATAGGCATATGAGCTGTGATAAAAACCTGATGTATGTGATAGCCATAAAATGCCATCCTCATGCCACTTGTCGATACAATGCATGTTTTTCACCACGAGTAACCTCGTACAAATTGACAGCGGTTGTACCACTTCAATGTATTTCTTTAACACATCAAACTCCATCACTTATGCTATTTAGTAGTCATTATATTCACGACAGTACCCAAGATTTTTTTAGGCCGGCCATTGTGTGTGTGTGTGTGTTTGTGTGCGTGCGTGTGTGCTTACACATATAGTGTTGGCAGCAAGTGCTGTTGCTGTCACCACTTTCTTTTGGGGTTCGTCATATGTGTAGCAGACAACCAATATCTTTGTCTGGGTATTATGAAGTCACTGAAGGGTTTTTTAAGCAAATTCTATTTGGTTTTGTGACTAAGTCCGGTCTCAGCAGATGATCCTCGGGCTCTATAGTTTTATTTCATACATCTATGTGAGCATTCTTGAAGACAATTGCATGCAGAATGCTCTCACCTCCTCTACCCCGTCGCTAGACGGGCACCGGTTCAAAGCTCAGACCTGGCGGTTGGCTCTCGAGCCTTCTACACTTTGGAGTTCGACTCAAAACATCCGTTCTGGTAGGCTTCTGCTACCGGCAACTGGATAAAGTGTAAGATTCCATAAAGTGCATCGAAGCAATATTGCATAGAGGGGTTTTCATCAAGCAAAACCTGCAAACGCACCTTCACTATGAGCTGGATTTTTATAGTCCCACAAAGGCTGCCTCCTAAGGACGTACTTGTAGTTTGTGCTAGGGTTGCTGGCAAGCAGCATGTGCGGGGTGGCGCGGGCAGTCTCATGCACCAGTGATCATGCCCTCGTTTCTTTCGCTGCCCGTGTTCGTAGGCTGCTGTTTCTTTTCTCTTATTTCGTTTTAGTTGCTGCTTTTTGCTTTTGTTTAGCTTATGCATTTTTAGCTTGTCGCTTGTTAGTGTGTTGGCTCTGGATGCCGCTATGCTTTGTTTAGCAGCTTGATCGCCCGTGCACTGCTGCTTTTGTGCTTAACCACTGGCTATCCTGTTCATGCTAGGTAGGGTCATTAGAACTCATTTTCTTTTTGTCTCGAGTGCCTAGTACTGCCACCTGGTTTCTGCAGTAATTCCTAAATATACCATGTATTATTCAGCAAATGTAAAGCGCCTAGAAAGAGTTCTCTGATGGTGCTTTACCAATTTTATTATTATAATTATTATGTAGATTGATCCTTAAAGACAAGAACTTCAGTCATGCGATCCCTTTGCTCAAAGGAGCTGCAGTAGCCTGCTGTCGAATCCTGTGTGCTAGCAAAATTCTCACCCTGTATAGTGCCCTAAGAGAACTTAATCTCTATTCAGGTGCTTCGAATATGCTACGGGGTCCCAACCTTGGCCAGAAAATACGTTCACCTTGACCTTGGTTAGAGGCTAGCACCCGGCCAGCTGAACCCCTGCTGCAGTGGCTGATAGCCACCTCGTACACACAAGGGTGCTCTCAAAATAATAAATTCTCATTCTTTTATTTAAGCAGCGCTTGTGGCAGACCCTGGTGCTCTGCTGGATGTAGACTGTGAAGCTCGAGCTGTTCTTACTCATCGGTGATTAACTTTTCCAAACTTTTGATTCGTGTACTTCCGATCCTGCCTTCCTTCACTGCTATTTCAATAATAGTCAACCTCTCTCAACCACCTTAATCAATCAACCATCAACAAACCAGCCCGATTCTGCTGTTCTTAATTTGTCTTTGCTGTATCAGACGAAGGCTTCTGGCTACCAAGTGCACAAACACTGCGCAAAAAACCAAATAATTGTTGAACAACTGCTTCAAAGCTACGAGTGCACTGTAGAGAGCTCTCCTCTTGCTCTCGCTTAGTTCTCGTGGCATTGTGGAGTTGCAGATGGAGATAAAAGCAGTTTTGTCGTCATTTATTCGTGGTTCGATTCGATGCTTGCTTGCGCAGGCCAGAGAAGTTCGATGGCGACAAGATCGCTGCTTCGGCGGGCGTGGCCTACGACCGCAACAATTCGGTGGCTGCTCGCAGCTGTGGCGGCGCCGAGGGCAGCGCATCAGACAGCGACGAGCTTCCCGACGAGTGGGTGAACCCGAACCGACCTGCCGCGGTGGCGCCGTGCAGCTCCTCCAGTGATGGCGACGAGAGCGATTGAGCTTGTGCTCCCCTCCCTCTCCCGACCTGCCCCCTCGGCCCTGCCAGGCGTGCGCAGCAACAGCAGCCGACGACTGCTCAGCCTGCTGCTGCAGGCTTACAAAAGTCATCGATTGTGTCAAGCAAAATGAAACATCTACATGCCCCCGACGAGCTTTTTGCTCGTAGAGATTTGGGTCGATCCGATGTCTGACCCGATGTCTGAAGGGCTGGTTAGGTGGACCGTTCTATGGCGCATACTCTTTCGGCCAGCCGAAGCAAGTCGTCATCTTCTTTCGCCTGCGGCACAGTGTGTGGCCGTTAAAGATGTGATTTCGCTCGTTGCTGACTTTCCAGCCAGTCATTCCTGCCTCGGTAGACGGGTAGCGATTGGATCGTTGCTCAAGCACTAATCGCTGGCTTTCGAGGCTGACAAGCTTTCGACCAGTGTTTGTGGGGTCACCTGTCGTAAGCGTCGGGAGAGTTGGCACTGCTGCCACCTTCGTGGCTGTTGTCCGCGAACTGCTGTCGGCCGCGAGATTCAAGCATATTGTGGCCGCAGGTGTGTTCAGCGGCTGAATCTGCTGATGAGTTGATTGTATTGCCTCCTGTCTTGGTTTCTCTGCCAAGGCGTTAGCAAGCTGTCAAATAAAGTCACTTTTGAATCACATTGCCCCGTTAGCCTGGCTGATCACCATTCGTTGAAAGAGCAAAAAGCTGCTATTTATGCACTGATCGCTGAAAAGATTGCGTGGTTGGGTGGTTGCTACTCGTGCTGTGAGCGATCCCTAACTGCTCACTCCAAATCGGTGATAGCCGTCAAGGCCCATCTGTTGCTTATAAATGAGGCTCACCGTGTGAAGCTGGCTTGGAGTACTAGCTGATTTAACAGCCTCTTTTGTATAGAGACAAAAGAGCCTTCACGGCTATCACCACCGCTTGCAGTGGTGATAAAGAATCGCCCACCGCAGGATTCGAACCCACGACCTCGGGACCGAGGTCGTAATAAGCAAACCACCTTATCTAGTGTGCCATCACGGCTCATCAACCATACAGATATACACTGAGGCACAACATATCCTAGCAGTATGGCGGCTGCTGCTGTGGCTGTAAATTCGTTCGGGTAATAGAAGGGTTGTCTGGTCAGGAATAGAGGCTGCCAGCTTCTGCATTGTCTCATCTGCTTAGCACATTTTCAAGAGCCAGAGTTTTTCACTGGGATTGTGTCTAACACCTGGCCTCTGGCACCTGTCGATATTGCTCCTTAGTAGTTTTATCAAGATCATATCAGGTGGCTGGCTGAGCCACTACCCCAGCACCATACAATGATTCCTCGAAGGGTACTTTATTCGAATCATTGGGGGGGGAGTGGAGGTCAAAGCTCAGATACTCAGTTTGGAGGTTGTTTCCTTTGACAGCAAGATGACCCTATGCAAAACTGCCTAAAAGATGCCATACCTTTGGGCGAATCTTTATTTGGTACTGGTGCAGTGGCTCAGCCAGCCGCCCGGTTTGAACGCTATGAAACTGCATGTGCATTTATTATTGACAATAGGGAGAGGCTGTGTAATCGGCCTACACCTGTATTCAATCTTTTCAGTAAAACGTATGCTCTTTGAAATGTGCTACAGAAGAAAAGACAGCACAGAAGCTGGTAGCCTCTATTCCTCTCCAGATAAGGGGTCATGAAGAATCGTGGTAGAACGATGCCACGCTAAACACATACACACTAACAGTATATCTGTTTGCTTTTGGCTTGTCAATAAATAGTGTCACTTGCTTTGCACAACTTTAGTATGCCTGGTATTAAAGAAAACCCTCTTATTACTTGAACGAATTGATAGCCACAGCATCGGCTGCCACACTGCAAGGACTGTTTTTTTCGCCAGAGTGCAGCTGTCTTTATGGGCTATCCATAAGGAATTTTGCAAATATTCTGAGTCGGTATTGGCCTGCCTATCTCTAATGTAATCGCTAGAGGTCACTATGTTAATCCATAACTGTTGGTGCTCTCGTTGCCCGCTTCCAATTCTTACACTTGAGAATATACAAGTAATCCCAGCTCTCTGAGATGTGCAGTGGATCTCGAGGCTTTGGAGGTCCATTGAGAAGATAGTTGCCGGTGGTCGAGCCTGTGGGTTACCCAAACAGGAGCCACGTGCTCCATCGTGAGCGATATTACAGCCGCTCTGTTAAACGTAATTGTGGTGCCTAGCTCTACCCAATGACTGATCTGTAAATGGATTGCTCATTGCTTGACTGCTGGCCAGAGGGCAGGTGAAGCAGTACCAGTCACCCTAGCCGGCGTAGATTCCTTGGGTTTTCCAGGGCTGGCCAATTGACGGAACGGTTGCTTGTGGTGAGGAGGTAGGACCATGCCATAGACATGCTTTTGAGATGCTCGTCGAGTCGCGTCAGTTCAGCTCTCGCATCCCGCTATCCACTTCCCGGCTTCCAGTTTTTGTTACCGCTCCTCCCACTCAGTTGGACCATTTGGCGGTGGCCAGTTCGCTCTAGCCTCAGTCACCAGCAAACTGGCTTTGTATTATTTAAGTACATGTTTTGTTGCTTTGGTTTCTCTTCGCACCAACGGACTTTTCTCTTCCCGGTGTGGCTGATGGGGAGAGGCACAGTGCACAGGCTCGAGTCGGCTCTTCTGTTGCCATGCAAAAGAGGCTGTTAAATCAGCCAGTATTTTTCGAAGCAAACAATGCAGTAGACCAAGGCCTGTAGATTCATTTCGGCAGCTGACATGTATGTGTTGGCTTTTTCGCTTCTCTTGGAGGGGGATTGTGAGTGAGCACCAGCGACGTAAGAGCGAAAGGAGTCTACATCTACGTTCACTCAGCATTGCGAGGTTTGTAAATTCATAACCCCTTGGTTACCTGATAACTGCCAACTCGGCCAACAGCTGTTGTTTGCTCGACCGTAACAACAAGGTGTTGCAAAAACAAGGCTCTAGCCGCGCAGTGACTACTAGTTCGACGAGCATCCCACAGCTGTTTGCTTGACTGGGAGCCAGTGCAGGTCGGTGAGAAGTGGTGAGATTTGGCAACTGCAACGCTGGTGACCGACCACCCCAGCTGCAGAGTTGTGCACCAGCTGTAGGCGCCTCGTTGCACATGCCGGTAGGCCAGCAAGCAGTGAGCTACAGAAGTCAAGACGGTATGTCACAGATGCATGGGTAGAATTGTACGGAGTGAACAAAGCGAATTCGCGCTCTTTTCAAACTGCAAAAGAATGCTTTACGTGCGTCGACGACCCAAGAAAACCCACTCACCTAATTGCCTGAAGGCAACGGTCAAATTTAGATGAAAAAGTAGAAACTGGAACTGGAACCGCTTACCGAAACTGGAGAAACTACCAAAATTTCCTTTGGCCCTTCTCTCACTTCACCTTCACCTTTGCCCCTTAGTTCACCGAATCCAAGATTTGCAATTTCCTGTGGGACTCTAATGCAGATTTTGTTGCTCCACAAGTAAAATGGCTATTACAGAGGAATACCGAAAAACTTGCTTCCTTCGTATTCTTGAAGGATGTAGCAAAGCAAAAGAAAGTTGTATGACTTACAAGGCTATGCACTATCCGGGTCTAAGACGCTTAATAAAACTGCCTGCGATAAATTTATAAGTTAAGGAGATTAAGCCTCTCATTGGCCTAAACCTGAATATGCCTGAGGTAAAAAACTAGGGTTACTTTCATGTAATTATATTTTGTAGGAATTATTTGCTTTCTGAAATTTGGTAGTTTGTATTAAGGATAAATAAATTATAGCAACGTTAAGTAAAGCGCGCTATGCAGGTAACGTATTTCTCGGAACAACGATAAAGCTTTGGTGAAATTCTATGTACATTTCCCACCGGTCTCCCGAGATTTGACCTTTACCCCCTCCAATGTCTAGGCGTGCAAATAATCTCGCGAGCTTGCAGCTGCGAGTCCTTTTCAGTTCATGCGGCGCTCGGGCGCCTTAGCAACGCGTCGCCCTACTTACAGCGGCGTACTCGTCCTTCAGCCAACCCCAATCGCGCTTCCATATGTATCTGGATACCAAATGCTCCTTTCTCACGACGTCTTTCCTAGAAAAAAAAGCGAGAGACCGGAGCGTCAAACTGACCGCGGCGCCAAGCCAACTCAACCCCTGCAATGACACAATGCCATAGCCAAGTCTGCCAACTTTCGGCTACGTAACATTGCTGAAATTTGGTCCTCCTTAGACAGGGATACTACGTGCAAACTGGTCCTTGCATCTGTGACATCACATCTCGCCTTTTTGTAACTCACCGCTTACCGATCTGCCAGGCCGTGCAATCGGGTGCTTATAGTTGGTTCAAAACTCGACAGGTAGGCTTGTCTGTCGCGAGCGTCACAGTTGCCAAGTACACCACTTCTCGTCGACCTGCACGGGGTCCCAATCAAACAGAGTATCGACTTAAAGGTTCTACCACACACAGAGCGTCAACCTGAACCTGGCAAACCTAATCAACCTAGGCAATGCACCGCGGCTTATTAATACTACCACTCGATTTCAAAATCGCACTGATCATTGAACTCGATCTCAACGCTTAGGGTTCAAGGACAAGTTAATGAGCGACCCTCTAATAAACGGTTCCCTCTTATTCAATTAATCTTCCCACACAGTTACCTAATGAGGAAAAAGTGCGTTTTACGCCACCGGGCCACTTCGGTATTATTGGCATTACTACGCCTCACCGGCGAATTACATTCATTCTCAGTCCAATCGCCAGCGACCAACTAACCTGCACTGGTCCAGCGAACGAGCTTTACTAATATCAATTTAAAAAAATGGAGCTCTGGAAGCCTTTCGTGGGGATTGGAGGCTGGAACAAGTTAGGCTCCATAGCACAAAAAACCTGTACCTGATTCCCGACGATAAGCGGATTCCCGAGACTGCTGCGGTTTGCTGACACTCACCTGGCTTCCAAGCAAGTGCCTAGCTAGCACCTACGAAACTATTTACAGCATCAACAGCTACTCATCTTAGCTAAAATCTACCTGCAACTGGGGCTGACCTCGGCTCCTATCAGACGAGAGGCATTGCGGTATTGTGAACTTCAGGAACCAAACTAAACGTAGCGAACTTGATTTCACGCGCTTCTGCACGCCGTAAGCAGATGATGCAACGTACTTTGCCGACCGCACGCTTGAAAGTCTCAAATTAGATTAGCAGGACAGCCTTACAAAGTACGCAGAACAGAGCCTTCGGGTCAGCAGCGCTCGCGACTACATTTCGCTCGCCGGCCACCCGTCGCAAAAGGTGAAGGAGAATGCCGGCCCGTCTTAATCGAGGGGGTGGCTTCCTTACCCTGCGACTGACTAATCGCTGCACTTTACTGCGCACTGCAATGCTGCTCGCCCCACGCTTGCGTGCTTGTGACGTACTGCGTGCGTTGCTCTGCTAAATCCGTAATGGCTGAGCCGCGGAACACGTCAGGGATTTCTCTGCAGCGCCAAACGCGCGCTCAAAGCGGCTCCTGGCTCGCCGCAGCCCTCTTTGTCTCGCGCCGAGCAGAAAACAGCGACGTGCGTCGTGCGTATAGTGACGGCTCATCTCCGTAAGGTCCCCTACCCACGCGATCGGCACCAGCTGCGCGGCCGCGCCCCCTTGAACCTTGATCCTGGCGACAGTTCCCCCTCCCCGAAGCAGCCGCTCGCGGTACCAGTCGCTACGTCCAAGCTCACCATCGGTTGTCGTCCGCTGTCGTTTGAACTTTCTTATGAGACAGGCTCATGAGTCGTGGTTTCGCGGTGAGCGTCGACGGCGGATACGAGATCGCGCGCGACCTACGTCTCGTCGCCGGTCCAAGCTGCGTGCAGCTCGTCGAGGACTCGGAAAAAGTCCGCCGCCGGCCTCGCCGACTCGGCCTCGCTGGCACGGACGGCTTTTGAGCGAGAGCCAAGCAGCGGACGCCGATTCGTAGAGAGCGCAGCGCGCGCTTGAGCCATGGCAACGGCGGCGCTACGCAGTTCCGCTCGCGTCGGCTTTCGGGGCCATGCCAGGCTGGCTGTGGCTGCTAGCGGCGTTCTGCTCGATCGGCGGCACATCGGATGCCGCCGCCGACTGGTGCGCCCTCTACCCGGGCACGTACCCCGCGAGCTGCGCCTGCTTCACGTCCGCCGATGGCGCGTCGTCGATAGCGAGGCTACAGTGCAGCAACTCGGAGGCGTTCACCTTGCAGCAGCTGCGCTTCAGCGACGGCTCCGCCATCGACGGACTGCTCGTAAGCGGAGCAGCCCTGTCGTCGCTCAACGACAGCACCTTCGCGACGATCGCGAGCGGCGGCGGAGTTGGCGGCGGCATCCGGAAGCTGTGGCTGCCGAACGACGGCATAGCGCGCATCTCGTTCTCGGCGTTCGAGCCGCTCGCGCGATCTCTCGTCTACTTGGATCTGTCGGGCAACCAGCTGCAGACGGACGACGTCAACAACCTGCCGGCATTTCCCAGCCTGAGCGCGCTGGTAGTCGCCAACAACAAGCTGCTCGACCATCCGACCGCCATTTTCTCGATGCCCGCGCTCGCCGCGCTCGACCTGTCCGGAAACGAGCTGGTCGGCGTCGCGCCAGCGCCGGCGCAGCAGCAGTGGCCGCTCATGGCGACGATGAACCTGTCCCGCAACGCGCTGCCCGAGCTGCGGCTCGACGTCGTGCTCGCCAACGCTCCCGCGCTGCTCGTCCTCGACGCCTCGTACAACGCGATAGAGTCCGTCGTCGTCGTCGGCGGCGGCGGTGGGGGCGGGGGCGGAGCGCCTTCGACGTCGTCGCCGCCTCCGCCGCGCTCGCCTCTGCTCACGCTGCAGCTGCGCGGCAACAGGCTGACCAGTCTGGAGTTCCTGCTCGACGACGCCTTTCCCGGCAACATCACCGCGCTCGGCCTGGCCTACAACGGCCTGCGCGCCATCTCGTCGAGCAGCTTCGCCGCGCTGCGGCGTCTCGCCGAGCTCGACCTGAGCGGCAACGCGCTCACCTCGCTCGACCCCGGCTTCCTGTCGCTGGCTTCCAGCGGCGGCGGCGGAGCGCAGCTGGCGAGCCTGCTGCTCGACGACAACCTGTTCGACTGCGACTGCCCGCTGTCGTGGCTGCGGACGTCGCCGTGGGCGGCCGCGCGAGCCGCGCCCTGCTACGCGCCGCCCGCCTACGCCGGCGTCTACGCGCTCGGCAACTTCCCGACGGTCGGCTGCTCGCCGTCGGCGGGCGCCGCCATCGGCGTCCCGCTGGCCGAGCGACCGACGACGCAGACCAACGGCGCCGTGGTCGCCGTGGCCGTGCTCGGCGTCGTCTGCGCCGTCGCCGCCGTCGGCTACGTGGCGTTGCGCCACGGCCAGACGCGGCGCCAGGCGGCGTCTGGGGCGGCGGCGGCGGATGGCGGCGAACTGATGGCCGACGTCGCGCCGCTGCCGATCGACGCGTTCGGCGACTCGGCGGAGCGCATAGCCGGAAAAGAGCTGCTGCTTCCGGCGTCCGCTTCGCACAAGCACCGCGGAGCCCATCCGCGAGCCGCCGGGCAAGGTGAGGGCGACGGCGCATGAGCGCCCGCTCTCAAGCCGCTGCTGGTGCGGCGACGGTGGCGGCGGCCGCTCGCGGGCGAGCTCGACCCTCGGACACCGTCGCCGGCCAACGCGTCCCGAGGCCACCGGGCCCGCCCGCCGCGAGTTTTTTCCTTATATATATACATTCGGCTTTGCAGGTAAAGCGGACGACGGAAAGGGGCCGCCCGGCGGCGGCGGCCAGTCGGACGCGGCTTTCCTCGGCGACCTGCTGGGCGCTCTCAGCTCGCTCCCCGTCTCCAAGGATGGAGAGTGCCTGCTCGCCGCGGCTCGCGCCGCCGCGGCCGCGGCAGCCGTAGAGCGAGCCGCCGCCGCCCCAGCGCGGCGCACGGCGGCCGCCGTTCCGGAAGCGTTCTCCGGCAGGCTGACGAACGAGCTCGCCGCGGCCTACATCGAGACGTCCGGAGAGCCGGATGCGGAAGGGCCGTACTTCAGCGGGCCCATGGAGGAGTTTCCGTTTGCGCCGTCTCTGTCGAGGATTCCGTCTGCCGTGTTCCGGAGCGACTCGCAGGGCTCCTCGCCGCGAGAGAGCGTCGGTATTATGACCGGAGCGGCCGCGATGGCGGGCGCGAGCGACGGCTATCTGCCCATCCGGCTGCTGGAAGGCTACGTGCTTAACTTGCAGGCGACGCGCGGCAATGCGCTCGTCGTGCCCACGGTCGTTTTGCCGCTCGTCACTTACCAAGACATTACCGCATCGCGAGACATTCTGTCCTCGATTTCTCGAGGCTCCGCGTCGCCTGAAGGAGACGGAGCCGTCGTGTGCTCGCTGCAAGTGCCTCGAGCCACAGCGGGGCGAGGCGCCGCCGCCGCCGCGTCGAAAAAGGGAGCCTCCTAGCTTTGCACGTAGCGTTTGCAAAGATCATTATTCCGATGCTCGCCAGACAGCGGAGTCGGGAAACGTGCGGCGCTGAACTGTACCGACAGGTGCAGCTCCTGCAGAGCGTTCAGCGTCTGACCTGATCGCGAGAGACTCTATTGCCAAGCTTCTTTACTATTGTTTTCAAGGTTCGGCGGCCGCCGTGCACTACGCTGCTGAGCTGGAGAGCGAGCTGCGCTTAACGTAGCTCGAGCGCCACATCAGCGCCCCTAGCGTGCGGGCTCTAGCACCCGGGCTCCGCGAGCGGCTCGCGAAGCCCGGCGGAGGCGGCGGCGGCTCCGCACTCGCTGCTCCGCTCATAACAAGCTATGCCTTCTGCTTGTCCAAAGTGTCGGCTTAACCTGACGATAGCGGCGGCAGGGGGCGTGGTGGATAGTGCAGACTTCGCATTTTCTTTTTATGAAGGACCTGCCTGCGTATGAGTGTGGACGCACGCTTAGCTGTGGCAATGCATTTACCATGCACAGAGAGCCTCCACTTCCGCCGGATGCTGCACTCAGATGGTATCGACGGCTCGCCCGAGCAGCAAGCTCGGGCGGAGGCTCGGAGTGGCATGCTGCTTCGCGCAACTACGACACAAAAGGTGGAAAACAGCACCGCCCGTTATACGCCAAGGGATCAGTTATTGGAGGCACATCGACCATGCGTAGCGGGTCAGGGACATGCCCCCCAAATAGGGATTCTACTTCAGACAAAAGACCTACTCCCGAGATCGATACTTAGGTTTCAGCCGAGAGAACCAATAAAAAAAGCAGCCGGCAGATGAGGCCGCCGACTCCTTCAAATTGTGTGCTGATTGAAGACGCCAATAACTCGAGGTGCGAACCACCAGCCACTTTGTGTCAACCAACAGCCATTCTTAACGAAATACGGACGAGCGCCTTAGCTAAGAGTAATAATAATAATAACAATGCACGTGATAAAGCGCCCTCAGAGAACTTAATCTTTTTCTAGGCGCTTTACATTTGCTGCAAAGGGACATGCAATTGAATGGTAAGTAAAATCATGCTTGAAAAACAAACAAAATGAATAATATGGTTACATGCACAGGGTCAGCATGCAAAATAATCTGTTAGACATGCCGGCCGAAGGGCCGGGCTTTTTCGGCACGTCGTTCTGTAATGATTTTAAGTAGGAATTTTTGTTGGTATCTTAGGCTAAAAAGATACGTCAGCCAGTGTGGGAGGGAGAGACTTCAGAAGCATACGGGGACAATCTGCGCAAGTGCACTTGTTCATCTGAAAATAAGCTCCGAATTCTAAGGGTCAGAAGCAGTCCACACCGCCATGAAGTAAGGGGAGGAGAAAATCGATAGGAGAATAAATGACGTTTATGCATGAAAACAGATGGCTTGCTTCTCTATAATAAAAATGACGCATTTAATAAAGGTCACTAATTTATAAGAGTAATACTACATTTTATATAGCGCCCTCAGAGAACTCAGAGTCTTTCTAGGCACTTGGAATTTGCTGCACAGGAAGCACGATCGAATGGTTAGTGGTAGCATCCTCAATAAGCAACAAGAACAACATGGTCAGGGGTGACATGTACAGGGTCAGCATGCAAGTGTGGTTAGTGGCAGCATGTGCAGTGCCAGCACGGACAAACAGATAAAGGACGAATCATGGGGACCCACTAAATGCTGTGATAAATAGATGCATTTTTAATTTCTTTTTAAACGCGGGCAAATCTGGAGATATCGTGACGCAAAGCGGGAGTGAGTTCCAGGCTTTGGGAGCATACGAACTAAATGCACGGTCTCCAAAGGATTCGAGATTTGTACGAGGTATAGGTAAACGATTAGATTCCGAAAAGCGGGTGGTGAGTGCATAGCCTGGTGGGGGAGTTGATCTGATAGGTAGGCTGGAGCCAACGCATTAACGGACGTAAAAGTGAGTGACAAAACCTTGAAGTCGATGAGCGGCTAGACTGGGAGCCAGTGTAGGTCGGCGAGAAGTGGTATGATGTGGAAACTGCGACTCTTGCGACAGAAAAGCCTAGCTGCAGAATTTTGCACCAGTTGTAAGCACCTGTTTGCGTAGGACGGATTACCGGTGAGCAATTATTACAGAAGTCAAGATGGGATGTTACAAATGCACGAACCAATTTAGATGTGGTGTTCTTGTCTAAACATGCCCAAACTTTAGCAATGTTGTGTAGCTGAAATTAGGCAGACTTGATTGCATTGATTTGATGCTCTATGCAACACCTCTAATAACAATTATAATAATATACCTGATAAAGCGCCTCAAAAAATTCAATTTTTTCTAGGCGCCTTAAATTTGCTGCAAAGGAAGCACGACCGGATCGTGAGTGATATCGTGCTTAATAAATAATAATAATAATAATAATGCACTTGATAAAGCGCCCTCAGAGAACTCAATCTCTTTCTAGGTGCTTTACATTTGCTGCAAAGGGAAACGCAATTGAATGGTGAGTAATGTCATGCTTGATAAACGACATGAATAACATGGTTAGGGGTGACATGCACAGGGTCAGCATGCAAATGTGGTTAGTGGCAGCATGCACAGTGTCAGCACGCATAAGCACATGAAGGATGAATCACAGGGACCCACTAAATGCTGTCCTAAATAGGTGTGTTCTTTTTAAATGTGGTCAAGTCAGGGGATGTTCCGACCCCAATCAAGAACCGCTATCAGGACCAGTCCTTTAAACACCGAAGATTTCACTCAGAGTGTAAAATAAACATAATAATCACGTTGAAGGATTCAATCTGATTGCGTTTACCGGTAAGCAAAACCCGCAATGACTTCTGGGTCACCTCGCCAGTAGAGGGCAGCACCTTTAACCTTCTTACGCAGGCCACGCCCACCGGTACAAACCTTGGCCAAGTCTGTAAAACGAGTCAAAGTCAAGAGCAGTACATTTTCAATGAAAATATTTAAGCTTAACGCGGTCATCGATGGGTTAAATTTGACATGCCTTTTTTCACCGGATGCTCTAAGGAAACACCAGCGCCCTTCGCTACGCTGGGACGCGCCCACTCCCGTGCAGGAAACTTTAAACGCGGCTACAGCTACCCCATTATACTTTGGTTTATTGGTCTGCCGGTGAGAACTGTGACTAGGTCGAGGTCTTTCGGAGCAGCCGAGGAACCCTGCCTGACAGGCGTGCGCGGTAGGTATCCAGTTATGCTGAGAAGACATTCTTCAGCAGGTATCCAGCAGCAGCAGCCTTGGCTGTTCGCGCTGATTGACGCGGGTCCTGTGCCGAATTTCTAATTGCGCTTGGTTGTCTGCCAACTTGAGGGTTGGGCGTGCTGCACCGATACGCGAAGGTGGGCCGACGGTAGCAGAGCCCGGCAGCAATCAAGAATGTCCGCACCTTAATAATAGTTCCTCGAATTCAATTTAGACTAGTATATTCCGACGCGACGGAGAGCCACATCTGCCCAGCTCCAGCCACGGCATATAGCTCACTAAATCCGGGTCCGACTGACTTCAAAGTACAACTGGCTATTACTTCAGCTGGCCCTTTGTACTTTTGTTAGCCGTAGATAAGAACATTTCCTAGTCCTAAAGCGCATAGTTCAGGAACTTCTAACTATGTCTTGCACTGTCATCATCTGACCGAGTTAGTATGCCAACGTTTCGAGAGACCTGTGGTAGTTTGTCGGCTGCAGCTAATGCCTAGCTGTGAGGAACAGACTCTGAAATATAGGCCTGGTATAGCTGGAACAAGATTTGGTTTTCTGCTTGCCGATTTTGTCCACGGTGTATTCATGATTAGAATAGGGAGCAATGAATGTCATAATATGAGTGCTCTTACTTCCGGTTAATAGTTACATACATCTAGCTAGCGTGTCCGTCGATTGTTTAGTTTGGGCCACAGGATATGCTTCTGTTCTGGATAGAGGAGGTATGCCTGTGCTGCCTGTATTTGCTGCAAACTGTGAGTCGTTAATGTGCTTGGAGGCATTTCTTTTCCATCTGATATTGGTCACCCTGCAGTCCCTTGTGTGAGGGATGTAGTCTTGATCCATTCCACGTGTTTGTAACAAACCTAAATTGTTTAGGGCAGAGCAAGAATGTCGGCCACTTTTGCTGCAGACGTTAGGTCAAAGACTAGTATCCACATTTGATGATGATAATAATAATTATATTTCTTTTGTGGAGCACACTAAGAGAACCAAATCTCTATCCGGGCACCCTACAACTTGCTGCAAGAGAAACCATAACCTGGGAATACTGACAAGCAAGCTACCATGCTGAGACGAGTATGCAAAAGCACCCAAGAAGACACTCGGGGCCACTGGTAAGAGAGACATCTGGTCACTTGGAACCCATGGTTAGTAAGACCCCTGGTTAGTGAGACCCCTGGTTATTGTAAGACCCCTGGTTAGTAAGACCCCTGGTTATTGTAAGACCCCTGGTCAGCAAGACCCCTGGTCAGCAAGACCCCTGGTCAGCAGAACCCCTGGTCAGCAAGACCCCTGGTCAGCAGAACCCCTGGTTAGTTGGGCTCCTGGTTAGCAAGACCCCTGGCTTGTAACATGCACTCAATCGAGGAAAGTTAAGCATGCAAAATACTCAGGAGCAAACTCAAGTTCACTAGGTACATGGAAAGCTGAGCAGAAACGACGTGTCTTCAGCTGAGACTTCAATGAAATGATGTAAAGTCAAGGCAGGTGGTGACAATAGCCAACCTGAAGAATGATCCGGACTTTTGATACTGCATGCAAAGTTAAGGCCCAATTACCGAAGACATATGTGAGCCATTAATTTGAATAATATTTGATCACTCTGCACGAAGCAATGATAATCTTAAATCTGTTTTAACAATCTAAATGCAGGCATGGATGGTAGACTTGACCGAAACGTCCGTGGACAAAATGTCTGAAGGCTAAAACCGTCCTCTGCCACGGCGCTGTGCGGCACGGTCTTGTTGCCCTGGGTGTCCAAGGTGCACAAAGACTACTGCTGATTTTGCTGTCGGGACTGCAATCGCCTGAGCCACCGAAGGCTTCCATCGCATTAGTCGGTCAAAAAGTATGCAAACAAAAATTTGCCAGTGCATTTCCACTCGTGCGATGAGGAAGCTTCACACGGATGGTCGTTACAGGCACTGCCGGCCTAGCAACGAATGGCCGTTACTCAGAACCGTCAGCAGAAAGTTAAAGGGAACCAAAGCTCGAGTGATGGTCAGCAGCAGCAGCAGCAGCAGCAGCACACGGCAACCAAGGCCAAGGCTGCGACAGCTGAGCCCTCCAGCAGCAGAAGCAGCAGTGCTGCTGTTGCTTTCAGTCTGCTGCTTGTCACGACTGTGTCGTTTGCAACCCGGCTGTACAAAGTGTCTTTTCCTGCTCATGTATGGTATGTATTCTGTGCTATCACTTCATCTGGCTTCAAGTAAGCAGCTGGGAAATGCCTTTAGAGCTTAGTAAGGGAATCATCACAGTTGTCTGCTAGCCCGAGATATGGGTAACCACATCAGCCCACTGCATATTGGACTATTAATAAGCTGCACACTGATATATAAGTAAGCGGAGGTACTGCACTGCAGTGTCCTCGAGCGGCGCTCGGCGCCCGCCGCAGGCTTCGCTCTCTCGTGGAGTTGTTTCTGCCGATTTTTCCTGGCTAAACTCGAGCAGAGGCGAATGGCAAGAGCCTGTTAGTGTGTGCTGACCGATAGAAGTTCCGGCAGCAGTCGGTGGAAGCCGTAGCATCGTGTGCAGTAAAACTGTCTGCAGATACAGCCTCGCTTAGCTTTCTCTTGGTGGCTCCCTTCCACTACCCGGTTTCAGTTTTTTAATGCTTCTAGAAATTCGCTGAGGATGCCCAAGCTGCCATTTACAGCCTTTGTTTATCAGTTGCCATGTAATCATGAAAATCGAATTGTGCTTGCTGGCAGAGAGGTAAGCAGATGGCGGTCGATTTTAGCTGCCGATTGCTGCCCGGATTCGGTGTCATTATCTCACAAAATGCACGCACATGTGCCGGCTGGCTACAGCGTTCGTAGGGGTCAGCGTTCCTGCTACCTACATTGAACTGCCAATTGCTGCCACATGCGCTGCCCACCCTTGCTGCTCCGTGTCATGCCAGTGAAGTACGATTGTAGTACCATTACTTTAATACGTCGTCTTCCTGTTCTTTTCTCTGCAAGTTGGGACGAATCTCATTTTGGCAAGCATGCCAGCTACTACATGAACGGATCCTTTTTCTTCGACGTGCATCCACCACTGGGGAAGGTAAGCCTTGCTTTGCAACTACTTCCTGTCGATGCTAATTTTCAGTTAGTGCTTCATCCCCCGTTGCTGCTAGCGGCATGCAGTGTTGTTCCGTGCAGTTCTTAGAGGGGTGAGGTGAGGAGAAGGGGGATGTTGAAGGTCTCTCCTACTTTCCTTGGCTCCCTTTACTTCTACGGCGCAGCTGCTGCTGGGCAGTGTCACTGTCAATGTCGTGCTAGTGCTGCATGCTTCTAAGAGTGTAGCTCGATTCTTGCAGACTCTTGCAGCACACACTCGCTCCTCGATGGACTGCGGCCCTAGCAGTGTTGCATTGACACCTTTAGGTGAAGCTACATTTACACAGTCCAATGTGCGTGCATGTGTGTGTGTATGTGTGCAGTTGGAAGGATAGTCATAAAAAAAGTGTGATGTGTACATGTAGCCTTACCAGTTTCATTAGTGCTTGCATGTGACTCGGCTGAAGGTCAGCATGTTACCAGCCGGCCAGCATCGGAGCCGGCTTCATTGCAGTTTTAGTCATGCCTTTTTTGTATCCTTTCTTGTGTCGCCGTAGATGTTACTGGGAGCTGCTGGCTATTTCACCGGGTACGATGGTAACCACAGCTTCGAGAAGCCCGGTGTCCCATATGGCAGCACCGAGTACTCAGGCATGAGAGCAGTACGTGTTCTGCTGTGTCACTAGAAACAGCTCCACTTTGTCTGTGCTCACGTCCGGCTGCCTCTGAGTGCTTGCATGCAGGCGTTGCTTTCTTGTGATTCGGTCGTTGTCTGCTGCTGCTATTGGTGAATCTGCTGCTGCATCAGCTGCTGCTTCTGCCTTTGGTTTTGCTGCTGCAGCACCTGCTGCTGCTGCATATGCTGCTGCTTCTGAATCTGCTGTTGCTGCAGCATCTGCTGCTGCAGCATCAGCTAGTGCAGCATCTGCTTCTAAATCTCCTGATACAGCATCTGCTGCTGCTGCTGCTTTTGCTGTTGAAGCATCAGATGTGTAGTCTGCAGCTTGCTTGTTGTGGCCAGCTGGAGTGGGGCAGTGGTGCAGTGAGGAGGCCTGCAGGCATGCAGCAGAGCTGTTCTTTGCTGTGGCTGCAGAGCTGTGCTCTAGCGTTGCTGTTTCAGTTCTGTGCCGTGCTTGGAGCTCTCATCGTGCCTCTGGCCTTCGGCATAGTGTGGGAACTCACTCGGTCGCCGGCTGCTGCGGCTCTATCATCGGCTCTGGTGCTGTTTGGTAAGCTCTGCTCATCACGTGACCTCAAGCTCCAAGCCAATGCTGCCTATCGGCTTTGCTCTGTCCAAAAGAGGATTAGCAAATACAGCAGCCTCATTTGTGTTGTGGCAGAAGAGCCTTAACGGCTATCACCACTACGTGGAGTGTGCTTAAGGATAGCGCAATGCAGAGCTCGAACACACGACCTGGGTCGTGAAGAGCGAGCACCTTACGTACTGGGCGAAGAGCCAGGGGCTCTGCTGCTGCATCCGCTGCCTTTACCACTGCTCCTACTAGCACCCCTGCAGCTGCTGCTGCCTCTGCAACTGCTGCTGCCTCTGCAACTGCTGCTGCCTCTGCAACTGCTGCTGCCTCTGCAACTGCTGCTGCCTCTGCAACTGCTGCTGCCTCTGCAACTGCTGCTGCCTCTGCAACTGCTGCTGCCTCTGCAACTGCTGCTGCCTCTGCAACTGCTGCTGCTGCCTCTGCAACTGCTGCTGCCTCTGCAACTGCTGCTGCCTCTGCAACTGCTGCTGCCTCTGCAACTGCTGCTGCCTCTGCAACTGCTGCTGCCTCTGCAACTGCTGCTGCCTCCGCAACTGCTGCTTCTGCTGCTGGCTCTGCCACTGCTGCTGAATTCAAGCAAATGCATGCATGGCTGGTGATGTTGCTGATGCTTGTTGCCTTATGATTGCAGAGACAGGCGTGCTTACTCTCTCGAGATTCATCTTGCTGGACCCCATATTGATGTTTTTTGTAATGGCCGCCTCATTTTGCCATTTGCGTGTGCGGTCAGCTACGTGAGTATCGTCTGGTTAGTGGATGCGGTTGCTGTCTTGCACAAACTATCTTGGCCTGCGTGCATGCATTCGTGCGAATCTACAGGTGAAGGGTTGGTGTGCTGCATGTTAACGACCCGTACCCTCAGTTACAAGCTTATGTCATCCTACCTTTACCTAAAGAAGGTTGAGTTGAGTCGGACATGCAAACATTGAGTGCCACCTCTGCGACTGAATTTACAATCGATTCCAATTGTCAAGCACTATGTTACTGTACGTTTGTGCACAGAGTTCTCAAGGCTGCAGTGCTTCCTCATACGGTGGGGGAGGTAAGGGGTAAGAGACAGGCAAGTCTCAAAATTGATGTGCCACTATGCCAGCCTCTTCAAACTATGCCACGATTGGCTGGCATGGGGCACGATCAAGGTTCAGCACCCCTTTGAAATAATAATAGTAATACACTTGATAAAGCGCCCTCAGAGAACTCAATCTCTTTCTAGGCGCTTTACATTTGGTGCAAAGGAAACGCGATCGAATGATGAGTGGTGTTATGCTTGATAAACAACAAGTATAACATGGTTAGGGGTGACATGCACAGGGTCAGCATGCAAGTATGGTTAGTGGCAGCATGCACATTGTCAGCATAAGCACATCAAGGATGAATCACAGGTACCCACTAAATGCTGTCCTAAATAGGTGTTTTTAATTTCTTTTAAATATGATCAAGTCAGGGGATGTCGTGACAGAAGTCGGGAGTGAGTTCCGGGCTTTGGGAGCATACAAACTACATGCAAGGTCTCCAAAGGATTTGAGGTTTTTACGAGGTGTAAGTAGACAGTTAGTTTCCGAAAAGCGGGTGGTACGATGCTTGGCCTGGTGGGGGAGTAGATCTGATAGGTAGGATGGAGCCAAAGAATGAAGGGACGTAAAAGTGAGCAACAAAACCTTGAAGTCGATCCGTTGCTTGACTGGCAGCCAGTGCAGGTCGGCGAGAAGTAGTGTGGTGTGACAACTGAGATTCCTACGGCAGACAAGCACAGCTGCAGAGTTTTGCACCAGCTGTATGCGCCTGATTGCGTATTTTAAGATTTAGCCTCTCATATTTTTTGTGTGCGCTCGTGGCTGTAACAATTTCTTTGGTGACCACTGTGGGGTCTGGTTTGTGGGTAGAAAGCTTGGCAGGGACGGTTTTATAAACCGTAACTAATCAGGCTAAGGCATGCATGCAACAAGCTGGGCACTACAAGCTTGCATTACTTGAAGTTTCAAACATTTCTTTGAGTACATTGAAATTTCAATCCCTGGGGTGCTGCAGAAGTTGTCCGTCAGCCTAGGGATATGGGGCTTTCACTTCACAACCCAGGTCGTGGGTTTGAGCCTTGCCTCAGGAAATCTCGTGTTGCCCATTGCGAGTGTTGCCCATTGCGAGTAGCTGCTAATGTTCTTCAGCCACTATATAATGAGGCTGTTTAATCAGCCAACATTTGCTTAAATTTGCTATTAGCTGCTAATGTTCTTCAGCCACTATATAAGGAGGCTGTTTAATCAGCTAACCTTTGCTTTAGTTTGCTTTCGGCTTGATTGCATCCATTTACCTTTTTTTGTCTAGTAATGGTTTGCCTTTCACGGTGTCCACATGTAGCCACTTAATGGAGAAACTGATTTTACAGTGTGTAGCCACACATTTGGGGCAATTGCCACACATTTGGGGCAATTAGCAATTGCAACAGTGGCCCAGCTCTCTGCCTCGCTCGACTTCTTTGCTTGATTGCACTGTGAGTAGCTTGCAGGTTGGAAAAATGAGCCACAGGCTGCAAGATGGGACGAACGGTCGGCTGCTCTGCCTGCTTGATCAGACCTGCAAACGTTTCCTCGAAACGAGCTTACCTATACTATGGAATCTAAATAATTACATTGGAGTTTAGTTTTTTCGGCCTGCTATTGCAGATTGGATAGTTTTTTTCGGCATGCTATTGCAGATTGGATTGCAGTTCACTAGTGAGGGGGCCACGTGCCTCGTGCTGCTAGCTCTCAGCGCACGGTTTAGGTTTAAGCTTGTGGCTTCAAGGTTTTTTGAGGGGCGTAGGTTTGAGGCCTTAGCTCCCTAAGCTGTAAACCTAAACCCCCAAGAGCGTTTTTTTCGTTCGCCAGCCGGCATTTCGGCGCTGTCTCACTCGGTTGTATGGCCTGCTGAAATCACGAAAGTGCTGCTCTCTCCCACTGCCCAGGCCTATTCCATCTGCCTGCCTCATTCCCGAGTCGACGGCCACTGTCCGGCTGCCATCTGAAACCCCTACCGTGCACGGCTCTTTGCCGTCTAGGTTTGAAGATGGCCGACTGTCTACGCGATGGCTCGCCTGCTGTGGCCTCTGTCTAGCATGCGCCGTCAGGTGAGCCGGCTTCGGCCGCTTTGCCACTGCCGTCGCGAGTCTCTCCTGCTACCGGCGCCTGCCTCGGTCGAGTCCTTTGAGTTGCTCACACGTGACGTCGGTTGCTAGATGTGCTCGCTCGATAGGTGGCGCTCAGGTCCTCATCTCCTAGTGGTAGCCCACTTGCCGATCTTCCGGACCTCGCTAGGCAGTCGAGCACTTTTTCCGTTGCAGTGTAAAATTCGTTGGTTTTTTCGTCGTGCTGTTGATCGGCCTCAGCACTGCAAGAGATCTGTACGTGCTGCTCGGTGTACCGACGGTGCCTCTGGTAGGCAAGCTCGTGCCGCATGCCAGGCTGCTGTTGAGATCGTAATGGAGCCTACGACAGTGCAGCGCCTAGATGTTGTTGTCTGCCGGTACTAGGCTGGGGGCCCTCCCGACCTTGACTGACCAATCAAGGCTCAGCGTTCCTGCTGCTGGCGCTAGCAACGGCGCTGGCCAATCGGAGTGCAGCGTTCATGGGCCCAGACGACGGAAGCCCCGTTAGGTTGACCTCTGCAGAAATAATTGTTGATTAAACGTTGTCCAGTTTGGCTGTGTTCCGGGTGCTCCAAGTCATTTGCTGTTTAGTAATACGTGAGCACACACACACACACACACACACACACACACACACACACACACACACACACACACACACACACACACACACACACACACACACACACACACACACACACACACACACACACAACACTGCTGTTTGCTCTAAGCAGCAGTAGCCAAGAGTTAGTTGTTAAATCTTTCGAGGCAAACCGCAGCCTGTCCTGTGCTACTATTCATCAGCCGAGGGCAGCGGTGGAGCCAGGATTTTCATTTTACTGGGCAAGACTGACAGGTCGTTTATCTAGGGGAAGCTAGACCTGCAAGATTTTCATGTAGGTGGAGCTAGATTTGCAATTATCGAAAAATCTTAGCGAAAAATCTAATCATAGCGCTTATTCGATGCGAACGAGGCAGTCGCTCATCGAGTGGAATTGAGACATAATTTCAACGTTGCTGACGTAGGGGATGGGGGCATAGGAACTGGGATGAGCCCAGTTGCAGCAGCTGCCTTGCTGTAGGGGGAGAGGACAAATGCTTCCTTGCCCCCTGGCTTTGCTGCTGCTGCTGCTGCAGCTAGGGGCTTGCAAGTGTCTTGAGAGCAGTTGGGGCCCTTGTAGTTTGATGTTGCTGAAATCAGCAGGGCTGTCAGATGATTGCTCGAAGTGCATGTGAAGGTACCATGTTTTTGTATGGCAACATCTCATCCGCACATCGATGCACGAGTTGACAACTTGGTGAGCCCTCGGTCACGTGAGCACTCGCATGTGAGGGGCACCGGAGGCTGCGTTGTTGCCTCTTGCTCCCACTGCATCAGTCGATAATTGCATCGGAGAGGTTGACAGCAAGGCTGGCAGCTGTAGAGTGCTTGCCTTTGCTTAGGGAGAAGTGTCTGCTCACTAGTTGCATCACTGTGTGAAGGTAAAAGAGGTACCCGGATGTCTTCTTGACCTTTTGAGGCCAGCTTCTGCTTTAGAGATGCTTGGTACACGGCCAGTACTTGCTGCCAGTTGCACACATTTCTGCCGGTACAAGTGTGGTTTTGATGTCGCTGCACGGAGATGGCCATTAAAACCTAGAAATCACGAGGCAGCTAAAGATCTCAGGGTACTGTTAGGAACATTATTAGGAAACATCTGGACTATGTTAGCACAGAGGCACTGCCGTGATCGGGTCGCCCTTTGAGTAACTTCTCTTTGCATTTATTTTATTTATTATTAGATATTAGATTTTATTTATTTATTAGACAGGGAAGACCGGCTCCTCAAAAGAATGGCTCTGAAAGACACGTTTGCCACTACTGATATCATCTGCCAGAGTCTCTGCCAAGCAACCGAAATGGTCGTAAGCCTTATGAGTAGACGGCTTAACGAAGAATGACTGAATGCATAGGTAGCCAATGGCAAGCCACTGTTGGCTGCGCTGCACGAAAAAGCGAGGCTGGATTTTCCTTGGCGATCCCAGCATTGGACAGCTGCCCAGTGGAGCGGAGTGCTATGGACAGAGGATTCCAAATGCAATCTCTTCGGCTGCAGCAAAAGGAAGAAGTACGTTTGCCGGCAACTGGGTGAAGCCTACATGGACGTTTGTCTGAAAAGGACCTTGGTATTCGGTGGTGGAAGTGTAATGGTGTAGGGGTTGCTTCTCAACTTCCGGTGTTGGACGTCTGCAGAGGATTCAAGGAATCATGAATCAAAATTTCTATTTCGACATTGTGCAGACTGTAGGCTTGCCTTCTGCACGGGCTCAATTTCTGTTGGCAACATGACAAAGATCTGACACACACTACTGTGGCTGTTAACAGTTTTTCACGAACCCCACCGAATTCGGCTTCGAGCTAATAGGGTCCGGCAGTGGCCAAGCCGAAGCTCGGCCTTGAACCTAAGAGAACATCTGTGGGACGAAGTTGAACGAGCCTTAAGGTTTATAGTCCTCTGGCGCACGAGACCCGATGAGTCTTTTGAGGTTTTAAAGCGCTGCTGGGCGCCAATTCCTCCAGAAACGTACTGGAATATGGTGGAGTCAATGCCGATGCGATTGGATGAAGTTGTCAAAAAACAAGCTGCCTCGACAAATTATTGATCGTACACAACAAATTGCATGCAACTACATATTTCTTAGCTTTTCTGCATGGTAAAAACTGCTATAGAGTTAGATTTAATGTAGATAGTGTGTGTTTTAAGTAAAATAGTGTGCCGGTAGCAGATGAATAGAAACTTTTGGAGGGTAGTGTATGTTGCTTCACTTAGGAAGGCACTCGATTAGCCATGTTACTACATTTCTCACCGACATGCACTGGATCTCCACGAAGCAGCACGTCAACTTCGAGGTTACTTACACTCACTTGCAGGGCCCTTCTTTTTCTTGCTCCGGCGGCCTGCCTGCCTGCCGGCCTGGCTGGCACACTTTCTAATCTGGCTCCCTGTCTGTGCCGTCTGCTCCTCTGACTCAAGTCGTTCAGCTGTGCCTCAAACCAAACTCAAATCCTTCGCAAAGACACACCGTGCCTCGGTTTCGTATGCTCGCAAAGCCCACAACTCACTACTGATCGATACCACGCCATCCCCTGACTTTTTTATGTCGTGAAAACGAAGATAAAGCGAGAATCTGTTCCGCTCGGCATTTTCTGCTCATGCATATCGCTGTGTATTTGGAAACACTAACTTAACACCCACAAATGCTAAGTGGGGGTTAAGATGAGAGATTTCAATAACACAAAGCCTAAGCAGCTTTCGGCTCGCATATAGTAGCTAACAAACTCCATCTTGCACGGCAAAGGGAAAGTGAGAAGCATAGCTGAGTATGGAGGGCAATCGAGGACGTGAGTAGCATGGAAGTATCTAGCTCTGTCTGTGAATCAACAAAGTCACCAAGACTAATCTGGCGTTTAGCTGAAGTTTTATATAGAGCACTCAAAGCTTAAGTGGCTTTGCGTACTCGAGATTCACTGCAGTTTGTTCGTCAAAGGGTCCGGCCTGCGGTCTCATGTCCCTGCTGCATCTAATGTCTGGGCTTGCTGTGACTTCCTTTGGTTCCCCTAGCGTAAGGACGTAACTGTATTTTACTCTGTTTTAGATGCGCCTCGTCGAGCACCTGGTGGGCCGCATCCAGTGCTTGATTCTTCTTCCCATCGTCGTCTACTTGTCTATATTTGCTGCCCATTTTGTAGTGCTTAGCAAGAGGTGAGAGCCAAAGCTTCGATCGTGCTCTGCACTTGGACTAGCCGAGCGAAGCCGCGTAATCTATCTAGTAGTGCCTCTTCTTGCTTGCTTCGTATGCTCCCCACTGCGTCAGTGTTGACCCGATTAAACCCGTGCTCTGCTGTTTAATGTTACTTCTCATCAGCACTGTTGCCCTAGCTGCTGCTTGGGCCCCATTCATGCTGCAAGGTTCTCATCAGCACTGTTGCCCTAGCTGCTGCTTGGGCCCCATTCATGCTGCAAGGAATTCCCAAGACTCATGGGATTTGTGCTTTAATTGTTCTGCTCCTTAGGCATGCAGCCTGTGACCATCTGCTCGAGTTTGTGAAACCTCTGCAACGAAAGCTCTCCGTTTTCTAGGAAGAAGTGTGCTCTGTGCTGGGGTGTGAGTATGGCCTGAGAAGAAAGGTGCACATGTCTGTGAGCAAGGAGGTGAGGGAGAGAGAGAGACAGAGACCAAGACATAGAGCAAAATAGAGACCAAGGCACAGAGAGACTGAGTTTAACTGAGGCAGACCCAAGCAGAGGCAGGGTCAGACAAAAGGAGACAGAAGGAGAAGAGAAAGTTGAGCGGGAAGAAAGAGAGAGACAGTAGAGAGAGAGAGAGAGAGAGAGAGAGAGAGAGAGAGAGAGAGAGAGAGAGAGAGAGAGAGAGAGAGAGAGAGAGAGAGAGAGAGAAAGAGAGAGAGAGAGAGAGAAAGGAGAGAGAGAGAGAGAGAGAGAGAGAGAGAGAGAGAGAGAGAGAGAGAGAGAGAGAGAGAGAGGCATTTGCATGCTGACCCAGTGCATGTAACCCCTAACCATGTTATTCATTTTGTTTGTTTTTCAAGCATGATTTTACTTACTAATCTATTGCGTATCACTTTGCAGCAAATGTAAAGCGCCTAGAAAGAGATTACGTTCTCTGAGGGCGCTTTATCAAGTGCAATATTATTATTATTATTATTATTAGAGAGAGAGAGAGGTACAGAGACAGAAGACTGGTAAAAAGAAAAAAGATAAAGAGAGGAGATAGAGAAGAGAAGAGACAGGAGAATAATGATAATAAAAATAATAATAATAATACACTCGATAAAGTGCCCTCAGAGAACTCGATCTCTTTGTAGGCGCTTTACATTTGCTGCAAAGGAAACATGATCGAATGGTGAGTGGTATCATGCTTGATAAACAACATGAATATCATGATTAGGGGTGACATGCACAGGGTCAGCATGCAAGTGTGGTCAGTGTTTTCATGCACAGTGTCAGCATGCATAAGCACATAAAGGACGAATCACGGGGACCCACTAAATGCTGTCATAAATAGATGAAGAGAGGGAAGAAAGAGAGAGTGGAGAGGGAGATCAAGTTATGCTGGTAGTGAGAGAGAAGCAGTGCAACAGCTGACATAATTAAATAATTTTGATAAATTCATTATATGATTATGAAACTACGCAATGAGAGACTTAGAGAGAGAGCAAGAGAGAGAGAGAGAGAGAGAAAAGAGTGAGAGTTAGTAAGACTCAGAGAGAGAGAGAGAGAGAGAGAGAGAGAGAGAGAGAGAGAGAGAGAGAGAGAGAGAGAGAGAGAGAGAGAGAGAGAGAGAGAGAGAGAGAGAGAGAGTATGAAGGGGAATGCTCAAGAGAAGCCGAGAAAGACAGTGGTAAACGTGTATGGCTTGCCACTGGTCTTTCTATGCTTTATTTACTCATTGTCTAGCATCTGTTTTCGGTTCCTCATATACCAATTCAAACGCTGAAGGTGGAGGAACAGCTGCCTCAGTTGAGTAGCTCTCCCCTTCCGGCTGCAGGCTTTTCGTCGTCGGGGGGGAGCTGTCCGTTGGTGCTTGCATCAGTTGTGCTTCTGCTGTGCGTTGCACATAGATCATTGCACATAGATCATTGCACATAGATCATTGCACATAGATCATTGCACATAGATCATTGCACATAGATCATTGCACATAGATCATTGCACATATATCATTGCACATATATCATTGCACATATATCATTGCACATATATCATTGCACATATATCATTGCACATTGAGCAGTGCTAATTCGTTGCAGTGGACCTGGCGATGCATTCTACAGCTCCGCCTTTCAGTCGACACTTATTGGAAATCCACTGTATTCAGCAAACCTACCTGGTTGTAAGTGTAGCACTCCTGCTTGCATGCACAGCTGTTCTGTGACCATTGTGTGAGTGCACGCCCGCCTGTATTTGTGAACATGCTGTTGAAAGCATTCAGCCTCACACGTGATAGTGCGATTAGTGAGCCGTATTTTGGCACCGGCTATAGTCTAGGTGCACCGTTAGGAATGTCATTGGGCTTTTTTAACCCGGTGCCCCTTTCACTATTTGTGTAATAGGGCCACTTTCCTCCACCAAGCGGGCAGATTCACTGTATCTTTTGATTGTTGGAAGACTCGGGTTTCTGAAATCACGGCTTGCATTCGACCATACAGTACATTTGCTGGTTTTAGTTTCTTAGGAAACACTACACCGAAACGGCTCCCGGTTGTAACTGGTACTTGTCAGAGCCGTATAACGGGGATATTGTAGCTCCGAATGAAAAGAAAAAGAAATTGTTCGTGAGAGCCATGCCGGCGGCCCTTCAGGGCCTGACGTGAAGAGGTCTCCGTAAAAATGGCAGGCACTCATTGGGAAGTTTTTGAATTCTATTTTGTTATTCGGCACAGGAGTGCTGTCAGGAGTTGCCTTTTGCTGCAAGAGCCCCAGAGACTTGGCTACCAGCCATACCGACCGTTCTAATTACACTTTTCCATCGGATGGTTCAGTTCAGAGAGCTCTATCACATGATTGCATCGAAGACAGCTCTTGCCATGGTTACTTGTTATTGCTTTTAGGCTATTACGTGGTTGGTAGCGGATTGCCAGTGCTTGGGCTTCCGGGTAATGACTAGCTGTCCTCAGAGTGCATATAAAAGCCCGTGGCCTGCTCTGCTGTGCAAAAGCATTAATAGTGATAATAACCTTAACAATTTATAATTTTTTATAACAGTATCAGTAAACTAAATCTGTGTAGGCACTTCATGCTGGCATCGAAGAAAGCAGCGCCTAGAAAGAGATTGAGTTCTCTGAGGGCGCTTTATCAAGTGCATTATTATTATTATTATTATTGTCAAATGATTAGTGATATTAGCAACACGAGTGAGCGTGTGGACTCGCCTCGCCGAGTCGTAGTAGAAGTACAATATTGTATATAAGCCGCGTGACGTAAGTTCGTGATGGGTGACGGAAGTGACGGACGGACTTTGTAGCTTTAACAATTAGGGGTGCGCAATTGTAGTGACCATAAGCAGTCCAAGGACAGTTCACATAGATGGAACGAATGCTTTAATTAGCAAGTAGGCTTTTGGCCTCTTTAAATGTCATCAAGTCAGGGATGTCTTGATGTAAGTCAGCAGTTCAAGAGTTTAGCTCAATTCAAAACTCAAATTCAAAATTCAGTTTAAAAAATATCAATAGTTTCCAGACTTTTTGAAGCTGAAGGCGTGGTCTCCAAAGGATTTGATGCACCTTTTCCACCTATGCGATTTGCTTTAGAAAGAGATTCGCTTGTCATTAGGTGCTATAACATGTTTTGTTATTTTTATTATTAATCAAGAAGGTTGAGATGAGCAGACGATGGATGATCTGACTGTGATCACCTAAGGAGCAAGCAGTTTAAATTGGGTTAGTTGAGCAATTGACTGGAGGGTCCTAGAAGTGAGCGACAGAACATTGAGGGCAACACATGCTCTTATCTTCGACGGGTGCTCAGCAGAGCTTGCTCTGCGGTGTTCATCACGTGGTTTTGGCAAACCTAGTTTTGGCATGGTCATGCCATGCAAAGTGCATCCCTTTACAGACCTGGCTTATGGGGCCAACGTAACACTAAAGAGCAAGCAGACCAACGGCGGTTACCTTCACTCGCACGCTCACCTGTATCCCGAGGAGCTGGGACCGGCACGGCAGCAGGTACTGCAGCTTCCTGCCTGCTCTTCATGCTCTGCCTTTCAGCCGGTGGGCGGCCTTTCGACTCGTCGTCCTGCACTGCTTCCGCCTGCCGTGCTTCAGCTGCTGCTTTCGGGCGTGGGGGCATGTCAGTGGAAACAGCATTGAATGCTGATTAGCCACCACCATGTCTAGTAGGACTGCAAATGGAGCTGTCTCACTGCTTACACCTTTCTCTTTCTTCTACAAATGGGTAATGTGTCCTCTTGGTCTGGCAGTTGAGCCAGGATTTCCTGCGCAGAAGGCAAGCATCCCATATGTGAGGACAACTATTGTGGTGTGCACAACTATTTCCTCGTTGCACTAGACAGCTGCGACCTAGCGACTATAGCACACCGGACTAGTTTTCTTGGCTTTTTCCGTTTTGCAGAGCTCTTGTCGTCAGCAGGCGTTGCCAGGCTGACGACTGTCACCGACACTTGAGACCACTTGCAAGCTCAGACTGGGGGGGGGGGGGTATTCTTTCCTGCATTGTTACTGTAGTGCAGCCCGAAGTGAATAGCATTGCCGACGGCAGTAACCCAAAGTGAAAGCCATGTTGGCTTTGAATGTGGGTTAGAAAAAACGCCAACCCAATACCTGCTTATTGCTCGTGGCTTTGCACTAATGCAGTCAGCTAGCATGGCATGTTGTCTAATCTCTGAGCCTGAATTTTCTCCAGACTTTGTTTTTAAATGTTTACCCCCATTCCTGACTCAATTACAGCCGTTCTTAAAAGATGTATCTATAAAAATATATAAATATGATAATAATATGATACATAATATATCAAAGCATGTTTCTGTGGTCAAGTTTCTTTGAGATTTCCTATTTATACCGTGCAGTCATCAAAAACCCTAAACTCTACACCTGTAACCATATTTTGCTTGTTGACATTGCGCATGTTACCACTAACCATTTGATCATGCTTCTTTTAGAGCATATGCAAAGTGCCTAGAAAGAGATTAAGTTGTTTGAGGGTGCTATACAAATGTATTCTTATTATTGTTATTATTATAAGGTGTGGCATTGTGACTCACACTCTTGTTTGATGCAGGCTTAACTCACTCTTTCAAGAAGCGATTATATACTGCTTCCTCCTTGAGGGTCCAACTTACTGAGCTTTTGCTTTTCAGTCTCCCCCGCAGAAGACTTGCATCATTTCTGTATTTTTGCAGCAACGAAAAATGTTGCACACTCACCCCCTTGGCTTACCGTCTGCCTAGGGCCCACCCCTTAGAGCTGCCCAGTCGTGGACTCCTCCACCTTGGTTCTTTGTTCAATCGCCTCTGACTCTGTCGACTATTGCTTAGTTCTTTATTCTTAAATTAATTTTTCAGGTGTATATTCGAAAAAATTTTCCATCAAAGAATTTTGAGCATCGTAATAATAATAATAATAATAATAATAAAATACTTGATAAAGCACCCTCAGAGAACTCAATCTCTTTCTAGGTGCTTTACATTTGCTGCAAAGAAACACTATCGAATGGTCAGCGGTAGCATGCTCGATAAACAACAAGAATATTATGGTTAGGGATGACATGTGCAGGGTCAGCATGCAAGTATAGTTAGTGGCAGCTTGCCATTGTGCTGCTGACGGCTCGAGTGTACTGCTGCATTAGCTAGTAATGTCAGCTAGTTGCCGTTGGACTGGGTTAGCCTGGGAGTCTGTTCAGCAGAGCATCCTTGGGTGACAGCTAAATCTAATTGCATTCATGAAGTGCAGTTTTTGGCAGATTTTTTGAGTGCTTCTGGCTATCTATAGGTCCAAAACCCCCCACAAGTCTTTTGTCCCCCGCTGTGCTTTATTTAGTTGGGTATATCTCATGCAATCGATTTCTTTGAGATGAGGGTATATCTATCTGGTCCTGTTCTATTTGTGCCCAAATTAAGTAGAAGCCAGCATCGAAATCTCGTATTGCATATGGCTGGCATGTGCCTAACACCCACAATGGTCTGAGAGCTGTGGTGTGGCATGGCTGTTAGGATTTGCAAACTTGTGAACCTGAATTAGTGTGTTGCACACAACAGTGGCAAAAATGTTGGATTATTTTTATGGCACCAGCCTTGCTCGTTTTTTGTATAGGTAACTACGTACAGTCACAAGGACTTCAACAATGACTGGATGATTAAGAAAGGCAGCAATGGTACACTGTCTTCTGCTGCTGCTGAAAAGGTGATGTCAGGCGATGTTATAAGGCTTGAACATATCAGGTAATACCTTGGAGACCCTGCCAACAGTGCCAGCTAAGACACAGGCAGAACAGTCTGACGTAATATACCTGCATCTGTAATTCCACCAAGCCATAAAGACCAAGTGGGTGTTACTCAGGAGAGTTTTCTATAGCATACTCAAAGCCTAAGCGGCTTTCGGTGTGTGAAGATGGTAGCCAACACACTTCATTTCATGACACAAAGAGAATGTGAGAGGCATAGCAAAGACAGAAGGGCAGTCGAGGAAGTGAGCATCATGGACGCAGCAGCTCAGGTTGGCTGGAAAGGAAGTGCCAATGTTAGATGATTTAACAGTTGCACGCACCCGCGCGCACACACACACAGCAGCAGCAGAAAAGCCACAGCAGCTATAGGTCCATCTTGCTGCAAGAGCAGTAGAATAGCCTTTTGCAGAACCTCAACTCATGATCTGGGTCGTGAAGGGCAGGCATCTTACCCCCTAGGCTAATAGGATCAAGTCGATTTGAAGCTTGATACTGAGCAAGTGATGTGCAGACAGACGTGGTGTGATGTAGCTGGTACGATGCTTACGTGCTGCTGGGTCTTATACTAGTTGCTAAATGGCTTACGGTCTAGAGTTTTGCCCCTTGTCAATCGAGTGGATTATTATGACATGGCTCTTTGTTTCTGGGGTGGTATATTTAATATTTTTTGTGGGTGATGCCACATATTCTTTTTTAGTAGTAGTATTAATCATTTATATAGCACCCTACATGATCAAATCTCTTATATGCACTTATGTATGCTGGAAAGTTAGTTTGGGATAGCAGCACGGCATCAGCTTGTATAAACATACAAAGAATAATTAGCACGGAGCAAGCAGATGTTTAGGGTTAAGGTTTTTGGCCCAGCGGTTAAGCTTCTCGCCCCAACCAAGTTCAAGGTGAATGCTTTTAATGGCTGAGTTCGTGGGCTCGAGCCCTGTGGCATATGTGCCTGAATATAGATTAAGTTCTCTCAGGGCTCTGTGCAAATATTTGTTTATGTTTTGTGTTTATGCTTTCAGGAAAAAGTGAGTTTTTAGCTTCTTTTAAATGTGATCAAGGCCATCCAACATCCATATGTCGTGCCATCATTCGGTAGTGAGTTCCTGGTTATTGGAGCATATAAACTAATGAGGCTGTCCCCAAAGGATTTATTGTTGAGCCAATGCTCAGCTAGATGATTTTAGTCAGAAGATCGGCTAGTACGATGCCTAGCCCGAATGGCAAGTAGCTCGGATAGGTGAGCCAGAGCAAGAGAATGAAGGGGCCCTGAAAGTGAGTGACAGACACCTTTGGGTTGATAGAATGCTTGAAAGCGAGCTGTTGGAGACCGGCCCTAAAAGTGAGTGACAGAACCTCTAAGTCGATAGGCTGCTTAATGGTGAGCTTGTGCAGGCTGGTGATAAGTGGTATAATGTAGGAGTTGCGACATTTAAGACAGCCAAGTCTAGCTGTAGGATTTAGTACCAAGTGTAGGGTGCTCATTAATAAGGCCTATAGACGTTCAAGGGGTGAGTTACAGTAGTCTAAACAGGATGCCGGAAAGCACGAACCTGCTTTGGAATCCTTGTCTAAGCAGGCCTGACTTTTTGGAATATTAAGTTGCTGAAAGTACACACTTGACTTTGCAGCTCATGTAGTTGTCTAATGAAAGGTCACTTTGAATAGGGCACCCTGAGTTTGCGTACAGATGCTTCAGCTGGTATGTTGGCCGAGCCCATTTTGAGGGTAGGTTTTCCTATTACCAAGTGACTGACTAGGTTTGCCTAGAATTGAAAAGGTCGTTTTATCGTCATTCACTCTGAGAATGTTTGCTCCCATTCATATGTAAATTTTAGCGATTCATACTGCAATTGAGTTTGAGATACTGTTACTGGCAGGGATGAATGATGTACAGGTATTGCTGAGTGTCATCTGCATGAAAATGCAAGCCTAGGTTGTACTTGGCGATTAAATTTGCAATTGGGCAAACTAGGTTGCCCCCATGGGCAATACGGTGCGATTTAAAAGATCTGTCCCCCAACGAGCCATTTTTTATGGTGTCCTTGTGCTGTAGCCTCTTTACAGTGGTCTCTGTTTACAGTGCCCACTGTCAGTCTAAGCTCCAGCTCTTTTTCGACTCGTCGGTAGCTGTAGCTACCACTGCAGCTATCATGCTGCTTGCACCATGCTCGGCTTAGTGCTTTCTAATAGCTGAGAACGTGGCTCGACGAGTCCTTTAGCAACATTTAGGCTGTAAATGCCACAGTAATCATGACAGTGCATGCATGGGCGCTGGCATTTAATCTGCTGAGCAGAAGATTTGTACCTTGCTACTCGGTTGCTGTTGTATTGTCTTTTAGGACTCACAGTAACTTATATGCTCACGATTTTCCTGCACCTCTGTCGAGAACTCACAAGCAAGTGTCGTGCTATGGAATGGTAAGCTTGCAAGGGGGTCGTTGTGACGATTGATGGCCTATCGATGCCCTGGCATGTTGCCATGGCTGGGCTAAGTCCAGTCGCTTTTTCTCCTCATAAGTGCTGTCACCCTCCTCAGAATCTCCTTACAATATATATTTGAATTCTTTCTTCCCGAACTAGATTTATATAGCCGAGTAATTTGTGTTTAGATGTCCTAAGTTCAGATTTCAGGATCAGGCCTTATTTCTATAGAATCCAAGTTTTTCTTATTTCGGCCCTAGGGACAAATCATAATCTGTGACTGTTTAGCCATTGTAGAGTATTTAAAGTTGAATGTGGATCCTGGTAACCGACAGTAGAACTTGGCTCTTCACATAGCAAAGTGAAATGTCACATTCTATAAAGAAGAGAGTCAACCTTGTCTTAATCCATTACATCATGGAGCTGCAATATGTAGGCGCACCCATCACAGCTATGCAAAATTAGTGAAACTGGAGAAAACAAATTCCACATATACAGTACATAATGTACAGCATTCAGCATGCATTAAATATAAATGTATTCAATTTTATGTGCTATATGCACCAAACGTTCAAATTAATTTGTGAGGTACCGTTTTGTGAGAGCACTACATAGCATCTTACTGTTGTGCCAAGCAGAATTTAAGTCCATTGTATGACTGAATGCCGACAACGATAGCAAGCAGGCGCACTCGGTCGGAATTCTATATGTAAGCAGATGAACAAGGTTGCTGCTATCCCAATAGTGTAGCATGGCAGGACGGCACCTCGGCTAGAGCTATATATGGCACACTAGGTAAGGCGGTTGCTTTCACGACCTCGGTCCCGAGGTCGTGGGTTCGATTCCTGCGGTGGGCGATCCTTTATCGCCACTGAAAGCGGTGGTGATAGCCGTAAAGGCTCTTCTGTCGCAATACAAAAAGAGGCTGTTTAATCAGCTAGGATTTATTTATTTATATTCAGCTGCACATCAATATCGTGACGATTTCCATACACGTACATACAGCTGTCTGTAATTAAGTGCAATTAAAAGAGATCTCTGGGTGTCGCAGGTAATTTGGCCACCATCTCCCCTAAAAAGTTACACAGCTAGCTTAATATAGTTTACTAGCTTGAAATGAGAAAAATTGGCTGAGAACTTTGATTTGGAAGGCGGCCTGAATGTCCGATGACCTAGGTGGTGGGCTACCCCTTGATTGCCAAGCTTCGAGTTTATAGTTAATGGAGAAAAATCTGTGTAGCAATAACAATGAAAAGGTATTCCAAAATTGTATTGATTAAGTTTCATGTGAAAAGAACATTAATTCAATTTTATGAAGTTAGTTCGTCAGCACTCGGTAATGAGCCTTGAGTTGTGCATACGGAACGTAAATGCGTGCTGACGGTTTAAATCTATATCAACTATGCAGACTGCCCCTCACCCCTTGGAATCACGGGTAGATTCTACGTGTGAATGTCCATCGCTTACCAAAGGTAGATGAAGCTCGACTTCTGGTCAGGCTCACTCTGGCAGCTCACTCCAATGTGCCAGCTCTTCTGGTCCAAGCGAGAAGCACTCGCACCGGAAGCACCATTGAGCGACAGCAAAGTCGTAGTGCAGAGAGCTGGACTTCCTGGTATGCTAAAGTCACCCTTTGAAATCCTTATAAGTTCATTGCCTTTAAAATTGTGCCATTTTTATGTTCAATTTCAACTACAAGAGTGCATTTTACAGCTGCGTATGCAAATTAGCAAATTATAGGTAATTAATCGGTATTAGTATAACAGTTGACTTTCGTGCTCTAATCGTGGATGTGCAAAGCAAGGGGGTGTTCTTCCTTAATCAGTGAGACTTGTTCCAATGTTGACTCATGTCGGTGAGACTGCATCGATCATGAGATGGAGAGCAATCGCTGCATGTACTGTTTTATTCTTACAATCATGTAATATAATGTATCTCCGGCTGTAACTCCACAAAGCCACCAAGACTGTGAGGGTGTTACACAGGAGAGTTTTGTATAGTGCATTCACAGCCTAAGCGGCTTTCGGTATGCATTCGGTAGCCAACAGACTTCGTCTCACACAACAAAGAGAAGGTGGGAAGCATAGCCGAGTCAGGAGAGCAGTTGAGGTAGTGAGTAGCATGGAAGTAGCAGCTCAGAACCGCTGAAAAGGATGAGCCATAGTCGGCAGTAGTAGAGTAGATGTCGTTGCGTAAGAATTGTGGAAGCGAGTTCCACAGTCTAGGACCTGCAGAGCTAAAGCTTCTGTCGCCAACGGTCTTTAAGCGGAGGAATGGGACAGCTAATTTATTGTCCACACAGGATCTGAGGGTGTGAACAGGCTGAAACTGATGCAGCAGTTCAGCTAGGTATCATAAACACATATTTGATTGCCGGAGAAATTTTATAGGTATTTTCTTGACATTCCCCCTTAATTGCAAAACACTGCAGAGCAGACGCGCACGTTCATGGGCACGTGTCTTCGAAGGGACATACACATTTTAGGCATGCATGCTCATAAGTATGCTGCATTTTATATATTAGCTGATCATTGTCAGTACTTTATTCCCTGAGCCGTTACTATGAAAATATGTTCAGCCACTATCATCTTGATCGAGTACTAATTTTGTTGAATCTTATGTGTATTGACATGTGAATCCTGGTATTTTAACATGTGCTTGCATCCTGCCTCTAGTTAGGTGTGTAGGCATTCTTGGCACAGGGGTTAAGGTGGCTGCCTTTAAGGACCGAGGTCAAGAAGCTTGCCTTAAACGACCGAGGACGTGGGCTCTACGGCCCTACGACACATTTAAAGCACATGGATAGAGATTCAGTTATCTTAGGGCCCCATACAAGATTTTTATTTAACTACCGATCGCTAAGTCCACCATGTGTACTAACTCAATTATTATCGGTTTGGTTGTTTTTTTGGTGGTAGCCCGAGGACACCCCTTGACCTTGGTAGTCCGTATGCAGGACCTTGGTTTATGGTGCAATGTCAGTTTCCCTGTGAAAGTTCTTCTGCAACAGGATTTGATCCTGTATCCACAATCAATACATCGAGGACACGGCAATTCCTCTGGCTCAACTGCATGAAGTTATTAGAGGGAAGTTTTGGGGATCGGTTAGCTGGAATGCGTTGTACCCTACGTGTATATATTCGTCATGTGCTGAATTGAGCTGGTGTACACGTGCATGTGTTTGCTTGTGTGCTCGTGCATATGATTTCGCAGGTTGTTTCCAGATGTTCGGATTGAATGCCATTTTTATGTGCACTAGAATAAATCTACAGCAGTTTAGATAGACCCCCATATAAGTAAGTCTCCATTGAATGTATGAAATGCAGATGCCTTGTCGTTATGGAACCGATAATTCTGTTGGTGGTCCTTTTGCTAATGTATTATCACTTTACATTGATTACTTCTCGGCCTATTTAGTGGACTCAGATAAGGAGGTTGCATACGATCATTTGGGGCCAGCATTTTGTGCCTATGTTGTCATTATTGGTGGCTCTACAGTTTGCTTTGAAAGTGCAACCTTTGGATATTGCCATTCTTTTTGTTCTTCTTTGCAAGTTAATAACTAAGCTTGTTATGTGAATCGCATGTGTATAATTGGAAAACAGGTGTTGCTTGTTGACATTTAAACTGGTAACCCCTTGTGGTTTAGAATGCCACAGGCGATATTAATGACGAGTTTCGGATCGAAGTGGTCTCGAACGCTGGCGACGACGGCCGCATTGTTCCTGTGGTCACCATATTCAGGCTTGTTCATATTTACCAGCGCTGTGTCCTTGAAAGCCGCAATAATCGCTTACCCAAGTCGTGGTAGGTACCCTTTCTGAGTTTACTGTCCCCAGCCAGCATTGCCGTGCTGGAGCTAAGAATTTTTGGCAGCATTTGTAACTTTCTTTGAAGGGGTTTTGAACAAGGCGAAGTAACATGCAACCCGAACCGTAAAATGTCCGACAGGTCTCTGTGGAATATTGAAGAGCTAACCGATGAGCGAGGTATGCGAAGTATCCTACAGTTGTCAGTGAACATGTGCTTGCAGCGGTAGCTGTGACCCTGCTTGTCCTGTCGTTCACGTGGCAGCATCAAGATTCTGTTCCTTAATCGTGTTGGACATCTCGAATGCCATTTCATGGAGACACGCTTGTCCGTAGTATTTTTCTCATGCTCACAATCTATATGTGGTCTATCCTTCGTTCAAGCTGCTCTATTTTTTCATCTGTTATTCTGTCTTGTCATCTTCACTTCAGCATGCTGGGTAATGACAGTAAAACCAGTGCGATATATGTTGATCGCAATTGTAACAGGAAGTAGTTTTTTGCACTCTGACCGTGAAGACAAGACTAATGTATTAATAATAATAATAATAATTATAATAATGTCTTTTGCATATCTCCTTAGGAAAGCAAAATCTCTAGCTCGGTGCTTTGCAACTTGCTGCAAAAGAAGCGATAACTAACGGTTAAAGACAGGCAAGGTATCCTGCTTTTACAGGGATGGAAAAGCATGCACGTATTATGCTGACACCGGCATGCAAAAGATTACAAGAAGACACTCAGGGCCGATGATTAGTAGGATTACCCGCGGTTAGTAACACGAATCATGCTAGGTAAGCACACAGGAGAAAGACAAGCTCCCCTCCGTGGTTAAGGGAAACGTGCTGAGCAGAATGCATGCAGTGTCACATCATGCTCAGCCAATGTAAAGCGCCTAGAAATAGATTGAGTTCTCTGAGGGCACTTTATCAAGTGCATTATTATTAACATTATTATTATATGCTTTAAAGATGCAAACTCAATGCAGGTGGTGACAGCAGCCGGAAGCAAGTTCTGGCTTTGGGTGCATATGAAGTTCAGGCCCGATCACCAAAATATTTCAATTTAGTGCGAGAAACAGAGAGACGACTGCCGAGGAGCGAGTTGTCTGAGAGGATGAAGGAGGTTGAAAAGGTATGGTGATGCGTGCAAGGAAAGCAGGCCAGAGAAAGAGGATAATGAAGTCAATACTAGCTAGATGTCCTATTGTCCTACTAACCGGTGGCCCCGAGTTTCTTTTTTTTTGTGCTTCAGATTGCCGATCTAAGCATTAAAATTGTTTGCTTTTGTATGCTTTTTTAAGTTCGATAGCATGCAGGTCATTAACAATTGATTATTTATTCTCTGGCAGTGGGTTGTAAAGCGCCTGGTTAGGGATTGTGTTTTCTTCGGGTTATATGCAAGCGGACTATTATTATTATTTGATGCTTGATAGAGAGCTAGTGAATCTTAGACACTGGTGTAATGTGGCAGCAACATTGGCTATAGACAAGACAAGCTGCTGACGTTTGAACTAGTTGCGGTATAAAGACATTTACTCCGGCACAAACAATCCTCCCACCTTCAATTCTCAGTATTCGAGCTGACCAGAGCTCACATATCATCAAGCGTCCTAGAGCTTTATATTCTGCAATCATGGACATGTACAGCAAATGTATCCAATCAAAATCAGAAATTTCTCTAGCTTCATGTAAAACAAGCAGAGCCGAACCCACATATCAAATTTCACTTTGATACATTAATTATTAGCCGAGTTATAGAATACGCATGGCACCAAGCTACTCTGAAAATTAAGATATAAAGAAGTCACAAGAATGTACCTCGATCTGCCAAAGTTCGACAAGTTGGGATACAAGTCCCAAATGAGCAGGGATTGGTAAATTTTGTCATTTGTTGATATATTGCTTCCGGTTTACATCCGGATTAGACGTGGTTTGAATAATCATTTTTCTTTGATATAAGAGTCGCCAGAACTTCCTTCTACCGTGTATGAATGTGGCGATGCTACTGTCAGTCCATCCTCACATGCTTGGCATTATGGAAATTAGCTCAGCATATAACTGTGTCGAATTACTTAAGCTTATCATGAAAACTACTTTGTCAAGCTGACGTACAGCCATTCTAATGCAAAGAAAAATGTGCAAGCTTCCTGTTCCACTAATGGTAAACTATATGCTCCATTTTTTGCTAGGGTCGCTAGAACCCCTCATTTGATTTATGATAAAGCGATCTGCTTATGAAGGCATGCATTAAGCCCGTGTTTCCCTACCTCGAGACTCTTCTTCAGTGTTCATGTGCCAAAATGCTGACCCACTTGTCACCTCTCACCAGCTTGTAGACCCTTGTAATCACGACGTCTGTGCTCTAATCCTTTACTTGTTGATTGTCTTACTTCACTGCTGATCTGTTTTGTATGCACTGGCTCTAAAGAAGTAGTGACGATAGTTAGACAGCTGTTTTGAAGCTGTTTGCATCTTTCGGTCTATTGCAGTTGCAACCATAAAGCTAAAGTCGTTGAAGCCAGGTTTCTTTGCACGACTGCTGGAGTCACACCGTGTCATGGTTCAGGTAGGTAGTTTGTCATCATGTTTATCATCCTACATTCTATGCCAGTCTAAGGCTGCAAGCAGAACGTTCTCTGCTTGATTTGTGCTTGCGAGCGTTCCTTTAGCTGCATGCTTGATTAGTATTTCTCTGTTACCTGACTTACAGCTATTAGGAGCAGTTCAATTAATGCATAGGTGCTCAAGCCTGACTCTTCATGATTAGTAGCTGCTCTTTTTATGTGCTGCCTGTGTGATTATTGTTATTACAGATTCGGAGGGATATCGCTCACATGCGATCGTTGGTTTATGGTGTTTGTGCGTGTATATACTATCCAGCATAAGTTGCATATACACTTAAGAAGTTTTAACGGTGGAATACATAGGCCTTGCCTCGTTTCCGAAATTCCGACTAAGTAGCACACGTTTTCTAGTCCAAGTAATCGCATGTCACATCTCAAGAAACCGACTGTTCTTCTGCTGTAGAGGGAGGCCTGTTAAGTCTTGTGATACTGTTACTAACTTAAGTCCTCTGCTGTCACCTAGAGTACTGACCTTAGTGCTCTTGTAGTTATAACTTAGGCGTAATTATAACTTACATGTGAAGCATAAGTATTCCTCATTGCAATTTCCTGTGCTAGTGCCAAGAGGCTTCTGTAATGTCACTATCCATCATTGCAACCATTCGTGTTGGCACCAAAACCATGCTTCAAAACTTAAACCCATTTCTATTTTACCGCTAGACCAGACACTGAATGTACCCATAATAATAATAATAATAATGCACTTGATAAAGCGCCATCAGAGAACTCCAATCTCTTTCTAGGCGCTTTACATTTGCTTCAAAGGGAAACACGATTGAATGGTGAGTAATATCATGCTTGATATAACATGAATAACATAGCTAGGGGTGACATGCATAGGGTCAGCATGCAAGTGTGGTTAGTGGCAGCATGCACAGTGCTAGCACGGATAAACAGATAAAAGACGAATCACAGGGACCCACTAAAGGCTGTGATAAATAGATGCGTTTTTAATTTCTTTTTAAATGTGGACAAATCTTGAGATGTCGTGACGAAAGGCGGGAGGGAGTTCCATGCTTTGGGAGCATACGAACTAAATGCACGCACGGTCTCCAAAGGATTTGAGGTTTGTACGAGGTATTGGTAGACTGTTGGATTCCAAAAAGCGGGGGGGGGGGGGTACGATGCTTGGCCTGGTGGGGGAGTAGATCTGAGAGATAGGCTGGAGCCAAAGAATGAAGTGACCTAAAAGTGAGCGACAAAACCTTGAATTCGATCCGTTGCTTGACTGGGAGCCAGTGCAGCTCGGCAAGAAGTGGTATAATGTGGCAACTGCGACGCTCACGGCAGACAAGCCTAGCTAATAATAATATTAATAATTATGCACTCGATAAAGCGCCCTCAGAGAACTCAATCTCTTTCTAGGCGCTTTACATTTGCTGCAAAGGGAATGCAAATGAATGGTGAGTAATATCATGCTTGATAAACAAACAACATGAGTAACATGGTTAGGGGTGACATGCACAGGGTTAGCATGCAAATATGGTTAGTGGCAGCACGCACAGTGTCAGCACGCATAAGCACATCAAGGACGAATCACAGGGACCCACTAAATGCTGTCCTAAATAGGTGTTTTTAAGTTCTTTTTAAATGTGGTCAAGTCAGGGGATGTTCTGACGCAAGTCGGGAGGGAGTTTCAGGCTTTGGGAGCATACGTACTAAATGCACGGTCTCCAAAGGATTTGAGGTTTGTTAGCTGCAGAGTTTTGCACCAGCTGTAATCGCCTGATTGCACATGCAGGTAGGCCTGCTAGCAGTGAGTTACATAAGTCAAGATGGGATGTCACAAATGCATGGACCAACTTAGACGTGGTATCCTTATCTAAACAAGCCCGAATTTTAGAAATGTTATCTAGCTGAAAGTAGACTTGACCGTGGAGCTGATGTGGTCGTCTAACGAGAGGTCACTTTGGAACGTGACACCTAGATTTCAAGCTGATTCAGCAGGAGATATGCTGGCAGAGCCAATTTTGAGAGTCAACCTTTCCAGTTTCTGAATCACACTGGGTTTGCCCATAATTAGTACGTTAATTTTATCATCGTTTAGTTTTAGAAAATTTGCTGCCATCCAAGTGCGGATGTCATCAATACATGCAGCAAGTGAGTTGAGAGAATTCGAGGTGCTCGAAGGCTGGGAGGGATCAAAGCAAAGGTACAACTGAGTGTCATCCGCATAGAAGTGAAAGCCTAGATTGTGTTTGGCAATCACATCAGCAAGAGGGAGAGTATAAAACGTGAAAAGAACCGGACCGAGCACGGAGCCCTGAGGTACCCCATATTTCACAGGTACCTTGGATGTTCTTTGTCCATTCACGTCAATACTCTGGAGTCTCCCACCGAGATAGGACCTGAACCATTGCAGTGCAGTGCCAGTGATGCCCAGGCGAGATGAGAGGTGCTCTAGAAGAACTCTGTGATCACACTCATGCTCGAGTTGGCTTTCTGACTTTTGCCCAGAGGTAAGGTGCTCACCTTGAGAGAGCAAGGTCGTGGGCTCAAGCCTCTCGGTATATGTAAAGCATCTGGGCAGAATTTAAGTTCTTTTAAAGTGCCATACAAATGAAGTATTTTTTGTTCTTGAAATAGGTCAGCTATATCTAAGATTTTAGTGAATTTCAAGCTGTTTTTTATTAGGAATTAGTGTGTGAATGTTTGTGTAGCGTTAAATTGAGTGAAATGTTATATCATTTGGTTGACCACTGTGACCCGTGGTTCAGGGCAATATGGCTTTTTTGTGGTTACAGTTCACCAGAGCCATTCAGTGAATCCTCAAATATATGTTGGCTCATCACAATTATTATGGCTCAGAATGCTTGCTGTGAGTGTCGACGATAGTCGTCCTGTCAGCGTAGCCGCAGTGTGTTGAGTAAATGTCAGTCCTGTCAATCCCACCAAGAGCTAGCATCTGGTTACTAGCTCACGGTGAGCAGCAGCTGGGTCTTAGCATGCTTTTCATAGTAATTTTGATCCAAAGAACTATCAGCAAAGATTCGATGAAGACAGTATAATGATAATGATAATAACAGTAACATTAGTAATAGTAATAATACTACTACTAGTAAAAATGCATTTGTGTGTGGGCTCTACTACTAGTGAACTAAATATCCTGTTGAGTAATTCTCATATTTTGGAAATGAAGTGTGTCTACTGACTAATGATAAGATGCACCATATCAGCACATTTCAGCATATACAGTACAATTCTCACGGGTAGAGCAAGTGCTGTAAGAACAGGACAATGTCATCAAGCTCAGGGAATGTCGTGATGTCAGTTAGTAGTAAGTCGCAGATTTTGGGAGCATAGGAACTAACGGCACGAACATCCAGCATCTGATGTTGGTAATAGTAATAGCTAAACAATACCATCTGAGTCGGAGGAGTGGGTGGTACGATGAGAAGCAATGCAACTCAGCTATGGCTGGGGAAAAGGCCTGACCGGTAGCGATGGTAGCGATGATGGGAGTGATGGGTAATCGTCCGGCACTGGACGTCCGACCGTTTATTAACCACGACTGGCATTGTGGGATGCAGTCTTAATCTAGGCAGTTTTAACTGCACAAAGGCCATGCAGAATCTATTCGTTCGAAGCTTGAACAGTTAAGATACACAATCACTCGGCTTCTGAGTGATATGGTTGAACTGTGAATACTCGTCTGCCCCCACCAGGCTGATATTCTGAACCACAACAAGTATCACACTCGCGACTTTGACGTGTTCAAGTACATGCCCGTGCAAGCAGCACTTTACCGTCAACGGGTGTTATGGATTTGCTTACCGCGTGGTTGGCAGCTCAGTGCCTAGCACGTGTTTCCTAAGCTTGTTTGAGTCAGCCTCTTTGTCTGCAAACATGATGGCTGCCGTCACTTTTAGCTTTGTGGTTTTGAGCCAACAGGCGTGCGGTCACACGTGGTCTGTTGGATTTGTTTCCTGCTTCTCTCCAGTTAGTTCGAAGGACTGTGACTTGCATGACAGCTGACTGGCATGTGTTTCGTGAATTCGAAGTGTATCGGGTGGAAATACAGCGTTTGCCATCGAGTTGCCAGCTCGCTACGGAAAAGCTTACCGGCACCAGTCTGATTGGCAGGCAGCCTGTCACCCCTAATAAGCCATGACATCACTTCGATCGGCGTTTTAGGGAAACGATAACTTGAAGCCAAAGGAGGAAGAATTCCACTCGAGGCCCTGGATGTGGCCCATAGATTACAGAGTAAGCTTTTTGTGTTTTGTTGCTATGACTCGTTGCTATGACTGGCTGGTAAAGGAAACAAGAGCTCACAGTTAGCCCCGGTTTCGACACTGGCAGTGGTTGCAACTGGTGTTGCCTAAGTCTTTACGGAGCAGCTTATTCAGCTTTCAGCCGTCCGTTAGTATTTGTGACAGCCGTCATGATAGGCAGTTTAAGTATGCTCCTCCTGTCAAGCTGCAGACAGACATGCGCTTGTGCGAGACAATACAAAAGGCTTGCCAAGCCACAAACAAACGTGAGTTAGTTTTAAATTAAGAATCCTTTGTTATGTGATATTCTTTAAGCAAGAGTTAGCAGGCATGTTTCTCAGCTATTTATTACTACTAGCTTCCACTAGCAAGTAACTCTTTAAGGTTTGGACAGCACCTCTTGGATATCCTGCTGAACTCGTATTAAGGTGGACGGAGAGAGAATTTTTAGAGTTAATGAGCTCTGACTTGTGCATGCATCCGTCTTCTGTCACACAAATGGTCATGACTAGACTTAGGGAAAATTAAACTCGGATTATCTCTCCGGTTGGTCCAGGGGTTTGCTCACACATCACGACCCATGTCGTTGGTTAGAGTTCTGCAGAAGGCAATACTTAATTGCCAACTGCAAGCAGGGTGATAGCTTCTAAGGCTCTTCTGCCGTTATATAAAGAAACTGTTTGATCAGCTGATCATTTTTTTTGCTTTGTTGTATTCGGCACTAAGCTAGTCTCAAGCAGTTGCCTGCCAGGGTACCGAAACTGCTTTGCCAGCTCGTGTCTAGCCGATGTTAAGCATTTACAATGTAAAGCTCTTAATATTTGCTGACTAATATTTGGCCCTGCAGAAAATCCCATAGGTTTTTCTCGATCTCCTTCGTGTGTGAGCTCGGCTGCACTGTCAAAGTTAAGTCCTTATCAGTCACATCTTTCTCGTGACGTATGCAATGAGTTTTCTGCACGAATTGCAAACATTTATCTGGTGCTCTAATATTGCAATTGATAAGTTTGACTATATGTCCAAAGCAGTGAGTAAATCATGAACACACACAACTGCACAGTTTTATTTTTGAGGTTTTTGTGTGGCAGTCTTTCGAGCCACATCGGCAGCAAAGCAAACGAAGCAATACTGCACGACATCAAAGGCATCATCTTTGTCTTTCCTTATAGTCATTGTTTATTTGACAACCGTTTCTTGCAGCTGACCTCAGCCTCTACGAGCAGCCACTGACGAATTTAGCAACAGTAAGAAGTATTAATTTCTTGACAGCTCGGCAACTTTCAGTTAGGTCCAACACACTTGTCACGCGACTCCATATTTGTGGCCGTATTCTGGACCTCATGCTCACAAGGATTTTTAGTTTCAATGACCTCATTATGTATTTATCTACCATCTCGGATCTTTGCTCAGCATCGTTTGACATTAACCTGCCCACATATAGACATGTCAGTGTCGTGCTTATAGAGTGACGTGACTTTAAATCATTGATGCAGAAGAATTTTGAAATATCTTTGCTTTGCAGTTTTTCCCGATCCAAATTCGTCCCCATGACTCTCTTTGATATAAACTTGAAATATGCAAGTGCTCTACAAAACGCTTCCTCCACTATAGGCGACTGTACGGAACCAAAGAGAAATCTTTCTGTTTACCCACAAATTTCGATAAAAATGTGCCATGTAAAATGCAGACTTGAGCACCGTTTGAGGAAGATTGGCTCTAACACGGACTTATCTACTTCTATAAATCTACATTCGGAAGCTTAGGAATGTCAATTGCAAGCGGCAGTCTCTAGTCGTACTCCAAACATTTTTTATATTACAGGGAATTATTAGCTTGATATGGCTGAGCAATCTCAGTCTTCGGGTATTGACTGAGTGAGTTGCTGAAAAGTTTTCTGCCTTCTTCGTTGACGAAATTGCACACATTTGTACCTGAGTTATGCCAATTCCGTCTGCTTCAAGATTGTGTCGAAAACTGCAAGCTTATTTAGGAAATTTTTTAAAGTTTGTGCTGATATGGGTACAACAATTTAAGCTAGTAAAAATAGCCTCTCACCTGCAGATCCTATACAACCTCTGTTTGGTCTTCACTGAGAGACGAACTTAGCCTAGCCGTAGCTAAGGTTTTCAATACCCCACTCGATTAAAGGATGGTTTCAAAGCTATTCAAATCGACCGTCGTTCGACCGATACCTAGGCGCCTGGATTGGATTCTGGAGTTAGGATCTTCTGGACTTCGGTCAGCAAATGCATTCACCTTGACCTTGATCGGGGTGAGCACCTTAACTACCACTCGTCCAGTCTTTTTTCTTCCTTTTGCACACGATCCTGCAATCAATCGTCGCTGGATAGCTTGTAAAGCATGTTGATAAAAGTGATTTATTGGAAACTTCATGTGAGATTTAAGCGATGCCATCGTTGAAATGGAACTGCTTGCCTCCATGCCGTGAAAGGCATTCTAAGTAGCTAGTATGTTTATAAGTAATCCTTGGTCATTCTCAACCTATCGGCATCTTTGACAATGTTGATCACGAGATTCTGCTTGAGTGATCAAGAGAGAAGAGGGAGAGAGAGAAAGAGAAGAGAGAGAGGAGAGAGAGAAGGGAGAGGAGAGAGAGAGAGAGGAGAGAGAGAGAGAGAGAGAGAGAGAGAAGAGAGAGAGAGAGAGAGAAGAGAGAGAGAGAAAAGAGAGGGAGAGGAGAGAGAGAAGAGAGAGAGAGAAGAGAGAGAGAGAGAAGAGAGAGAGAGAGAAGAGAGAGAGAAGAGAGAGAGAGAGAGAGAGAGAGAGAGAGAGAGAGAGAGAGAGAGAGAGAGAGAGAGAGAGAGAGAGAGAGAGAGAGAGAGAGAAGAGAGAGATAAGAGAGGGAGGAGAGAGAAGAGAGGAGAGAGAGATTAGGAGCAAGCGCAAGCAGCAATCGATTCGGTTGACTACGCACTAAAATGATTTAGCATGATGCAGCATCTGTAAAGTGCCTAGAGAGAGAGAGAGAGAGAGAGAGAGAGAGAGAGAGAGAGAGAGAGAGAGAGGGAGAGAGAGACATTCAGTTCTTTGAGGGTGATATACAAATTTGTTATTATTATTATTCAAATCGTACAACTGTCTAATCAGTGAAGGTCGTTATTTGTCCATTGCCTTTATCCGTCCATTATGCTGAGTCTTTGAAGAAATAAATTCAGGCCTGTGACATTAACTAATATTTCTATGCCGCCGGTTCACTGCTGTATCTGTTACTCAAGCAGAATAAGGTGCAGCTATTAATAGACCGAATTCCTGAATTGCAGACATTTGCTCCTAGTTGTCAGCCGATTTCCGTAAACCAACCGACGGTAAAAATGAACCTCACAGAAAGCTCTCAATGTACAGCTAGAATAAGCAGTCTTTCTCTCCTAAAAATTTAAAATTAAAATCTTAGCTGATTTAGCAGCCTCATTTGTATGGCAGCAGGAGAGCCTTATTGGCTATCACCACCGCTTGCAGCTGGCAATACACAGGATTGGCCAACTGCAGGATTTGAACCCACAACCTCGGTCTTGAAGAGCGAGTACATAACCTCCTGGGCTATCAAGGCTCTCCCACTTGTTGGTGACATAGTGCAACCGTTGCCGAGCGCTCACGATTGCGATGTACCCTGGCGACTGGTTGGCTTTTAAAAGTTTTATTCAGAAGACCATCTCCTCAGCAGCTCATCATGTTCGATCCCGGTCTAGAATTAGGGACTACTTATCGCAGTGAGTGGCTAAAGATCTTAGTAGCTCTATCATTCTCCGTGGATTTGACTACTGTAGCTCAGTAGTATCAGGGCTACCGAAAGAGCCATTAAGGCTCTACAGTTGGTGGTGCCCGTGGCCACTAGGTTCGTCTTAAGATCCAAGAAATTTCGTCACACAGTCTTGGTGATCCATGCTCAACCCTTGTGAACGATCTTGTTGCAGGGACAGCTGTTTTCTTCACGCGACGTGCACATTCTTCTTCTTGGAAACCCAGTCATATTCTGGTTAAACCTGCTGGTACTCGTGTGCGCTTTGATAATGTACCTGTTTGATGCCGTGAGGCAACAGAGGCAGTGCTTGATATCGGCTGAGTGTCAAGGTAAGCGTAACCATCATCCCAATCGCTGATCTGTCATTCAATCATAAATCATTGGTCTCACCGCCTGGAAAGATTAGAACAAAATGCAGCTAAGCTTCTGCTGCTAAGCTTGGGCAATCCTATGTGTCCTACAGAGTCCTTATGCTTTGCAGGCATCCTGTTCGCTGACTGCTAGCCGTCTTGCTTTCTGAGCTTAAACATTTACCATAAGACTAACATCTTTCTCGTGATATGGTCTGTGGTCATATATACGTGCGTGCGTGGTCTAATAAGATGTAATAATTCAGGGGTCAAAAACTAGTGAGCCAGTCCTGGGTCGGGCGACCGAATGCCCCTTGGTCTGCCCTGGGCTATATCTCATGGAAACTGCAAACAGCTATTGACCTTACAACAGCAATTAAATATACCCTTAATTGGAAAAGTTAAACCGGCATTCTGGTTGCGTATTTCTGGATCACCTCAAGTTGTTTCATGTTGTCTGGCTGGTGGCTAACTCTTAAGATCTGGGGTGTAAATCGACCAAGTGTGCATTTAAAAGGTTATGTGGGTATGGGGAATGCCAGCTGCCTCCCGCTGAAACTCACACCTCAATATGGTGGCACTATTTGAGAGGGCTCGTGTAGTGTGTAGAGTTTTCAAGGCGTATCTTGCCGGTCAAAAGCAAGCATCACGGGCAGATCAGATAACTCTTGGCCTTCCTAGTTTGTGACTGAGTGGGCTGCTGTGAGGAGCAGCATTGGTGGATGCTGCCCCTACTAATGTACGGCCACCGGCCAGGCATGCCGTGTGCGTGCGTTGGTTTTGAGCCTGTGTCCAGCTGCCACCAGGCTGGCAGGCTGAAAACGCCGGTTTGAGTGGCTGCCCGAAAAAACTGTAAAACCGTGCCCGAGCCGGTGTGTTCGACAGCTGCACTTGGAGGCATGCGTCAGTGAAGGGAAGCCGAAGCTAAGGACCAGCCCAATAAATAGCAGGAGTCTGTCGTCGTTCGTCATTGCAGTTCTCCTTCCTTCAGTGTGCGACTGTAGGCCAACATCTCCGGTGGTGGGCTGCTGATGGGTTGCTGCTGCCTCTGTGGCAGTTGCTGCTGCCTCTGTGGCAGTTGCTGCTGCCTCTGTCGTGATTGATGATGCTTATGTCGGGGTGTGAATGGAGCCAATCAGCTCCCGAGACTGTGAGCCTACTGAAGTCGCTGATGCAATGGTGAAATATGTTCAAGGAACACCAGACCATTGAAATAAAAGAAGTTGATCTAAGCTGGGCTCGAGTACTGATTGATGTACTGGTTGCATGTGGATGCTGACTTCCTAGTCGACTACTTCTTGCTTACAACTCTTTTTCTGTCAATTATGAATATATCAGCTAATGAGTTGAAGGATAGCACAGATATCTGCCTTCAGTGCCAATGACCCGGATTCAACTCCGGATATCATGCAGTCACATGTGCTTATAACTGAGGAGAACTCGAGAATTGGACTTATTGCAGATTCTGCAAAACTGAATGCACGAAGTGCACTCAAACACAGTAGTAGCAGTGGTAACTGTTCCTCAAAAGTAAAACTAAAATATACCTACAAATTATTAATTGCACGAAGGGAAATGTCATACTTTGCACCCAAAAGGAAAAAGATCAGTTGATTCAACTGCCTAATTTATAGAGCAGAAGAACGTCCTTAGCAACTATTATTTGTTTGCAATGAGCACTTAAGAACTACCTGCTGCAAAACTCGAGCCGATCTAGAAGGATCACGAAGTGCCAGAAGTGGACCGCTGGGCTAATACCATGTAAGGAGACAGCACAGCAAAAGCTGAGGATATTTTACCAGGCATGTCGGTCGACTCTGGTTTCTGGACTTGGACTACTCATGAATGCTCATAGAAATTAAGCCACGCCACCCGGACCAGCTCAGGTCTAGCAATGATTTGGCAATTTGTTATTGCAATATTTCAGATTCTGTACATATTCTAGTAATGACTTAGAAAGTGGTGTCTTTTCAGAATTCGCCAGTAAGCAAATCTAAATTTGTTCAAGCTGGTTTTACTAGTAAGCACCAGTGCAGAGTTTTTATTCGAATGTAATCCTGAGGTATGCCTGCAAACAGTTTTGACGTTTGGGTTTGCAGAACTGAACCCGAGGGCGTATGCTGCTTTGCAGTGGCTATTCATCGGCTGGCTCCTACACTACATTCCGTTTTGGCCAATGACGCGTGTGCTGTATTTCCACCATTATTTTCCTGCATCCTTGTTCAGCAGCATGATTACAGGTAAGTTTTTCTTGAGTAGATGTGTATAGGCTAAGCACGATGGCGCAATACGTTATTTTGCCACATTGGTTCGCGAGTATACCAAAGTATACCAAAAGGCACAGTCCACTCTCAATTGTTTTCGCTTTGTTAAGTCTACATGTGTCTTCCTCTCATTCCAAATCCATAAGATCGGATTCAATCTATCAGAAAACCACCGATATATGTCTCTGCAAAATGCTTACAATAATGGAGGGTAGCTGATTCAACAGCGCCATTTAAGTGATAATAATGCTCGGAGTGATAATAATGTACTTGTATAGCACCCTCAGAGAACTGAATCTCTTTTCTAGGCACTTCACTTATGCTGTAAAGGAGCCATGGTCATATGGTTAGTGGTAGCATGCTCAATGTCTACAAGCATAACATGGTCAGAGGTGACGTGCACAGGGTCAGCATGCAAATGTGGTTAGTGGCAGCATGCACAATATCAGCATGCATAAGCACTCAAAGGACGAATCGGAGGGACCCACTACATGCTCTGATTAATAGGCGTGTTTAATTGGTTTGTCCCACTTTATAGCATCATCATCATTGCTACAAGAGTTCTCTTGGCTTCTCTGGCTTTTTGGGTCGCTCAGAGCAATGAACCAGAGCTATGACCCAAATATTCATTATTAGCAAATATACTCTTCCATGTGACTCGATCTCTTTTATGTGCTTATGCTTGTCATAATTGCACATGTTTTAATCACTAATAAGTTATGTGATTCCCTTTTAGCCTATATTAGGTACCCAGAAAGGAACGAGTTTTCTTTGGGTGCCATACAGATGCTATCAGTATGATAACATTAATTGTTACATAGTTAGGTAGTCTTCTATGTAGGACCTCAGCCACACGGCAGAATATTTCGGCAGGGCGTAAGAGGAGGGTGACTCATCTAGAAGTAATGCTCGGTGGCTATCTCACGGCTGGTCGCTTATGCCACCGTCGGCTTATCTTCATAGAAGTGCACTGCCACTATGTCTCCCGCTAGCTAGGCAGTCACGACCACTGCTTGAATGATGCAAAGCGACGAGGGCCAGGATAGTAAGGGTCAGGATAGTAAGGGCTAGTTCATTTAGGTTCAATTTTTATCCGTGTGCCGGTTTTGCCCATTGGTTGAGATGCTCGCCTCGACCAACTTCAAAGTGAATGTATTCGATGACCTAGGTCGTGGGCTCGAGCCCCTTGGCTTATGTGAAGTGCCTGCATAGAGATTATGTTCTATTAGGGCGTTATACAATTTGAAACATAGATCATAACGTTTGAATGATGGTCTCATGTACACGTCATAAGTGGTGGGTGACATAGCTGCTGTTTGTCATGCAACTCAGCACCTAACTTCAGAAGGCTGAGAGCATAGGGTAGGGTTTTTTAAGGCACCGGAGTGCACTATTAAAAATAGCTAGCATTGATGTCTTGTAACCGTTGAATGGGTATAACTCTTTATGGTCTTGTTGTGTATTTGCTGAAGAAGTGAAGAAGAATCTTAAAGAGCTGCTGGCTGTCCCTGGACCTTGCTTAACGAGAAGAAATGTGTATATATGTATGTGGATGCACTGTTTGTGTGTGGATGCACTGTTTCGAGTATGTGGATGCACTGTTTCGAGTGATGTTCTGTTCAGTTGATTTCGAGAGCACCTTTCAAGCCGAAGCCCTCACTGTGTATTCTCTCTTTCTCTCTCTCTCTGTCTCTCTCTCAACAATGCAATGTATATGCACAGGTATGTACATGCACATATATAGATTTAAGTTTTGTTTGTCTATTTGACTGAGAGCTCCTCTTTTTCATCAGTGGCTTCGTAGGCTCATTGTCACTATTTGTAGCTTTTGGGGGCCAGAGGAACATTCTCTATTTGCTTTTTGTCTGCTCTAGTTGACAATCTCAAAGTAATAACAGACCGCATCATTGTCATATATATTTGAATGCTCATTGTGTTGTCCTTTTCATGATTTAACATTCGTTGCAAAACTTTATGAATCCATTCTAACAGACTTTGATGTGAGAATATGAGTTAGCTTGCTCAGTTACTTGCACAAAGCACGCGTCAAGCTCAGTTTAGAGCTTCACCTGCAGCTGCAGGCATTGGCTCGTCAGTAGAAAGTAGAACCGGATGCACCTTAGAGTTAAGCTCTAGGCGCAGATTGCCTCCAAAACCAGCAGGGTCCTACCGGAATCATGTGGGTCTACTTGACTTCCTCAGAGTAATGGCTGTGGACAGTGGGGCTGCCAATCCAAGTTGTTGCAACTCAAGTCCACTGCCGTATTTTTGGGCTTTTTATTTCCTAACAGATGCAGCTTGCAGAGAAGTTGATTTTTTATCTAGTCTGGTTTCGATCGTTTGCAGGCACGTTGGATTCCGCATTTGCTGATTGTGACGTGCATGGAAGACTAGGAAGTTTAGTCTAGCATCTGAGGCCGGCAGCGTTAGGGTGCTGGAGCTGGCTGCAGTTGCCGCCTGTCACTGCGGCTGCCATCGGTCGCATCATATGCCCATGCCCCTGTGGTAAAACCTGGTGGCCTCTGCAGTATTGACTAAGGACGCATTTTTTGCTCATCGTCAGTTGTGCTTTCAGGAGTCTGGCTTCAATTTGCTGTCGACCGCTGCGTCATCGCCTTGTTACTGCCTACGCGGCATCAAGCTCGGTTACTACTTCGTACTGTTGCCTATGGCATCGTGGTAGCCGGAGCAGCTATCAGGTAACTGAGTGCGGAAGCCTTGAGTTTGCTAGCCGCAGTGACTGCTGCGGTTCTGATGCTGACCTGCTGTCCTATTGCAGTTTCTACCTGTTTTCGCCACTGGCATATGGTTATGCCCACTCGGCTGCTCATCCGAACAGTGTCATGGATGGCCTGCAGTGGCTGAACACGTGGGAGTTCTGATATGACTAGCTGCTTGGCTGTGCTAATAGCTCTCATTTGTTTGGTGCTCATCGGATCAAAGGTGGCTTATGGGAACCGGCTTCTGTGCAAACCTTAGCGCTTTCGTTTCGATACCAGGAAGGTCGTACTTCAACTTAACTGTTCGCGACGGCACACGAATTACTGGGTTCGGTGTGCTTCGGTAGGCGAAAGCAGAGGTTTTGGTCTCCATGCATAGCATGGCACTTAAGAAAAGAATTATGGAAGGAAGGGATGGTTTGTCGCTTGGTTCTCGTGCTTCTGCTGCTACAGCGGAAATATTGTTGCATCCAACCGGTTCGAAACCGGGGTCTGATCGTATGATCTCATATCTGCTCAAGCCGTCTGCATTGCATTTGTATGGGCTCACTCCAGTTCGGAAGGCTGCTCCCCAAAATTTGTTGTACTAAGTTGGCACTACTGGTGGCGACAGCCTGCTGTGTTCCTAGTTTGGTATAGATAGGATGTATTTTGTGTTTGTTCTCGTACTCACATCTACTGACCATGACAGTTGTTGCTTATGCATCGGCCACCGTGGCTTTCCGTTTTCTAATTGTACCGTCTGGGTGTCTGTGCAATGCATTCCCATGCATTGCACTCTAGCAGAACTTGTGCTGATGTATGCGTGAATGTATGTATGTCGTACTGTACTCAGCAGTAAAGCTCTGCAAAGATATATATGTATAATCTGTGTGCGGTTTTGAGCGGTGGCTGACGTGTTAGACTGTTGGCTACCTCTCGGCAGAGGTTGTACTTACAGTTTTTTAATGTGCATCGTTTTTTGTAAGTTTCCCTTTGTTTCTATTTGTTGTTAGCTGCTCGTGTACCTCTGACTGAGCGGCTGTGCGTAACTCATCGTGGACGCAGAGCCCTGGCACGAAAATAATACATTTTTAAAGGGATTTGACTTTACTGTGCTCGTTAGTCAATATGATCTTTCTGTTTTCCGACAGTGCAGGATTAGCTCAGTTGTGGCAGTCACTGTCAGCCGTGCATTGTCTTCAAGGTGAGCAGATCTGCACCTGCGGCAGACTGTCTGCAAAGGTGATTCAAAAGTGACCCCACTGCTATGCGTCGACGCTCGTGCTTGCCTTTGCGAGAACTGTTTGTCAAGACGATGATTTGGGCTGTGTCGTCATTGCTTTGTCGTCATTGCTTTAATTCAACCGTAATCGCGTGCTTTGGCACACCTTTTAGGCTTTGAATTAGACATTTTGCTGTGGCCTCAACGTGTATGAGACTTATTAATCCTGTCAGCAGGAAACTATACATCCTTATGAATAAGTTCGTGAAGCATTTTCCTGGCCAGGAACATGCATGCTATCCACGACCCTTTTACATTTGCTCGGACCTTTTTCTTCTCTGCAAGATCCTCCAGCTTTGGGGTTTTCACATACAAAGATGCCAGCAACTCTACCCATTGCTCATCAACTCTATTGCTTGTGGGCAATCTTTTTCGACCGGAATGTAGATTATTGGCCATTGTGGCTCCCAACTTTGCTCTACACAGTTACTACCAATCTGCTTCAATCTTCTACGAACCTGTATATATGGTATACGATTTCGCATCGTGCTTGTTTTCCAAGTTTTACTTGATATAATTTCTCCAGACATTCAACTTCAAGCGACATGAAAATATCCGTGGAAGCATTGAAACTGAGGTGTTATGGCAAGCACTTGCAACATTGAACAGCCAATTTTAGAGAGCCCAGAGTACGATCGTGACTCCTGACCTGGGAGGAAACGCAGGAGACAACAAGCCTAAAATCCCTGATAGAAAGCAGCAAAGCAAGCTGTAATTTCTTTTTAGAGCATCCGGTTGACTAGCGTTGTCCGACTGTGCTTACCGTTCATGAGTAGTATTCACAAGGACTGATAGATGTGTTTATGCACGTTCTTATATGCAAGTAGTAGTATGTAAAACAAGTTCTTTCAGCTCAAACTTCTTGTTAACTGCTAAGGAAACAGTGCTGTTCATTCGTGTGCACAAATTTTAATGGTTTAACCGTCATGTGGTACGTGGCTGAGCCACGGCTTAAGTGGCACTATTGCCACAAGGACAAGCCGCCTCCGCGACAAGGGTCCAGCGAGTGACTAGTGTGACCCTGTCGTTGCAGTATTCACTGCTACCGGAGGCTCGAGCTCTTTACTTTACTTTGCTGTCTGACCAAGCTCGGCTCGAGCTTGTGCTGGCAGTGCCAGAGCCAGAATCAGGTCATCGATGAATTAGAAAAAAATGCCAACACACGAAATATTTGAAAAAATTGCCATTCTGGCGTCAGCGCAAGAACACTCCATTGCAATGTGTGTGAGCGACCCTGGAGACCTGATGCAGAGCCTGAATCCGAGCTCGTGGAGGCTACAGAGTAAAGTCGCTATTCGCTTTCGAAGCCGAATTCCCATTCTGGGAGTCCGTGCTGTGAGTGTCCAGGCCTGAGCTGCACGACCCCGAAATCTCGACGACCGAGACAGAGGACCAGAGCCCAGCGACTTGCTGCTAGGGAGCCACTCAGAGAAACATCGATGAGCCGTGCTGCCGGTAGGTAACACTTGCTAGGGAAGTGGTATCCTTCACGAGGCGTGCACATCCTGTACGCCGTGCGGCTGTGAGGGGCTGTGCAGGCCCAGCGAGGCAGCCATCAGTCCGCGGTGGTGCATGCCGGCCCCGTGATGTGCTGCCGTGCCAGTGCCGGCGCCATGGTGATGTTGGGGATGCATGTGGAGTGGCATCATGGTTGCCATGTGTTGACCGTGACCTTGTAACATGCCACCATGAGCGGGTTGCTGCAGCTGAGGAGGCGGCGGAGGTGGGCACACGGCAGCCAGCGTTGGCGGTTGATGCCCTCGCATGCCGTACATCGAAGATGTCAGATATGCTGCCTGCTGCTGCTGTTGCTGCTGTTGAATCAAACCTTCAACCGAAGCCAAGCGTGCCTTGCTGACTGTGCGGTTTGCTCGGTGCTGATGCCTGTAGAAGCTGCAGAGCCTAAGCCAAGCCGTAGTAGAAACTTTCTGCAGTAACCTGCCTCGAGCACAATCGGCATTTTCAAGAAACAGAAATCTCCAAGCTCGTGGCATTTTGAGTTTCTTAAGCGTGACAATCCCCAAACATTCCTCCTAAAGCTGACATAATATGTTATTAGCATCATAAAGTTTAGATGATTTAGCGGGCCTCCTTTTGATAGCAGTAAAAGAGCTTTAACGGCTATCACCACCGTTTGCAATGGGCAGTAAAGGATTGCCTACTGAAGGCTACCCACGGCCTGGGCCGTGAATAGCTAGTGCCTTACTACTAGGCTTAGACAAGTGATTCGTAGTTCGGTGATACAGGGCCACGTGCTTTAAAGGAACCTGGAGTTTTAGCATGTTGGACAGTATTATAATGCCAATCGTTTGACATTGTTTTTACATAGCAGCATTCTGTTAAGCATGCAAGTTTGGATTTCGTGGTATTCAGTATAAGCGCCAGGATGAAGATTTAGTTCTCTTAGAGGTCTATGCAGACTGCCTATTGTTATTATAACAATTATTATGATAGCGTTCTAAAGCTCTTTGTTATGGATAAGAAGGATAATGCTGCCAAAGAATTTGCATATGATTTCTGACTCGATCGTTCCTAAATAAAGCAGGCTGGTTAGCCAGAGTCATGACGATCGTCATTGGTCGGCTGCAGCCTTTCAATTCTGATTCCAGTTTCACCAGCAGCAGAAACATAGCAGGCTGGCCAAAGGCTCATCACTAAAATCTAAAGGGAATTTTTGCTACAAGCTAAGACGTAGGGAACATTTTAAAACTAAGTTTTTTTTTAATTTTCTTATCTCAGGTATGACACCATTAGTGAGTATTATTATTATTAAGATACTACCCCATCAGGCTAAGCATCGTACCACCCGCTTTTCGGAATCCAACAGTCTAGAAATACCTCCTACAAACCTTAAATCCTTTGGAGACCGTGCATTTAGTTCATATGCTCCCAAAGCCTGGAACTCCCTCCCGACCTGCGTCAGAACATCCCCTGACCTGACCACATTTAAAAGGAACCTAAAAACACACCTATTTAGGACAGCATTTAGTGGGTCCCTGTGATTCGTCCTTGATGTGCTTATGCGTGCTGACACTGTGCATGCTGCAACTAACCACATTTGCATGCTGACCCTGTGCATGTCACCCCTAACCATATTATTCATTTCGTTCTTTTTCAAGCATGATTTTATTTACCATTCAATTGCATTTCACTTTACAGCAAATGTAAAGCGCCTAGAGAGAGATTAAGTTCTCTGAGGGCGCTTTATCAAGTAAATTATTATTATTATTATTATTATTATTAAGATAAGAAGTGAAAACATCTTTGCCTACGATACATCGCTACGTACCTCGTGGAGGTAGAGTGGTGCCCTGCCTGGAAATCAGTGCTCATCAGCCAGAAAATGAACCTGTAAAGACTTCTGAGCATTCGAATTTTGTCTCTCAGAATGGGTGAGCCGATACGACTAAACGTTTGTCCGGAAGCAGTGGCCTCACTTCTCGAGAACGCTATGAATTGGCTAAAGATCTTACTAACTCTCTGGCGGCTTCGAAGGCAAGGCTGAAGCTAGGCTTGTCTGTTGTGAGCGTAGCAGTTGCCACACCTCACTACTTCTCACCGACCTGCACTAGCTCCCAGTCAAGCAACGCATCAACTTCAAGGTTTTGTCACTCACTTTAAGGTCCCTTTATTCTTTGACTCCAGCCACTATCAGATCAACTCCCCCACCAGGCTAAGCATCGTTTCACCCGCTTTTCGGAATTGAATGTTTTACCTATACCTCGCACAAGTCTCACATCCTATGGAGACTGTGCCTTTAGTTCTGATGCTCCCAAAGCTTGGAACTCACTCCCGGCTTGTGTCACGACATCTCCTGACTTGAACACATTTCAAAAGAAACTAAAAACGCTTCTATTTATCACAGCATTTAGTGGGTCCATGGGGTTCGTCCTTTCAGTGCTCATGCATGCTGACAGTGTATGCTGCCACTAACGATATTTGCATGCTGATCCTGTGCATGCCATCTCTGACCATGTTATACTTGCAGTTCATTGGGCATGCTACCATTAACCATTCGATCGTGCTTCCTCTGCAGTAAATGTAAAGTGCGTAGAAAGAGATTGAGTTCTCTGATGGCACTTTATCAAGTGTATTATTATTGTTACTATTATTATTATAGGCTACTTTAACTCGGCACTGACAGACTGTGGAAAAGCCTTTGAACCTTTATAGATGGTACTTAGTATGGCCTCCAGGTTGGTCTTTAAATCCAGTGAATCCAGTCATGAATCACTCTGCTCTTGGTTGTTCATTGGATACAAAGCAAATTCGTGAACCGTAAGACCTGAAACGGTTAATCTTCTGAATACCTGGCTCAACTGTAGCAACAGTTTCAGCCTCCTCGTGCCCTTATGTCCTCCCCTCAGTTGACTCTATCAACATGTGCTTGTAGTCTTCGCACCTTAAATTGCAGAACATTCTTCCATTATTCTCGGGCAATGACATCTCTCTTGCTACTGACTTATGCACTTCCTTTCCAACCATCCTACATTGCTATTCCAACGGTAAAGGCAAGCTGATTTAAAAGCCTCTTATGAAGCAGCAGAACAGCTTTAAAAAATAGGAGGGAAAGTCACGAAAATACTTATAAATTGATCCGACAATCTAATATTTGTTTATGGTACCTTTCAAAAGACAAATGTGTTAGAAATGAGATAGGAAGTTCTGCCGGGTTCAACGTAAAAGAAAAAGTGATTATGCAAACAATGACTAACCCGGATGTAAACCTGAAGCAAAATATCTCCGATTTAAATACATTTCTAGTTTGTGGTCAGCGCCATCATCAGGCACATCAGCAGGTCGACCACGATAGTTTGCAAATATTTAGAGTTACCCTAGTTTCTTGGTAGAATACACAGGGCTTACTGGGATATCCCGATTCATTCCTACACATTTAGCAACCACTTGCTCTGCGCCCCACACTGAAATACACGACGTTTCCTTACTTGCGTGATGCAGGGCGGCTGGACTGGACATGTAGGAGAAGTGGTGTGCTTGCTGCTGCATTTGGGACTGCTGATGGTCAGGGCTATAACCTTGACCAGCAGTGGCTCCTCGGTTGGTCTGGTCGATCATTGGTTGCACAATCCGTCGTCGGGCATTGATGAACCTGCATTGGTAGACAGTTACAACCTTCAGTCAACGTGAAGTGCTTCTTAGCTCACAGTAAAAGTGGAGCTGCAGTTGCTGAAATAACTCAGGTCGCGAGGGATGCTTTACTGTAGCCTCTGTGTGTCATTCAAGACACAAAGCAAGGTGACACAGGAGGCCCAGAGGCCAGTGCAGGGCTGCGTGCATTCGTCATGCTAGCAGATGGCGGCTGTCAATGCAAGGCAATAGAACGTGGCCAGCCTGCTCCAGATCGATCGAGTCGCGTGAGGCCGCTCTCTAGCGCCGGGAGGAATGCCAGCCTGTGTCAGATCAATCGAGCACTTGCCAGTTATTCACTTGCAGGATCGTCAGACCCGTGTCTGTTGCCAGCTGCTTTTTCTGCTCCTCTGATGGATATGGGTGCTGCAAAGGAAAGCAAGTGTGCTGCTTGAATTTTTTTCAGCAAAGCTGCACACGTCATAGATCAGAAAACTTTGCGTAATCCAGAGGTCCGGTTTCGAAGAAATGTAAACCGTGGCAAGAAACAGAAGACTTTTACAGCTAATCTTCTTGAATGCTGTTGTAAGTTTGCACAGAAATTTAAGGCTAGACAGTGTTTACCGATTACATCGGAGAGAGAGAGAGAGAGAGAGAGAGAGAGAGAGAGAGAGAGAGAGAGAGAGAGAGAGAGAGAGTCAGTGCATTACACGACATCCATTCCACAGCCTTGCACAATCTGAGCAAAAAATCCGAGTGGACTTCAAAGTTAAGATGGCGCCAAGGGGCCGATTTAGGGGCCGTTTGTCGCAGCTGCCTCCGTACCGTGAGGTGCTGGAAGAGCCACGATCGCATGATGTTGGTGGCCACCTTGGGGAAGATGCCTCTCTTCTTCTGCCGGCGGCTGCTAGCCTTGCTACCGTCGTCATCCTCTTCGCCCGAACCGATGCTGTTGTCGAGACCGTCACCTGAAGCAAAGCGATAGTTGAGTCTTCCCATATGAATGATGACAGATATTTCCATGCTGGCTAGATGACTACGAGTGTGGCGCCATCTGGACGTCTTTCAATGCAACAGTAACCAGCTCAGAGTTCAAAGGTGAAGCACTTGCGACGAACCAGCTGAGCTGCAGTTCAACCCGCCGAGTACTTTAATTCGTATCCGACCCAAATACGGATCAGGCGATTGGCAGGAAATGTCTTCCATAGTTACAACCTTAACCTTTGCGTTCAAGTCGGGGTGCAAATGCTGCCCAAAGAAAATAATTTTAACAATGATAATTGTGAGCATCGTGGGTCTGCTCTAGATCAGAGAACGAGCAGTTAAAAAATTGCTTGTCCAGCCTCTTTATTATAATGTGATCTGGCTCTAGACTTTCTGATTAGGCTCATGTAGTGCTAAAATCTGATATGAAAATATACACACAGACGTCAACCCAGTATGACCGCCCACCCGATTAAGGACTATCGGCAACCGGTGTTTTTGTTTTTCAAATCGCAAACTGTGGGTTGCTGCCACATTTCATTAAAGGAATCGGCATCTACTGACATTCTTAGGCTCACGCTCTAAACGTTGTGATCATCTAGTGGGTCCCTGCGATTCGTCCTTTATGTGCTAACGCGTGCTGACACACTGTGCTGCCACTTAGCACACTTGCATGCTGACCCTGTGCATGTCACCCCTAACCATGTTATTCATGTTGTTTATCAAGCATGTTACCACTCACCATTCATTCGATCCGGTTTCCTTTGCAGCAAATGTAAAGCACCTAGAAAGAGATTGATTTCTCTGAGGGAGCTTTATCAAGTGCATTATTATTATTACTTTTATTATAATTTGCCTGCTCGGCTTGCTGCACGGCTTTGCACTTAGCCCTTGTGTTCCGTGATCTACTCTTCATCCCTCAGCCAGCGGCGCCCATATTGAGCCTTGATGACTCACCTCATGTGGCCATGTGGTAGGGATGCCAGCAGAGGAACTCATCTTTTGGACAGAATGCTGTGTCGAGAACAGTCGTTGATGTTTGATCCATCAAGGCAGTCTTGGTCTCATCCAAGCAGAGTCAGTATACTTTAACGACTCGTAGGCATCGTAGCCAGACTCCAGGTTTCCACAAGTACAAGGGCAGTGCATTTAGGGCTAGCGTACTCAAAAGCTCTTCTGCATGGCAGTACTTAAGTGTTCAGAATGTATCTCTTGACTTCAAAAGCAATAGATTTGAATCCCAGTGACAGACATTTGTTATTGATGCTCGTGCGCAAATTTTGTTGGACGAGTTATGTGTCCTGTTTCACTAGAGAGGAACGAACAGACTATGCAATACCACTTCAGACATACCACCTAAGAAATACCACTTTAGACATAACACCTAAGACATACAACCTAAAAAATGCCACATAAAAAATACCGTGCGTGACTGAAGCTCCTCAACCGATCGGTGCCAGGTTGAAACGTTGCTCCACTGCTTTGAACCTACGGCTGTCAGCATACCATTATTCTGACGATCATGCAACTACCGAATCGAACCATCGCTCCATGTTCAAGTGAAACCGCAACCAGGATCGACAGGCTGCCTCGTGTCATGCTGAGGCTTAACTAGCTGCTCATCAATGTCTTAAAATATTGGACTTGGAAAGGTGGGTGTATGCGATGCTTTGCTGTTGCTGCACAGACAATCATACCGCAGGGCACGAGAAGAAGCATTCAGTTGTGGCTGCTGCCGTGGTGGTGGCAGCACTAACTATAGTGGCTACTAGACAGCAGCAGCAGCAGCAGAGGCAGCAGCAGCACGAATGGCTTATGCATGGCTGAGCACTCTGCCATACCAGTCGAATCAAAGCCGTCCCAGCCATAACGTTGGTGGCCCAATGCACTGTCTTCGTCACCACCTATAAAAGAGAGGTTAGGTTTGGCTGCGATGAAGATGAGCGGCACAGCACAGCCAGTGGAGTGCTGGCTCCGGCAACCGGCAGGCTTTACGGTTTTAATACACTGCAAATAAAAGAGAGCACATTGGGAGCATGCACTCATGAACAATTTGTTACACAGGATGTTTACATTCAATCGGACTCAGAAGTTGTTAGCTACTCAGCCAGCCGACACGATCAACCGTCTACTGGCAACACACTCTTAGTCACTCGGCCCACCTGAGACCCTTATGTAATGTATCTCCTTTTCTAACTCTACAAAGTCATAAAGACCATGCGGGTGTTACGCAGGAGAGCTTTGTATAGCACACACAGCCTAAGCGGCTTTCGGTACGCTTTCGGTAGCCAACAGACTTCGTCTCACGCAACAAAGAGAAAGTGGGAAGCATAGCAGAATCAGGAGAGCAGTTGAGATAGTGAGTATCGTGGAAGTAGCAGCTCAGGATCGCTGAAAAGGATGCTTATGCGCTTTACTGCACAGTATCAGGTAGCCCAGTCACTGTGGATATGTCCCGTAAGCATAGCCAGAACTATGCCGATGAGGGGCTTCATCTTGACCTTACTAAAACCAGCCCATCATAGGGACATGTGAGCACAGCTAGAGTGACTGGGCCACACGGTACGACCCATCAGCTAGTGCAAGCAGGCAGGATTAGCAGGCCTCCTTCCTCACTCCCACAGACAGACAGACCTGTATTTCCACGCCGAGTAAGCATGCCTGTGTCATGTGAACATGTTAGCCAGGCAATATTTTTGTATTCCAAAGTAGTGGCCATATCATAGTTGCCATGCATTGAAACCCAATGATATTCATGCCTCAACGGACTCTTGCAAAGCACATGTGGAGCTTTCTGTCGGTCGGCCATGCTTGACCGGCTTGTCGACAGTCGAGCTCTCGAGCCAGACGTGGTAGTTGACAACGGCCTGGATGTGACGATCGTTGACAGCACGGTCCCATTCGACGGAAGTGCTGGTGGCCTTGCCAAAAGAAGTGTGTGGCATCGTTGTGCCCTTCTGGCCACCGATCGCGGCTGGTGCAGCCGCTCCTGATCAGAGCTCTTGGCAGCTTGCTGCCAGACAACAGGGCCTGCTTGGTTTAGGGATTGATGCGGCATGTCTGCACATGCTTGAATATGCACATGCCCGGACACCCACGCAGGGGGAGATGCATGCTTGCACACGTACAAGTGCACTCAGGCACATACACGTATCGCGTGACTTGGAAAGCTTGCACCACCCCCCCAGTCTTCGTCGAATGCCTTACAAAGAGCTACCTGTGCAGTTCGGACAACAGTGATGTACGTGTCTTAATTAATTTCCAACCAGATTGATCTCTTGTAGATTTTCGCAAGCTGAAGGAAAAAATGTCAATTAAAGGTGCAAGTGGCAATTGAAAATTCCCTCTCTAACTTGAAACAAAAATTAACCCATAACATATTAACTCTATTAATGGAAAAGGATGAAAATGTGGTTGTTTCGACCAAAAACTGAAGCAAAGCCTGGGTTCAGACACTTTTAAGGAAACAGAAAATTCTGGATGAATGATGGCTGGACCAATGTGCACAACTGTGCACACACAAATCGCCTTGATTATTGTAATTCCCTCTTGGCTGGGCTGCCAAAGAAAGCTATTATGCCACTACAGCGGACAATGAATATGGCTGCAAGGCTAGTCTTCAGTTCCAGCAGTTTGAGCATGTGTCTCCTTTGCTGAAAGAGCCAGGATGGTTGCCGGTTAAGCAAAGGATACAGAGCAAAGTTCTTACGCTGACCCACAAGGCCCGCCACGGCTTGGCTCCTTCATACCTAGCTGAACTGCTGCATCAGTTTCAGCCTGTTCGCACCCTCAGGTCCTGTGTGGACAATAAATTAGCTGTCCCATTCCTCCGCTTAAAGACCGTTGGCGACAGAAGATTTAGCTCTGCAGGTCCTAGACCGTGGAACTCGCTTCCACAATTCTTAAGCAACGACAACTACTCTCCTACTGCCGACTATGACACATCCTTTTCAGCGGTCCTGAGCTGCTACTTCTATGCTACTCACTACCTCAACTGCTCTCCTGACTCTGCTATGCTTCCCACTTTCTCTTTGTTGCGTGAGACGAAGTCTGTTGGCTACCGAATGCGTACCGAAAGCCGCTTAGGCTGTGAGTGCGCTATACAAAACTCTCCTGCGTAACACCCACATGGTCTTTATAACCTTGTGGAGTTACAGTCGGAGATACATTACATTACAAATCCTCGATGCTGGTATAGGTTTTGAGGTTGTCGTCATTCTGTGGCTAATGAAAGCATTCATCTTTTTTCCAGTTTCATCTGTGCTGGCCATATTTGTCGAACGACCAGCAGCACCACGGTCACCCAGAGAATAATAATAATAATAATAATATTGCACTTGATAAAGCGCCCTCAGAGAACTTAATCTCTTTCTAGGCGCTTTACATTTGCTGCAAAGTGATACGCAATAGAATAGTAAGTAAAATCATGCTTGAAAAACAAACAAAATGAATAACATGGTTAGGGGTTACATGCACTGGGTCAGCATGCAAATGTGGTTAGTGGCAGCATGAACAGTGTCAGCACGCATAAGCACATCGAGGACGAATCACAAGGACCCACTAAATGCTGTCCTAAATAGGAATGTTTTTAAGTTAGAACACGAGTAATGTATGAATGGCACAGAAAGACAATCGATCTATCGAGAACAGCACAGTCTGCTAGAGCAGAAGAGTACTTACATCGTCTGAACTGTCACAGAGCAGTAAGCAAGTGCACACTTGGGCTGCACATTGCAGTATCTACTGTTTACGTTAGCTAGATACTAGCCACGAAATTAAGTGATCAGAGCATCGATGCAAACAATCGAGTGCATCCTACCGGTGTCACTGTCATCTTCCAGAAACGTATCGTCACGTCTTCCAATGGCAGGATGCTGTGAGATACCGGACGAGCCACCCAATGGTCGGCTGTCATCCTCAGATTGCGAAAGTAGGCCTCTGGCAGTCGGAAAGGTCATGGACTGAGAGCCTGGCATACCAAGGGTGGCATTCAGCTGCAATGAAACCAACGGACACAACTTGACCGTGGTGAAACCAAGCAATAGCAATAATAATAATAATAATAATACACTTCCCTCAGAGAACCCAATCTCTTTCTAGGCGCTTTAAATTTGCTCCAAAGCTAACACGATCCAATGAATGGTGAGTGGTATCATGCTTGACAAACAACAAGAATAACATGGTTAGGGTGACACGCACAGGGTAGGCATGCAAGTGTGGTTAGTGGCAGCATGCAACAGTTTCAGCACGCATAAGCACATAAAGGACGAATCACAGGGACCCACTAAATGCTGTCCTAAATAGGCACGTTTTTAAGTTCCTTTTAAATGTGGTCAAGTCAAGGGATGTCATGACGCACGCAAGTCGGGAGTGAGTTCCAAGCTTTGGGAGCATACAAACTAAATTCAAAGTAACCAAAGTAATGAGTAACAAACATTAATCATCGGGCTTGGATAAGCCAAAAGTTACCATCATCTTAAAAAGCTGGTTTAGCCATTTGCAGAAGAGTCGCAAACATATGCTCGGTCTGCTATCTTTACTTCTTTCTCATGCAACGCAAATGCGATGGAGGCTGCTTGCTAATTCTGACCATGTGTAAACAGGTACCAGCATTGGTAATAAGGGGACCGAACCTCTAAGAGCATTCACTTTAGCCATTTCAAATATGGAGGTCGCAGAATCCAGAAACAGATATAATGCTTTTGCAGGATAACAGTCATAGCACGGTTTCTTTGGTTATAGTTCAGCATATATCGTGGTGCTGCATCATAATCAGATGATCCAGTATGCCAATAGATGCACCATGGAACCGCAAGTTTCCATGTGATACTGCTCACAGTCAACATAATTTTGAAAAGTTACTGAAATTGATGTGACACTGATGCAGAATAAATAAATTGAGGCACGTTGACAATTTTTCGTGAACACAGTATATTGGATTGCAATAAGCCCACAAGAGAGTATCCTGTCTATTCTCACCAGCAATGGTATCACGCTTTGTAGTGATGGTTCGAATTGTAGCTAAGACGAATAGCAAGAGGAATAGTGTATCATGAGGACTAGATCAAATCTTGTACCCAGACAGCAGCTAAGTTTGGTGGCAATGAGCATGGTAAGGGGGTAAGGCGATAATGGATTACGGCAGCAGACAAAGTATGCCACATACAGAGTATAATCTGTCGACGGTATCAAGATGCCGACAGGCCTATCAAAACTACGATATAGGAATACTTAATGAGAAGGCCTGGCTCACTAGGTAGGGTGGTTGCTTTTCACGACCTTAGTCCCGTGGTTGTGGGTTCGAATCCTGAGGTGGGTGATTCTTTATTGCCCCTGCAAGCGTTGGTGATAGCTGCGAAGGCTCATCTCTCGCTATACAAGAGAGGCTATTGAATCAGCTAGTATAACACGATGCCGTACGAAGGAGTGATCAATGATGTTCCGAGTGTGTGAAACGGACAGCCCCTAACTTCTACAAAGCTGGGGTATTGTCGTCACATCGACAAAGGGGTAACGGACACGAAGGATGACTTCTTCAGCCTTCCAGTGAACTGAGCAGTTATTGCGAGCCAGTCGAAGTCTTAATTCACCGACTCCCATCAGCCATTAACCCGTGGCTGCACTCTTGAGTTTCACTTAACAATTTTCAGCCTACCACGTCTAGTTGAAAATAACAGCAGCTTCACCATACTTGCAGATATTGAGCAAGTGGGTAGCTTGGGGTGGGGGGGGGCATTTCAGCTGCTAAACTGAAGGAAAGGACCTTAGTTTACTAGCACACAGATGCCTGCAGTGCTTGGAAGCTATGGATGACAGGCACCTGCTCGCACGGTGCTAGCCTGAATCGCTGGCTGACTGGCAGGGAGCAGAGGGCCGCATGGCAAAGTGCAGGGGGCACCTGCCGAAGCCACCACTGCCCCCTGCTGCTGTAGCTGAAGTAGCAAAAGCTGGAGCATAGAAATGATGGCTGACCAAGCACGTTGTTCTCTCTCTCTCTCTGGCTTAGTGCAATACAACTTTCAGGGCTCTGACAGAGTGGTATAAATCCGGCGGTTTGCCTGCACGTTTTCAGCTGCCGATGCAGATGTATGACATCTTTCAGCAGCAGAGTCGGAGCAGCAGCAGTTGCTGCAGCATAGCTTACCGTTGATGGTGGATAGTGGCTGCTGCCGAAGTGCTCTGATCTGGAACTGCTGGACATCTTGAGCTTCTTTCTTGCAACGGGATCCATGCCTCAGAGCTGGGCCGAGCTGTACCGATATTGGCCGTGGGCTAGTGGATGTGCCGCTCGGGGGTTGCACCGTATTATAAGGCATGCCGGAATCACCGAAGACGCAATGCAGCTGGCGATGACAGCCTGGGCACTCGACCCTCGTACCGAAACCAGTCAAAGAGATGATTCAATAGGATAACCGAGGCAACGGCAGGAGATTAGGTGGGCAATCTGTGGTACTGAAGTGGGCTGCGGCTGATGCTACTCTGCCAGTGGACAATCTGCTTGCAGCGGCTGCACGGGCCGTCAGCTGCAGCTTGGCCGAAGCCAATAAGAAGGGACAGATATTGCAGGTGCTGCTTGGGCTGCACGCTCTGGCAAAGTCTACCGTACAGCCCCTGATGCCGCCCCGATGGCCCTTAATGCAGCACCGTGTTAAGCAAAACGACGTTTGCTTCCATCTGCTGCTGCCATGCTGCTGAGATGCCATGCTGTTTACGTGTAGCCTACATACGGACTGCACTAAGGCACCTTCTTGCTTGCACGTTATGCTCACATGACATCGAGCTGTGTGCAGTTCTCATGTAACCAACCAGCTGCTGCCAGACAATAATAGTGCGTGGCATTTTGGCGAGTGAAAAATATCCCCAATGCACAGGATAATGGAGGAGGCTACTAACGTTAACTGAGAAGGCAATAGCTGAGGCAATTTACTTGCACAACAGCAGCTACTGCAGCAGCAGCAGCAAAAGCAGCTGCTGATGCTGCTGCAACGAGAAAGATGCTGCTGCTGCTGCAAGGAGAAAGCTGGCATTGAATAATGGCAGTCAACTCGGTTGTCGCTGCTGGTCTTTCGGGTTGATTGCAACTCATGCTGATATTGATAGGACTAATCCATCGAATGCTTAATTGCTACTTCTGCCTGTTGCATTTCAGTATATTGCTGCATATTTCAGTTTCACGTGGTATCCTTGGCACGAGCTGGAGGCAGAGAGGGGCGGGGTAAAGCGCTTTCCATTTAGGTCGTGCCTAGTCGACTGCACAACACACAACATCATTGCAGCACCTATTCAAGGACTTCGTGGATGTGCTGTGAGTTATTGTGGTGGCCTTACTGTAATAAAGGAGCTGTGACTACACTGATAGTAATCTTGCACCTCTGTCCCATGGGTCCAGTACTTTACTACTAGTATTGCAGCTCTTGTCTATTGGTTCTGCCGAGGTACAACCGTGCTGCATCATGTACTTTCTAGCATTGAAGGCGCCAACGAAAGAAGTTTAGACAGAGTGCTATACTATGCGCAACCCGAGACACGAAGAAAGGGGCTGCAGCCCGGCCGGCCCGCCCCCGACATGTGAGGGCAGATCCATGCTAGTCACCGGGCACCTAGCACGTTCAGCTCCTCGAGGCTGAGGCTCACGCTTACATCCCCCTTTCAGAACTGCAGCAGCAGTGGTGTTGGCCGCTAGCAGCCTTTGGACGTGTCGGTGCCACAGTGAGCTGCACCGCGGGTGTTGCAGGCACCACAAGGCGACACCGGTGCTGCTCTTTGTCCTACACTCACGGGAGCAAAGGCGAGGATTGGCTCTTGATTTTTGCCAGCGACTCTTGGAGAGTGTATCTATCTGGCTCGCTCGATTACACCTCATTCATGACCCCCGCTTCTTCTAGCCAAGGCAGCAGATTGCCACATACTTAAAGCATCTGCACGCAACGCATACTGCTCTAAAATGTTATGGTAACGATAATAATAAAGGGTAGGCACTGTGCCCAGTGACCTAGCGATTACGAGTAAACGTACCCAGTCTGCCAGAGAGTGACAGAACGAGTGTACGTGCTCAGTCTGTGAGAGAGTGACTCTGAAAGAGTAGAGCAAGAGTAAGGTTACGCAGAGCAATTGGAAGGGTAGTTTGCATAAGGACAAAGTAAGGGGAAGAAGATGGTGAGTGAGGGGAAGAAGACTGATTGGACGACAGTAGGGCCGCCTTGAAGTGTGAATGCCACTGCAGTGGTCAACTAGCCATGCTGTGCCTTCTTTCGAGATCATGGGCAGCACCTCGTGTGCACTGTGCAGTCTTCAGATGCACAATAGATTTTGCAATGGCTGCCAACTTGTGGCCGGTTTTGGGTGCAACGCGTTGGCAAATTCGTCGGAGCAGAAGAAGCAGTTCAGGCACTGCCATCTGCGAGATCCACAGCACTCCTGGGATCGTGTGGCATGCAGTAAAGCCTTAATAACAGAAGCACGGCTGAAGTAGCAGGTGCAGGACCGTGAGAGAAATCAGTTAGGCGATGTAGCACTGGACGGTGGAGCAGCCATGATTAGCAGCAGCCCTGGTGCACAGGCTGCAGTGGCTGAGCAGGGATCTCGAAAATAAGAAGATGCCACGAGAAAGCTTACAGCTAGACGGCTACTACAGAAATCGTCGATAGCATTGTCACCGAGAACAGCTGCTGTACAGCTGAAAGAACTCTGTCGAGAGCGGATAGGCAGTATCGCCCGATGGATCTGGCAGTATCGTCGGATGGCAGATTGAGCTGCTGAGAGCTCTGCTGCTGCAGCTTGTCTTGCAATTTTTAGAATCGGAACAGGGGCAACTGGCCGGGGGAACTCGGCATGCATTCCGTCGGCAGCGGTTGCAGCTGGCTTGCAGCCGAACGAGACGACATTACTGTGGCAAGTGAGCTCAGAGCACGCCGAAGTGAGCACACGAACGCACTCATCAGGAATCGAACAGCCTACAGAGCTCAAGCAGCCGTGATGTCAGTTGATAGCTGTCAAACTCTGATGTCAGAGGCAGACGAACGATGGCTTCCTAGACAGCTCTGGCAAATATCAAAGGGTCTCATTAATGGAATGATGAGAGATGAAGGTATAACTACCCCTGTTAGCAATGATCTGTTTTCATAGTCAACAACAGAGTAGGGTGCTGTGATGGCTGGCTGCTGTAGGCCCATCAATCATCGGCAATCAACTACTAATCATCCCTTCCCGGGATGCCGTGAGATAACGATTCCTAAAATCTCCCAAACTTCAGATAGTCAATCGTACTACCGGGCTGCCTGCAGGCTCGTAAGACAGCACGTTTTTGGAGGGAAATGGCTAGTAACAAGCACACAGGAGAATGCCCGGTGCAGTTGCTGCTGCTGCTGCCTCCGGCTAAGCTGCCCCACAGAGCTGCTCGCAACCTGACCTCAGGCTTCATTCGTTCACGAAACGTTCATTGTCTGAGAGCCATGTCCTTACTAGTCGGATGTAACTGATATCAGATTTTGATTATTATTGCAGAATAGCGTTTGGCAGACAAAATGTCCTCAGTATGCTAGGCAGCCTGCTTCACTTTAGGGTGTTAATACATGCACCAGTATTCCGAAAGTTCTTAAAATATTATACTGAGTGAACAGACTTACTTGCTTGGTATGCTATCCTAGGTAAGTGGGACCAATGGCCATTGGTCTCACCTGGACCCATCCAGAGGAGTGCCTTGCATCCCAACCTGTCTTTTCAGTCATCTTGGGGTGACTGTCCACGAAGGTCAAGGGCTGGTGCTTTCTTGGCTTAATCATGATAATGCAGACGTCAGGCATTCGCATCACTCGCCCCTTGAGCTGTCTCAAGCAGCTCTTTTTATATTTCACCGAGATATTGCTCGTCAAGCAGACGAAGAATGCGTCCCGTCACAGGCTTCGAATTGCAGGCCTGTAGCCTATGTAGCACCATTCGTGACTCCATAGATATCAGTCGATGGCTGGGGCACATGGACACAGTATCAGCTGCTAGGCCTGTAGCCTATGTAGCACCATTCGTGACTCCATAGATATCAGTCGATGGCTGGGGCACATGGACACAGTATCAGCTGCTTACTAGCACTACTTCAACAACCGGGCATCAAGCTGGAACGGTAGAGCAAGCAAACAAACATACATAAATGACCTTAGACCACATGGCTGTGCTGTATTTATTAAACTTGCTCTAGCATGAAAGAAGTCCACTTCCTATAGATAGATCAGTATTGGGAGGAGTAGTAGGGACTAGTGGAACGACGACAGGTACATGCAGCATTTGGGTGTAGCTTCCCTGACAGAAACAAATTTAGTAGGGCAGAATAAGAAAGAGTTGCGAAGCAAACGCTTCGAAAGGGGTGAAAGCAGAGACCACCTCCACCACCACAAAGGCCAATGTAGTCGTCGAGGAGTCTCTTGGCAGAACCCAAGTATCCTCTGCTAGCTTGGTTAAGCAGCAATTAGGGTATGGCTTAATTTGCCCGAGGCAGTGCATCCAATCATCGTTGGAGTGCTACACGTAATTACAGTTTGTTAAAGCAGCCGATACTTGATACTCGACTAAAGCCCCCCCCAGGCTTGTTTAGATCTGCGTGAGCAAAATCCGTGGCCCATTTTCTGGCTGGAGGAGCAGCTGCTGCCGAATTCTGGCCACCAGGTGGCAGCGGGTCCCCACCAGGACGGCACCACAATGGCAGCCGACTCGGGCAGGCAACAGCTGGCAACGAGCCTGAGTCAGCGATCTATTGGCTGCTCAGCTACACCGTCCTCCGAAAAGAAGGCTCTTTGAGTGAGAGAGAAATATGGGGGGGGGAGAGAGAAAGTGCGTGCGTGTGTGTGTGTGTGTGTGTGTGTGTGTGTGTGTGTGTGTGTGTGTGTGTGTGTGTGTGTGTGTGTGTGTGTGTGTGTGTGTGTGTGTGTGTGTGGGTGGGTGCATGCGTGTGACTGCTCATGCCCGCTTATTTTTGACTAGTCAAGAGGAGCCACCAGTAGTTTTCCAGGTCGAGCATTTAGTTCGTGTTGCGTTTGTATTTGTGTTTTTATTTGTGTTTCAGCAACGGTCGTGGCCCACAAGGCTGCCAAGCCTACAGTATACAAGTCACTCATGACTCGAGGAGATAGAGATCAGAGTACAATTTCACTGTCAGCCTCATGAGTATGCCAGTGCCAGAATGCAGCCGGCTCGATTAAATTGCCAAATCGGAATGACAGGAGTATGTGACACGATGCATTTATCCCTGCAATATTCCTGGAGGAGGTTAACATTGTGCGTCATAGGAGAATGAACCCGTGAATGGAAAACCTATACGAATCTGCAGCTACGACCCAAAGAGACCGGGCAGCACACGACAAGAGACGACAGAGGCCTCCCATTAAACATAGAATTTATCTGACTACTCTGGGCCCTGTTTCAGGTACCACTCCTCTTGGATTGGAGCTCAGAGCAAGCATCGCTCTCATGCGACACTTGTGTATGCCCTATTATTATTTGGTCATTATATCAACTTCGCAAGCAGGCTTTAACTCTTTTCCTTGAAGCAGTCTGCTGCCTCTTCACAATCCGACTCAGTCTCTACCGTGTTCTCCAATTTTCCTTACACACACACACACACACACACACACACACACACACACACACACACACACACACACACACACACACACACACACACTCACAGGCATATGCACTCATACAAACCATGTGGCATGTGGTGCCCACTTACCCAGGTACACAGCATCGCTGTCTCCCCTCGCACGTAATCTTTCATTCTTTTTTGTGCTTAATCCTTCCAATATTTATCTATTTGATCATTCCATATTCTTGTTAATCTCCGATCTGGTTTGGCCCAGTGGATAAGGTGCTCACTCCAACTGAGGTCAATGTGAACCTATTTGATGACCGAGGACGAAGGCTCGAGCCCCGTGGCATATCCGAAGCACCTGAATACAGATTAAGTTCTCTTAGGGCGGCGTACCAAATATATATATATATATATATATATATATATATATATATATATATATATATATATATATATATATATATATATATATATATATATATATATATTTTAGGAGACTTTAGTCTCTTTCATATAAAAGGCATCCCCGATGAATTATTTTGCTAGCCGACTAGGTATGAAAGCCACAAGGAACCTTACATTTATAGTTAGCCACAGAGACGAGATGGGCTGAAAAATAGCTTTTCAAAGTGCCGTAGTTTGGCCCGGGGGTCAAGGTGATCGCCTTTGACCACTGAGGGCGTAGGCTCGAGCCCTGCAGCGCATGTGAAGCGCCAGGATTCAGTTCTCTCAGGGGCTATGCAAATGAATCGTACAGAGGAAATATATTTCAAGTGGAAACTCGGACAGCTTGGCCTCACCAGGAAACGCGAGGGTTGAATGAGATTGTATAGCTATGCACTCGTGAGCAATGGCTACCTCTGGCTCGTGAGCAATGGCTCCTCTGACTGCCTTCTGCTCGATGACTGTCGAGCAGAAGGCAGCAATAGAGCTGAAAGCGCCCATCGCTGCATCGCTGCAAACGCTCGCTGAGGACCGCTCGAGTGGGCAGCTCAACCTTGCCGGAAGGGCTTGCAGGCTCAAGGGGCTCGAATCAAGTAGCAGACTGCTGGTCCGCGGTCCGCTGGGCCGATCATCGGTGGGCAGTTGCTAGCTGCTACATCCGGGGACCGATCACCTATGGCAGCTCAGCCCAGTGGGCTCGTGGCTCGAGCACCGATCAGTAGCCGAGTCTTCCAAGGAGCCAATCGCACTAAGGTCAGTTGCTCAGGGTGTCATAAAAAACTAAACACAAATATTTGCTGATTTAACAGCCTCATTTGTGTAGTGGCAGAAGAGCCTCATCGGAAATTACTACCGGTATTTGCAGTTTGGCAATAAGGGATCGTCCAACTGCATGATTCGAACCCACGACATCGGTCGTGAAGAGCGAGCACCTTACCTCCCTATATATATATATATATATATATATATATATATATATATATATATATATATATATATATATATATATATATATATATATATATATGGGGCAGAGCTTGGCGTCACCGCCCAACACCCTCGGCCTTCCGCAGACGGCTCACCCCTCGGTAGTGGCTCGAGTAGGAGAGGCGGTGACACACTGAGGACACTTGAGTTGGTGGTGCCAGTAGTCCACCTACCTCGGCCGGCGGGCTGTGGGTGTCCTTGACCGAGTCGCCCGAGTTGGTGCTGGTCCTGCGCTTGCTCTCGGAGCCGCCTCCACTGCCGTAGTCTTCAAGCATCAGATCGACCGGCATCTTGCCTCGGAGGCAGGTGATATAGCGCTGGCAGAAGTTGTCGCACAGCTCGTGCACCTTCAACACCAAAGATTGATACTTGTATGTTTTCGGGTGAGCCGGCTCAGTGGGGAAAGCGAGCGTAAAGCGCCGGATGTGGCTGCATCGGCATTCTAGCTGTACGTGGGCAGTGCGGCCCTGGTTTGGCCCAAGTCTAATACGCTCGCCTTTACCGATCGAGGACGCTGGTTTCGAACCCTGCGGTATATACAAAGCGCATGTACAGAGTGTAGATTCTCTTGAGGCGCTTAACAAATGAATCATGTTTATTTCAGTTATACCAGAACGACTGGCAACTAGTGGATTCGCCTAGCTCAAAGATCGATCGCGTGGTGAGTAGGCATTTCGACTTTGGTGAGCAGAGCTTGAGTATAAAAAAGGTAGAAGAAGAGTGCTGGCAACCATACTGTGCACGACATTCGATCGCGACATTTCGATCTGAAATCGCGACATTTCAATCTCGACATCGCGAAATTTTGATCGCGACATCGTGACATTTTGATCGAAGTACTTGCTTGACCTGGCTTCGCATACTAGAAAGAAGACTGATTAGCAGAAGCGTGCGATCCTCAAGACTGGAAGACTGGAAGACTGGAGCCGAATCGAACCACGAGCTTTCTAGTCTGCATTCTCAGCTCGGCGGAAGCCAATGAATTTTACGACAACGGAGCAACGCATTAACGTCTGCTTCTTCTGCTGATCAGTGGAGGCACACCTTTTCAGTCGTTTGAGGGGGAAATCTAGCACCGGTAGATGTGCAGTCATGTTCCCAGCAGTAATCGCATCTCATCATCAACAGTTAGCTTCATAACCTTCGAGCAATTACTTTCGATTTAATCGAATCGAAGCAGGCGTCAGTACTGTGTAGTAAGACAGTTGATCACAAGGGCAGCCTTCGAGCCCAGCATTCTGTACAGCTTCCTAACGTGTAGTTAAGGCACATTCACTAAGGCTCGGAAATTAAGAAACTCGAATTCGATTTAGGCCCGCTAAAAAACAGTCACTTCCAGACGATGTGTGCTGGAAAAGTCATCGCTGATATTAGATCAGACAGAAGTGCAGGCACCAAAACTTTGTCACGCCAGACAAGATTAATTCCTTATGGGGAAAAAAGCCAGCATTGAGCGAATCTGGCGGCGTATAGAAATCGACTTGGCTGTTCGCAGGCAGCGAGTCCTGAGGACTGGATCGAGCTCGGAAATGAGCCAGTGCACTTTCTGACTCCTGTTGGATTAACGGACGGGCCTAATTTTCCCCGAAGCTCGGAGCTGGAACGGGGTCCGAGCTCCGTCGGTGAAGCTCCTGCCGCCGTCGAGTGAGGCTTGAAAGTGCATCCTCTCACTCAACCACGCACCGTTCATTTGGTGGTGGTCGTTAGGAATGCGACTATCGCCGGCTTGAGCAGGTACTAAGCCGCCGATGGCGGGAGACAGCGCCAGTGCGATACGCTCGGGTGCGAAATCATTTTGTGACCTTCATCGGAAGGAAATTCACCGGGTAAATAATTTAAGAATCGAATCTTGCACGCTACTTTATAAAAGTATAGCTCGACGAGAGCGCGAATAGATTAAAGGAATCGTAATACGGATACCTAAAATGTACGAGGGCGGCATCAGCCGAGGCATCGTCGTACGGTCGTACGCTCTTCGTTCAGCTGCTGCTGCGTCTCTAACTAACCGAAAATCCTACGGAGACCGTTGAGTTCGTACGCTTGCAAAGCTTTGAGCTCACTCCCGAAAGACATCGCGACTGCCCTTAATGTAAGCAAAAATAATAGTTATTATGACATTTGCACGGCGCCCTCAGAGAACTAAATTTCTTTCCTAGTTACTTTACACATACCCTTAACATGACGGTATTTAAAAAGAAGCTATAAACGCGCCTATTTCTCACAGTATTTGCCGGCTCCGTGTGAATTTTTGTGCGTGCCGATACTGTGCATGTTACATCACTAACCAACTGACCTGCTTCCTTTGCAAAATATGTACAGCGCCTAGAATTTTTTTTAGTTCTCTTAAGGCGTTATACAATTGTCAACATTATTACTCTTATTAGGTAATGATAGGCAGCGTTTGGACTGCCACACTTTTGACTTCCCACAACGCTTCGCCTCGAAGCTTCGGCATTAGGCCCATCCTCGGCGTCCTACGTAGCCACTCTACCGGCACCGAAAGCAATGGCCGAGCCGAGCTTGGCGAAAGCATTGGCAGAGCCTAGCTCGGTGTCAGCATAAGCCGAGCGTGGCGCCCGAAATAGCCTATCGCGGTTTTAGTGAAGGCAGACTGTGGCTCGCCCGAAATCGCCGAGCAGGGTGCCGGCAAAGGCAGTTCGGTGCCCGAAATCCCGAGCTGGGTGTCGGCAAAGGCAGAGTGTGGCGCCCAAAATGGCCGAGCGCCGTGCGAGTAATGGCCGAGCGTGGCCCACCTCTCGTGCCAAGGCGCTAGTGCGTGCAACCGATCGGTAGCTAAGGGCGGTAATTGGCAGCAACTGCTTGCAGGATGCGGGCGCGGCCGACGGCAGCGGCGGCGGCGCCAATTAGGGCTGGCTGAGCTGGCGGCCGGAGCGGCCTGCGGCGGCCGGTTTATGCTCTTTGAGGCTATCCAACAGGTGCAGCTGCACACTACCTGTTAACCGCGGGCAAGCGAGTCGAAAATGCAGTCATTAGCCAGAAGTGTGAACTCGCACATGGCGCACATGTGACGCCGGAGAATTCGCAGTCTACATCTCGAACCCGACCCGGCTCGTCGACGGCAGAGGAGACGATCCATCAGAGAGGCAGGCGAACAAGAGCTGCCCTGACGCTGGCAGGGCAAACGATTGCCTCCAATTTGCAAGGAAGGAGGCAAGCACGTGTTGGCAAATCTCCGGGTCGTCGCCGAAGTCGTTCCTGCTCAGGATTGTGCACGTAATAACGCAATCAAACCGCTCCTGTGAGGAGACTCGCCCAATACCCCAAGCCGCGAGCCCTATTGATGAATGGTTCGGATGCTTATGTACGTACCTCAATCGTCGGACGCCTGGGTTCAAATCCCCAGTGCATTTATACTTATATTTCTTGGCGAAGCGTAATATCTCACGGGGCTCTAAAGTATATATTTAATACACATCGCAGGTCTTGTATCACTACATTTAACACATCTGTCGGGCCTTGCATCGCCATATTCCTTAAATCTGGCCAACACGCATATGCAGCAACATTTACTTCTCATTTTTTTAGTTCTTAAGTCTAAAGTCAGATAGTAATATGCCTACCGACTACCACTATAGATATCGTTGCTCACGAATAATTTTCAGTCATTGATTAATCCTGGCGGCGAAAGGTAAGCTTTCGGGAGCTCATCGCTCAATTAAATCGTAAGATAGCCTTGGCTGCAGACTTTGTGGGCACTCTAGTACGCTCGATCGCCGTGAGTGCTACAGCTTACACTCTCAAGCAGAACCTCGCTCAAACGGGAATGTTTTCAATCCGACAAACGAGCTCAGAATTCATTGCTAGAGCCAGCCAACTGGAAAATCGTAGAACATTTTCCATCGGAGGGAAAGGGGCTGCCAAAGATGTGCGATACGATAACCCGGATGAAAGTGGAGGCTCGTTGGTATCGATCTCAATCTCGGCTAGAACTCAACGAGGCCGCATCGTGAGGCGCCATTGCAAGCACGGCGATCCTGCTATTTCCCCGTGGAACTAGAATGAGCAGTGAAGCTACAAAGAAACGTATCTCAGCACATACAAGAAGAATCGTCAATTGTTTTTTCATTTTTACATCTCTATACCCGTTGCTCGCGAGTAAGCAGGCTACCGAAATGATGACTCTGGTAACGTTAAACCGAGGGCTCACTGTAACACCTCTGAGAAAGTAAGCTCACCGTGACACCCGAAGGTGGCGGAAAATTGAAAATTATTGGCCAAGTGAACTAGGTTAGTGGGTATAAGTCTGACTCAGCAGATTTAGCTACGAAACGAAGACAGCTCGGCGTTCGTATTCTCGCAATAGATGAGATATGAACAGTACCTAATAAAATAATTGAAGATACTTCTCTTTCGTTCTCGAGCCCAAAAGCATGACAGAAGTGTTCATTAAGCGCTGTTCCCGAAATTTTCCTGCTAGGACAGTGAATTTCTGTGTTTCTAAAGTGAAATAGAAGTAGTTCATCAACAAAAAAGGTAAAGATCGGCTGATTCAACGTCCTCACACAATAGTCATAGAAGTCGATTAGGCATATATATTGGGTGCTGCATAGCTTACATATTTCACGAACCTACGATCTGTGGTATAGCTCAAATTGACTAAAGATCTGCGAACAACGTTAGAGTCAACCGGTTGAGCTAAAATAACGGCTTCATATAGGAAAGCCCATCCTAAAGCAGGCTTGATTTGGATTCGCACGTGTTTCTGTCGTTCAGCTCCCGGTTCATCAGAGATAGGGGGCTAGAGTTTTTTGAGTTTAAGAAATTTCAACGAACGTCTGACGAGATGCAAACGAGAGAAAACTGATTAACACTAAGACCTGGTATAAGCATTTCCATTTACTCCGTCCACAACGCCTAAGAAAGGTTGCGTTAATGGACATGAAATGTTCACGTGGGTTTTCCCGATTCGTCCACCTTCCCAATTTGGTCTAGCGGTTAAGGTGCTCGCCCCGACCAAGGTCTGACTGTGGTCGTGGGCTCGAGGCATATGTGAAGCGCCTGAATAGAGATTATGTTCTCTTGGGGCGCTATATAAGTGAATTATATTTTTTTTCTTCGTGTGCTCTTCCGTGCCAGCCATTCGGTCGGCATTTCCTTCCGTGCCCAAGACTTTTGCCAATATGGCTCGGGCAGCTCTTAGCGACCACACTATTTGGTGATATCTTAACGATCGCCTACGATCGCTTCTCTGCTTTCTTTCAGACTTTCAGTTCTGCCAGGGATCGTGAACTGAACGTGAATCTGAAGTGGGCAACGAAAGCCCACGCGAAGTACCTCGGGACATGATAGAGAAGCACGTCCGGTATTTCCTGCATTGCTTGACGCCGAGAGCTCTCCCCTCAGCGCTGGAAACCCTTACTTAATTGTCACCGAGCCCGTTATAACCCGATTGGTCATTCTTACAATGTGCTCATGGAACTGGTATTAATATTCAAAAGCGCCTACAAATACGCGATACGATTCTCGACGACGCCTTCAACCTCCTAGCAGTTTCGGCGAGCTGGCTAAAATAAATTGACTTCCTGTAAGCTGCGGCCAACGCCATCTTTAGCATCTCGGCAAGCACCGCTAAGGCTCTTCTGCCGCTAATACAAATGAGGCTGTAACCGACGCCCCGTACATGGCTCTCTGACCTCCGAACACCAAGGTCAATGAACATCAGTGATGAAATAGCCATTGCCGCTCAATCTCAAGTCGTTTGTAGTCCCCTTGAAGCAGTCCTTAGAAATTTTTCGAGTACATGATGGTCTCACGATTGCTCGCTTGGGTAGAATCTCTCGGCTAGTTATACTGGATCTCTAGGCAGCGTTTTATTACAATGGACATCGAGTCGTCCTTCTCATTGGTGTCGCAAGTAAGGTACTACAATGGCACGGGTTCTATCTCAGCAGCATTTGACACAATCTATCAACAGCTCCATCCGAAGCACCTCTCGACACGTATTTGCATCACTATCCCAGTGATACAAAGGAAATCGTGTCTTACCTCACAGAGAGATGGCAAGGTGGTGATGTAAATGGCTGTCGGTCGTCTGGGAAGCCCTTGAACTATGAGATACCTCAGGAAACGGCGTCAGTGCCCATCAGGGGCGGAGCCAGGGGGCCGGGGGAGGGGAATCGCCCCCCACGGCGGAAAGAGAGAAGTATCTACAGTACATCCTGGGGAAATTTTGCCCAGGCCTTGGGGGGGGGGGGTTAAAGGAACGACCGTCGCCCCCAGCCTGAACCCTTGCCCTAACCCGAAAATCTGCTCTGCTCCTTCTCACCATTCTTTTCGCTATATACTCTGTCTGTCTCTCTCTTATCTATATATCTTACTCTTATCTATACCATTAATACTGCTATATATTTATATATAATAGGCTTCGGCTTTCATTTCTATGCTGACGAAACTCAGCACTACCTAACCTTTGGCCTTTTCTAAGCCTCGCTGTGCATCCGACTCACCTACCTCCCCACCCTGCAGCATGCTTTCACCACAAACTACTTGACGCTTAGCAACGATTAGGCTCATCTAATAGTTATGGTAAGTCTCACGTCGTCCTTAAGGCTATGGGGTGGAGACATTGCCCGCTAGATTGGCTCATCTGAATCACCTCCGACATCTGCCTGTAATCTGGGCGTGATATACAACAACGTCTTATCAATGGATGAGCTCATAGCCTCCACTGTCATGTCGGCCTACTTACAGACGGGGTGTATTGCCGAAATTAAGGGCCTGCTAAGACAAGAATACGAGAACAAAATTCGAAGAGGTATATGCGACATCGAGTCTAGATTACAGAAAAGGTCCTTTATTGAGGACTCGTGGCTTAGGTCATACATCTTCTGCAACTCAGTAGCTCGTCAGGTCTTCGGTCAATGGCAAAGCTTCTACGTCACACTTCTGTCTCAGCAGTTTTGGTTCTTTGTTAAACATATAATCTACTTCAATATTCCTCTATCAGGCTTTCAGATCGCTTCACTTGCTTGCACCAGATACCACCTGCAATGACTTGGCTTCATTCACGTTTCAGCGAAGTAGTAGTCTGTTCGGTTCAGCTGCTGTGCCTGAATAGGTCGCGGCTGGTGCCTTTTTATTTTATTTCTGCGTGCTTACTTATCCAGATTCAGTGCATGCTACTAACCAGGGAGTCCTACCAATCCAGTAGCTCCGAGCCAGGAAGTCCTACTAATCCAGTAGATCCGAACATGCGAGTCCTACCAATCCAGTAGCTCCGAGCCAGGAAGTCCTACTAATCCAGTAGATCTGAGCGTCGTCTTGCGTGCTTTTTATTGCAGGTCTAGGCATGATCATTTCATGTTTTTTAATTCTTGTCTAAACATGGATCCCGCGTGCGCACCACAGACTCTTTGTTATTACTAATCTTGCACGGAGAGGTACAGTTCCAGGATAGAGGTTCGACTCTCTGTGTGAGCACTATAAAACAAGCTAGTATTATTATTATATTATAAGTGGAGAATTTCAGAATGCATATTTCCACGTCAAAATGTTATACAGTGAGCCTTTGTAGTGTGCAGCAATAATAATTATAGTAATACATTTGCACAGTGCCCTCAGAGAACTGAATCTCTTTCTAGGCACTTTACAGTGCTATTTAGAAAGCATTGCTAAATGATCGATGGTCCCTCATCCGCATCCCTCGAATCTGTTCTCGTACTACTTTTTGTAATTTTTACTCTGTCTCTTGCCGATGTACAATCTAGTACGTCATTTAAGACGACACTTCCTTACCTTACAGCAGCTTAAACTCTCTCAGCTATCTTGCATTCTGTTTCTTTGACATTCGCGCTTGGAACGAAGCACACTTTCTCAAATAAAATGATCTTTCGAATCAATTTGATTTTTAAGCGAATGCCTTGTGTCCCAGACATTTGAAATCTCAGCAATCGGCCAGCATACATTCTTACGGAATCTGGGTGTCCGGTATCAAAATAACCTATCACTAGATGACCACGTCCGAACCACAGTCAAGTCTGAGTTCTATCAACAACGGATCATTAACAAAAAATCGGATTTGTTTAATGATAATGCAGGCAGGATGGCCATCAGCATGTATTCAGTCTAAACTACTCTAACACAAAACTCGCAGGTCTTCCAACCTACGAAATAAGACACAGCTGGTGCACAACTTTGCACCTAGTTTTGTCTGTCGTGAGCGTCGCAGTTGCCACATTAAATCACTTCTCACCGACCTGCATTGGCTCTCCATCAAGTAGCGTATCAACTTCAAGGTTTGGTCACTCACTTTTAGGTCCTGCATTCTTTTGCTCAAACCTCTATATCTGGCATACTTCCTATTCAGCCTTCCCGTTGCATTTAGCATTTCGATTGCAATCAGCCTTCCAGTTGCATTCAGCCTTCCCGTTGCGTCGCCACCTCCAATGGGTCGTGACGTTTGCTTCAGTAACTAGTGAGCCTCGCTCGAATCTACCAGATATCCCAGACTCCTTCATTTCCTATTCTCACAAAGCCTGCAGCTCGATGCCGATTCACAGTACGTGATATCTCAGGACTACAAAATCTTGAAAGTCGTTAAAAACTCTTTCGTTCCTCATATCCTCTGCACATTCATGTGAATTCCCTTATGCGTGCTAGCAGGAGAGCCTTGATTGGCCTTGGAGCTGTGCGAAGCCGGCTAGTGCCTCTGCTTATCTACGGTTTATGTTCGCTATTCAAAGAGTGACCGTTCAAAGTGACAAAGGTTACAGCACAACGTGAAAAAAATTACAGCACAAGGCTGCTGCGACTTACCGGTGTCTGATATCAGGAATTTCCAGCAACAGAAACTATCCGATCAGTGGCAAGAAATGTAATAGGAATATTGTTGTCAACTAAGAAAATAAGAAATTTTGGAAAATTAGCCAATCGGAGTTATTCTCTGGCTTGTCCACGTTATTTTTTCATCAACCTTACAAGAGCTTGATTGCTCCGATTTCGCTAGGGACTCCACCGAGCGAGTCAGTGAACCCGTACAGGCACCACGAAAGCTAGTTCCGGTCATTAGAGGGCGATAAAAATAAATCGAGTCCGCCTTTAAGCTCAGTTTTTTTTCTCTATTGATGGACTCAGCAGCAATTTCTCACGACCTATGTCAATATCAAGGTCATTCATCTGAGAGAACCTAGGTCAAGATCAAGGTAATTTACCTAAGAGAATCGAGCCTGTACGTCACTGAAGCAGCAGCAGTGCTAATTTCCAACGAGCTCGAACTGGCGCCAGGGTACAACGAGTTATCAAAATCCACTATAGTTAAGCGATAATCTACAACCGGAAATAGATGTCACAATGCCCGTATTTCGAGTGAATATTCTACTACAACGTCGTTATAATGAACCCGAAACATTTCCCGACATTGTGCTCCCTTGGCGTTCTCGTGGGGCTGCAAAGACGAAAAGCCACATGCGACCACGAGCACCACACAAAGTCGCCAGAAATTGCCTGCGTGAAGGATTTAGGAGCTTGAATAATATTGCACTACGATATCGTGCATGTGTACCCATGTGATCTCGTGCCTTGGATTTCTCGAGGCTCTCATGCAATCCTCGGATCGGGGTGGATCACCCGGGCTACCCGCCAGCTATAGGCCGCACGGCAGCTTCTTCGGTCTCATAATATACCAAATCATTTCCCTCTTAGTAAAAATGCACTCTAGTGGCTTTTGTGCTATTAATATAATAATACCATATCTTTACAGCACAATTCTGAGAACCCAATCTCATTCTAGGCATTTAGGCGTACGGCAAACGAAGGTGACCCAATGACCTTGTGACCCGAGGCGGCGCAAGGTCAGCGCTCCCAGCCACTGCTGACTAGTCCTTACGGGCAAGTTAATAAGGTCAGAGCTTTTAATCGTGGCTAGCTAATACATGCAGGGGTAGCCGAACGCGGCAGCAATATAGAGCGCCTGTATGTATCTCAATACAACAAGTTCATAATCATGTCATGCAGAGCAGTCAATTCGACAGCCATGGAGGGCTATAGGTGCCCAGCGCCAGTCATATACTACCGGCGACTGTTCAACGCATTGAACAAAAATCAACTGCCTGGCTCGAAGCCTAGAAAGCATAGCCGACTGGCCACAATGTGACCAGGGCTTTGTATGCCGCCTAAACGTAGGAAGTAATAGTTATAATACATTTATAGAGCTCTCAGAGAACTTAATCTCTTTCCTCTTTCTAAGCACTTTGCATATGCTGCAAAGGAAGCATGGTGAAATAGATCATGACGCCACCGGCTCGCAGTCATTATAATTCAGGAACCGCGAATAGTATCTCGGCATTCGTGCTCTCGCCATGCAGCGAGCTAGCGTTTTACCCTAATCTCTCTCTCTCTCTCTCTCTCTCTCTCTCTCTCTCTCTCTCTCTCTCTCTCTCTCTCTCTCTCTCTCTCTCTCTCTCTCTCTATAGCAAGCTCGTCTCAAGCAAAGCCCGTTTCTTATTTCTGTCTTCCGAAATGAACATGTCCCTACCATGCATACGGGCACACGTCACACTACATTCTGAGGCTTCAGGCTCAAGAAAAAGACTCCGTCTCAGCCAAATATGGGCACGAAGTACCCTACTGCTTGCGAATAATCCTAGATTCAACGGGACATAGTTCAAGTGCACCGTCGGAACACTTCGCTGCCGAGGGTGTCCAAACTTCTCCAGCTTAGCAGGGCTTCGGTGGGCGAAGGCACGGCATTGGTTTCGCTTCCGAGATTTCCGGCGTTGGAAGGGTACCGTATTGGTACAGGTACAAGGATGTGGTACATAAATAATACAAGATCTTACAGGTGCGCTACGAATCTCAATCATCGCGGCCTTCGTCTTACGAGAATGAAATGTAACGGCCAAGCGGCTTGGCTGGGGCTTTTCTAAAATTCCCGAGTTTCTTCCTTGCTCGAAAGTGCCATGTGAGTGAAAACTGCTGGATTCCCGGCAGGACTGAGATTGATTCCGAAAGTGTGCACCGGTTTAGCCCAAGCGCCCAGCGACTACAGTTTATGCGGTTCCTAGGATAAGCGTTGAGGCCTCTCCTCTTACCTTTTCAAGTTCGAGCAGGTGAAATCGTAACACCTGTATCGCCTGGACCATCTGGAAAACGTGAGACACGACATGGTCGTTCATTATCTAAACAGATTACACAATCTACACAATTCTAATCCAAACAGTAACGCTGCTGGCCTCGAAGGCAGCAGCACGGCGCCCTGAGCGTACACCGGGCTAAGGTGGCCAATGGCGGCCTGCTAGCTTCCACCTATCAGAGCGTTTGTCGACTTTTTTTGCATGAAACTGAGACGCACAGCAATTTCGATCGTCGCTTAAAGCTGAGAGTCGGAGCACTGACATCATTAGAAGCTCTAGATGGGGGAGAGGGAGTGAGAGAGAGAGAGAGAGAGAGAGAGAGAGAGAGAGAGAGAGAGAGAGAGAGAGAGAGAGAGAGAGAGGCAAGATGATACTTGTACTAAATGCCAGGGTACACAATTAAAGCCAAACACAGGGCGTGGAGCCAACAGTTGTTGTCTGGCTGATTAATTAAATTGGATACCGAGTGTGGCTTACATCTCGGGTAAGAAGGCTAGTAGCAACAGTGGCAACAACTGGCGAGCTGCTAGGCCGACAGCCGTGTGGCGGACGGCGGCGGGGCTATGCAGGCGGTAGCCGGCTGGCAGCCAGTGTAATGGCTGGCGAGAGCCAGCTGCTAGCAGACATGCAAGGGAAGGTCAGCGAGGGCAAGCCCGGCGAGGGCGTCCGCCTCGCATCCCGCCGCTCGCGTCGCCGGCCTCTTGTCACTCACCAGGCTGTCCAGCTCGTGGTTTGCTGTGAAGTAAGGCTTCTCCGACCGGGCCTAGGGAGAAAGAAAGAATCCAATCGGTGACTGCCGCTGCGGCGGCCGCCACCAGGTGGGGCTCATGGAATCCGATTAATGCAAACGCTGGTCGGGCGAGATTAAATATGCAGAACAGGTAACCCCTTTCGGCGAATTTGCATGGTTTGCCCGTGCGTCCAATATTATATATAAACAAGTTGTTGGGTTATGGACGGAACGCCACATACAGGCATTATTTGCAGACAATACACGTGGAGGAGCGGGTTAAGTCGTCAGAATTTACGAGCTGGGAAAGGCTGCTTCCGAAATGCAGTCGAAGCGGCCTGCGGTCGATGGCAGATTTTATCTGAGCTCGGCAGTCAGTGGTTGCTAGTCCGACTCTTCGCCTCGTTCTTCGAGCTCACGAATCACGACTACGCAGAAATCTATGCAGAAAAAATAAAATATTACTACTTACAGTAAAATACTCCATACTGTACTCCATAATACTGCTAGTTTGGCGCAGTGGTTAAGGTGCTCGCCCCGACCACGGTCTGGCCGAGGTCGTGGGCTCGAGCCCCGAGGTATTTGTGAAACACATGAGTAAAATTAAGTTCTCACAGGGCACTATACAAATGCATTGTATATATATGTATATATACACACACACACACACACACACACACACACACACACACACACACACATATATATATATATATTAGACATTATATTCTGCATACTATATATAATTATACTATAAAGTTTCCAGAGAAGTCATCTAACGACAGCAGTCGTCGGCAGCGGGTAGTCGAGCGTGCATTGTGAACAGACAGACATGCAGGCGAGTAAGTCGAGCTTTGGCGGGCTTCGTCCATACATAGCTCAGGCTAGATCTTTTGCAGTACCGACTCTACTACTAGTTGCCATCTTGCCAAATATTCGCTCACGCATTCTAAAAGTGCGGCTCCTAACAGTCGCCTCTTCAACAAGATTGCATTAGAACAAACGCAAAGGGCTACGTATTGCAGTGTTTGCTGTGTTGCAAACCGCCAAAGTTTTGCAAAATAGAACCGGAAGACAATGCACCTCACAGCAAATGGTGGATCGCTGAGAGCGAACGTCTGCTGGTTACTCGATCGGCCAGCGGTAATAAATGAAGGAGATGTCATACTCAGACGCTCTCACGGAGAAATTCTGCTGGGTTCAAAAAGCTGAATGGGGCCAACTCAAAGAGGTTCCAAAAGTAAGTCCTCTTAAACTTTTCAGAAACTGTAATACTGAAATCGCACTAGGCTCACATATTTCATTTTCTGCGTCTGATGTGACAGCATAGCGATTTCCCTGGCAATTCGCGAGGATTAAATTTGTAACCTGCTACTTCATTTCCTGGACCGGCAACCGCACTGCTTGTCCATCAACACCAACTACACAGTTGCCCCTTCCCCGATATCGGATCCTCGAGCTCTAGGAAGTCTATAAAGGGGCTAGCTAGTCTAGGAAGTGGATGACTTCCGAACAAAGGGCGGTGGGGCGGGTTTTCCGGTGCTGACATTTCAAGTGCCTTTGATCTGCTGTGCTTTAGTATACCGCAAAAACTTAATAGGCTAAGGAGAGACGAATTTCCCGTGCATGCATATTAGCAATTAAATGCATGCATTTATCACTACAAAGATTGACGGAGGAAGCACGCTCAAGTGAACGCGAAGTAGGCGATGCCTCCGTTAACCTCCCGCTCAGTAGGAGCTCTACTATTTCTCCTCTCCTATCTGCCTGTCCTACTCTCGCTCTCTCCCCTCCTATCGGCCACTTCTTCTTCCCCCCTAAAATCAAGCTAACAGCTACGGTCGGATGATTCTACCGCCTCATTTATACAGCGGCAGGCAGAAGAGCCTTGGCGGCTATCGCCCTGGTTGCAGCAGACAATAAGGTATTACCTGCGGCAGGACTCGAACCCACGTGACCTGGATCGTGCACTGCGAGCACTTTAGCCCAGGGATATGTCCAATCTTTTCATCTCTCTATCTTACCTCTTACACCCTAGCTTTCTTCTTTTCTTCACACACACGCAACACACGCACGCACACATATTCACCGGCTCGCTTGTCTTTCTTTCTCGCTCTCTTTCTCCATTATCTTCCGTCTCAACTTTCGCATCATCCTATTTTATATTACTTTCTCTCCTCACTCTCCTCCTGCCCTCCCTTTCTCTCCCTCCATCTGTCTTTCAATGCCTTGCACTCCTAGACCCGTATATATCACCTCACTCTTCTCTCTCTCCCTCTCTCCTCCAAACTCTCTCTTGGTTTCTCTCGCATCTCTCTTTATCCTTTAAACCTTTAATTCCCTCTCAATTCTCTCTCTGTCTCTGTCTCTCTCTCTCTCTCTCTCTGTCTCTCCCCCTATGTCTGTCTGTCTCTCTCTGTCTCTCTCTCCTATTTTGCTACAATCTCTCTCTCTGTTTCTCCTTCTTCTATGCTTCTCTTTCATTGTTCCCTACCATATTTTCTGTCTTATAGCTCTCTGCCAGTCTTTAAAAATACTAGGTGATTTAACAGCCTCTTTTTTAAAACGACAGAAGAGCCTTTACGACTATCACCACCGCTTGCAGAGGCGATAAAGGATCGTCCACAGAAGGATTCGAACCCGCAACCTCAGACAGGCCGTGAACAGCAACCGCCTTACATAGTCTTTCTCTCTTTATCTCTGTCTGTTTTCAATCTCTCCCTTATTTACCCGAAACTCTTTCGCTCAGATGTAGCACCCCACACCCCGAAATCTGCATGCTAAAGCGCATAAACAGGCTTCAGGGGCGGTTAAACTGACGATCATGTACACTGGCACTCGGACATGACCCTGACTAATCTAGATTCTCCAACGTCTGCAGTCTCGAGCCCGAAAAAATGGCTCTGATCTCTTCAGGGCAAGCCCTCTAAAAATCGCGGCAGAACGCCACCGTCAACGGCAAAAAGCGTGAGAGCACGATCAGAAGTTGTTTGCTCACGTACTTGCCTGCCAACACAGAAAGAGAACCGAGCAGATTCGGCATGGTTTCTTTCTAATGCCCTTCACCTGCTGCCATGGGAGCTCAAGGTCGAGAGGCTGAGTCTTTCACATTTTACTCATCATTCAATCGCGTTTCCCTTTGCAGCAAATGTAAAGCGCCTAGGAAGAGCTTTAGTTCTCTGAGGGCGCTTTATCAAGTGCATTATTACTCTTATTATTATTACTTTGAACAGTTAACTGAGCAATGAATGGCTGTTCTGTACTAGCATAACGATTGAAATAGCTTTTGCTCCTTTGCTTTCTCTTCATTTTTCTGTAAATAACTTGATCCATTAACTAAAAAAAAATCAGTGCACAGCCCCAACTAACTCCTTCCTCGAGTAATGAATCGTAGCTTTTAGTTTCATTTGTTGTGCAGTGCGGACAAAAATGACTGCCAAAACGGATGCTGAGCAAGCTGAGTAGAATTTCTCTAGGCAAGCGGTGACGAGCGATTGGCTGTTGCTATTACATAGGGCTTGAAATGCCAAATTACTAAAAACACCGATGCAAACTTCATGACATTCTGTAGTCTCTAAACGGATCGATCAGCTAATTGTTTTGTATCCCTCTTTCATGCATGTTTTCGGATGGTTTATAAGTTTCTAAGCAGTAGAGTCTCCAAAGTGCGACGAGTATGACGAGCAGCAGAACAGTCACCCAGCAAAATCCCAGCGACAAAGAGACGTCGACAATCTGCATAATTAGGGTGAGAGCTGCCACAGAGGCAGCTATCACCCTGCGATCGGTAGTTAGCTCTCGGTTAGGTGCTTCCAGGCGTCTCGAGTGAATTGAATTCGAGGCTGAGGAATGAAGAGGCGAGGAGACGCCGACGCCGATTCTTCTCACGAAGGCTGTGTGCCGCCTGCTGGTTCGACCTTTCCAGACCCGTTTCAAGGAAGGGCAGACTGCGATGATACGAGGGCTCGAGCGAGACGATGTTGGCACTACTCGAACCTTGAACCTCTTCTTCGAGTCAAGCAAGGTCACTTGGCAACGGCAGCTCCGATGGCTGAATAATCAATAAGGGCGAGTTGTCCACTCACACGCAATCCGAGGGCACGTGGTTGAATAGAGATGTCCACTCCCTGCCTGCTAAGCTAGGTCCGTAATCCGACCAAGGGCGAGTGTCACTCTGATTCACACACCTCCAGAGCCTTCGAAGCCTCAAAGCTGACTGCAGCAGGAAGGCCGTAAATAAGGATCAGGGCAGCTTTGGGCTTATCCTTCTACGAAATGCCAGGAAGCTGACAACGAAGGCGACGGCGTGGCAAATGTTTGACACTTTCTGCGCTTCTTTGAGCCTGGCTTTTGCAGAGGTGGTACTACCTGCTGTCTGCGAAACATCCGCGTTAACAGGGCGAACCGAAATGCTCGATTGTTCACACGACAGTCTCACACAGATATTCCGCCGCAGCAGCTGGCCGGCAGCGGGTTTGTCGGAATGACAAGCTGGCCCGACGAGCTGCGGTCGAAAGCAAGCTCGTCCACAGATGCACGCCGGGGCATGATTGCGTCAGTGGGGGGGGGGGAGGACTGAAAAGCGTCACTTGTCTGAGGAAGCAAGCTCGTCCGAGAGCTGCAGCCGACTGCACAGCGTGCTGTGCAGCAGCTAATCGGCACGTACAAATAGGGAGCACTGCGCATTAGGCGACAGTAAGTGGTGAGTATAGCTAGGTAAAGTCGATGGGGTTGACATCGGCTAGCGGCGCAGCATTGTGCTCGAGTAGTGCTTGCCACAGATGCACGCCGGGGCATGATTGCCTCAGTGGGGGGGGGGCAGGACTGAAGCGTCACGCGTCTGAGGAAAAAGGCACCGAGTGGATTTAAATTAAAAGCAGCACGACTAAGAGCAGCGAGCGGCCCGCTCGCACACATCTGGCGAACGTCGGACTGCCCAGCAGCGTAGGCTAAGCCATTTAGGAATATTGATGTACTAGCTTATGCCAGCAAAAAATCGCGGGAAATTTTTAGTGCTGCATCACCATGCCGGCCTGAATGTCCGATGACCTAGCAGTGAACCCAGCCTAGCTGGTAAGGCCGGCCTACTGTCGAGCAAATACTCATACTACGTGACCTTCGGCGTCCAGTTCTCGAATCTGAAATTCAGTCGCTGGAGTGTTTTTGACCTTGTAATTAGTGAGAAATTCCCTGAGGTTTGCGATCTAGGGCTCCTTTTTTAGTCTTCTACTATACTAAAGCTTGCCAAATGCAACGTTTCTGCTGAGTTTCGGCAGTAGCTCTTGACAAATATATTCACATAATTCATTTGTACAACACATTAAGAGAACTTAATCTTTATTCAGGTGCTTCGCGTATGCAAAGGGGCTCGAACCCACAGCCTAGATGGCTTCCCTTGTTGCTTGTTTTTTTCGTTGTTGTCTTCGATAGCTATGCTGATGTTCTGCTGTGAAAACTCACTGGTCCAAAATGGCGGCGGCAGCCTGAGGTTTCGTATGGAAATTAGCTTTCCCCCTTGAAAAATCACGGAAACTTTGAAGACGAGAGAGACACGGCGACTCCAACTTTGCTTCGGAATTCGGGCCTGGGTGTCGGCTGACATGTATGTCGGCTGGTGAGCCCACCCGGAAAAACTTAGACTTCTTGTTCTGCTGCAGCAGATAACGAGTCGCATTTGAGCTGTGTTCAAATTTATATTAACTATATAGTATGCCCCATGAAGCATCGCGGGTAGATTCAGTTAATTGATGTTCATCACTTCCCAAAGGCAGGCGCAGCATGACTTCCAGTCGGTCATGCTCCCTCTGACAGCTTTCCAACATGACAACTCGGCTGGTCCAAGCAGAATCTGGGAAGTCACTTAGGGAGTTAATAAAGGGGGTCGTGGGGCAGAGATCGCAAGCTTCTGGACGGCCAAGGTAATCCTTAAAAACCCTTTCAAGCTCATAGTCCCGAGATGTTCTAGCTTTTCAATGGTCACTTTAAACTATAAGAGTTCACGTTGCAACTGCAAGCACGCAAATCTGAAAAAATCACACCCCATTTTTGATACTCATTATTGCTGTCTACGTCGTAGTAGTACAATAAATATTACACTAAGGACTGTAGCCATGACGTCAATGACTGCGCCCGACATAAAATGGTTTTTAAAATAAGGACCGCACCAGAAAAATGGCAGGACCAGTAAAAGTGCACGGGAGTCGGTGACAGGAAACGTCAACGAGCGACATTCGAAATGCGGCGGTCAGAAGCAACTGGCTACGAGTGCATACAAGCAGCGAAATGACCTCAAGCACCTCCATTCATCAACAGCACTTGACTAATTGTCCGATTGCTCAGTTAGGGGCATTGGCACTCAGAAGCATTCGAACAAGTTCGAAGATCGAAGCAAGACAACGGAGGACGGAGTTCGACTTATTCGGAATACTGTCCGGCTACTTCGTTTCCGGAAATGCTCTCTCACGCGCCTAGATCCATTATGGTTATGAGTGTTAAGATGAAATTTTAAAGTCATTTTATCTACAAAATTTGAAGAGCAGCACCTGCGAGTTGTAACAACGCTATGAACACGTCACATACAAAAATAACTTAAAAACCCCTTTTTAGGACAGCATTTAGTGGGTCCCTGTTATTCGTCCTTCATGTGCTTATGCACACTGACACTGTGCATGCTGCCACTAACCACATTTGCACGCTGACCCTGTGCATGTCACCCCTAACCATGTTATTCATTTTGTTTTTTTATCAAGCATGATATTACTCACCAATTGCATTTTCCTTTGCAGCAAATGTAAAGCGCCTAGAGAGAGATTGAGTTCTCTGAGGGCGCTTTATCAAGTCATTATTATTATTATTAAATACGTATCACTAACTACATGCCTTTCCAAGATCCCCATATGCGCACACTGCCCAAACAAATCTGATCCGTTCAACCCGTGCTTCTACCATTGACGAGGGAATCATTTCACTCTGCTCCGATTGAACTCACATAGAATTCACTTCACTAACATCGAAAGGGCAGCTTTAAACACCAAGTGCTGGCCATCGAATCCCTGAGCCACCGAAAGCCGCTTAAGCTTTGAGTGCGCTAGAGAAAACTCTCCTGTGCGATAGATAAGACTCACCACATAGTCTTTGTGCCTTTTTGGAGTTACAGAAGGAAATACATAACCTTACGTGACACGTCAGGGGTTTCAGTTCATGGTCAAGCTGCTCGTTATTAAAAAAAGATGCTGCATTACCGCTATGCACAGTTCATGCTCGTGCACATCGAATTTTAAGATACATTATCATTGTTCAGGTTTGCTGTGTGCCTACTCGAAGGAATGCATAACAGTGATCAGCATAACAACCTATTGAGCGTGAAGAGCATCCTACGGGATCCTGCGCGAGGAAGAGCAGCAGCAGCAGCAGCCAGGCTTCATGCAACTCAAATGCATGCGACGAGGGCAGAGCCTTTGCGGTGCGAAGCAAGATAAATGCAAGTGTGGGTGGAGCTTGAGCAACAGGAGGCAGCAGATGGCAGGCGGCAGCGATTGCGGCAGGCAGCCCTTCGCAGCTGCCCAGTGGGAGGATGGGGGAGGAATCGGCCAAAAAAGTAGTGCTGCAGCGACTGCAGTAGTCGATGCAGCCGGCAGTGCACGTCAGCGCCACTGTACCGAATAGATTTTCATTCTGGCCCGGTGACCGGAGAAAAGGCTGCAAAAACTGGGGCTAGCCATACCTAGCTGAGCCCCTCGGAGGGGGCGAGAGCCGGCTACGGTTTCCTCGAATGTGACCTCGTCCTGATGGAGGCTAGCGAACGTGGGAGCCAAAGCACCTGTTCCATGCCAGCTGAACTGAAAGAGAAGTGAGCAAGTGCGAGAGAGGAAGGAAGGAAAGAAGGAGGAAGGGAGCAGAGGGAGGGAGCAGTGCGACTCCCCTGCTGCTTCAGCAACAGCTGACAGCTGCCTACACCGGCAGTGGCAGAGGTGGCAGCGGCCGAAGCGACACTGTGCTGCCGACCTATGGTCAGCATAAAGATCGGCAGCAGCAGCAGCACTATTGGGTACAGATGGCCAAAACACCTCATTCCTCTTCTTAGCCGGCAGCCGGTAGACTGGCAACCATCTACTGGCAACCCTCCACTGGCAACTGACGACCAGAGCTCTGCAAGTAAGGGGAAGACAGTGGGTCCCAAGAGCAGTTAGCAGTAGCAATCAGTAGATGAGGGGAGAGAGAAAAAGAGATCCAGAGGGAATGTACACACACACACACACACACACACACACACACACACACACACACACACACACAAACACATATAGCGCCTTCCAGCTTGCCAGTGGTCTGGCTCTCAAGCCGGACCTGGTCATCGACAACGGCACCGATTTGGTAATTGCAGATGTGACATGACCGTTAGACTGCAGTAGGATGTTCTGATTATGGTGGCCCGGAGCAAGACCGATAAATATGCCGCCATTGCCCGGTCATTCCTGACCGCTGGCTACCGGTCGGCAGTGGTGAGGCCCTTCGTGGTCAGGCTCTCGGCAGCTGGCGGCCAAACAATGAAGCTTTGCCTGGCCGACCGCGGCATCCCCTGCTGCGTGGAGAGGACGGCGGCGGCTCTGCAGCTCCGACGCTATTACCGGAAGCCGTGTGGTCCCTGTTCTTGAACCGGGAGGCTCGGGTAGCACCGGCGACCTCGGCAGGGCAGGACACCGCCGGCTAATGTATATATACTAGGTTAAACAATTTTTTTTCAATATATATATATATATGTATATATATATGTATATACTGTATAGATACAAGTGCATACTTTAATGCATAGCGTATGTGAGGCTCACTCTTATGCATGCACATGGGTGTGCACCTTTGTGTTGACACGTGCACAATTAATAGGCGACAGGTACACGAAGCTTGCTTTGTTGATAAACTTGACTCAATGTCGACCATCAATAGAAGAGTGGGGGGGGGGGGTCACCATTCCAATTGAATCTGCGGCCTCACCAGGATGCCGGGGAATTCTAGTCACAGTCGACTCAGCGTACAAGAATATCGGATTTAGGAATGCTCGGCTTCATAAGAATAGCAGTTCCGAATCCCAGGTTTACTCTGGCTACAGTGTCACTCTGCATATAGGAATACTCGCCTGTAGGAATGGCCTTTTACTGGCCCGAGCGTATTCTTATACAGCAGAATCGACTATAGTCCGAGGTCTCTTCTTGACCGTCGTGGTTAGAATGGCAGCCGGCTGCAGTTTTCACAACCGTGCAGTACCTTCCAGTTGGATTGCTGCTTCCGTGCCGGCGGTCGCTTAGAGCGACCGTCAGTCTGCCGTACTTCCTCCGATCCTCGCTCCGTGCTTGCTTCAAAGTGAGCTGCTGCAGCTGCCAGGATTGCACTACCGAGTCACTCAGGGGGGGGGATGGGCTGGCTGTAACTAACGAACCGTGAGCTGGCGGCGCAGCAAGGTGGCGCGACCGACCGATCGCATGAGTGATCGTGCGAGATGCCACCAGCAAGAGAACGATGAACGCATAGCCTGACAGCAGAAACGAGCTGAACAGTCGTCTCCCGAAGAATATCCAAATCGTAGCAACAGTCATTCCTGGAATTGGCCAGCAGCCCAGACAAAGCTAGCTCTGCACGGCCATAACAACAGCCTAGGTACAACTCAGAGAAATACATCCTGACAGCTCAGCAAGAATGAGACATAGTTTCCTTGACAGCTAGGAGAAAGACTCCGTGCCTTTCCTGTCTCTGTGTCAGGACAGGCACGTGTGAAGCTAACATGGCTGCCAGTAGTGTGATGAACAGAAGCCCGCATATACAGGTACGTATATATATATATATATATATATATATATATATATATATATATATATATATATATATATATATATGCTTATATATATATATATATATATATATATATATATATGCTTATATATATTTGCATGACAATCTAATTATACGTACATATAATTGGATTCTGGCCCATCTTTAAGTAGATTATATATATATATATATATATATATATATATATATATATATATATATATATATATATATATACACATGTATGGATAAAATGATTGATTGATTGGTTGATTGACAAATAGATAGATTGATAGATAGGTTGGTTGCTTGTAGATAGATAGAGACAAAATGAGAGGGAGAATTGATGAGAGTGGGGAGAAGAGAGAAACAAACATACACACCTACACACCGAGACACAGACGAGAAAGAATAGGATAGAAAAAGAGACATAGAAATATATAGGGAAAGAGAGAGGGGGAGAGAGAGAGAGAAAGGACGAACTACGCGAGTAAGAATGACGTTCTAGAGGCAGATCGTACGCTAACATCGCTGAAATTTCGAAAAGACCAGATACACGAAAAATACTGACATTGGTCCCATGAATCCTTGGACGAGCGCACGTCCGACTGGTGCTCGTAGTCCGCCCAACCGAAGGTACCATTAATACTGAATTACAGCTGTAATATTACAGCTAATATTACAGGTACTATTACTATTATAACCGCTGAACGCTCCGCGCTGTTCCACTCTTCCTTGCTGCAGTCTGCAGTCCTGATATCGTTGGAATCTGTGGGAGGGGGTGGGGGAGGAGGCGCGAAAAAACCACCGCCCATCTCCAACGACACGGCCGGTGCACGAACTGACTAATTAGCTCGGAATTCCCGCCGTCTCTCGTCTTGCGACTGAGCCATTAAAAATGCTAATGACTTTCGCCTTCCCTAACGAGAACGCGTCCTACCGAAGCTGCTTAAGTAAACAGGAATTGCCGACCAGCCATTGTGCCCGAGAGATCGCAGTTCTGAACAAAAGGCTGGCTATGGCGCCGCAGGCGTGCGAACACCGTCTAATTCGAACGCCGGGTAGACGCGTCGAGCGTTCCGTGCGTCGAGCCAAGAGTCTCCCCTCCCGAAGCTCGCTCTCCGTCGGAGGCTAATTGCCGAGCGAGCGGCTGTACTATCTTCTTAATTTTTGTGGAAACTTAAAAAGCCTGAATCTGAGGTCAGTTACCACCAATCACCGTAAATGAAAACGGCATTTGAAGCATATCGCCGACACATGTCTTTTCTCCTGATCCAAGATCGCCGAAGTGTAAATAGCGAAGCCAGAGAAAACTGAGACCACTTTGGGGGGTCACGTTGGTCACGCTGGGGTCGCCCATATATCGGATACGAGTGATTGCATGTTTTTGTTCATACTCGCGGGCATTGCAGTATGCCGTTTGTCACCAAGTAAACTTACCCTCACATATGAAATACGTACATGAAATATGTATAGCCAGTATATACCGGTGCAGGGGCCGCCTGGACCGCCAATGAACCCTGATGCTCATACACTGCATCCGAGGTTCTGCAAGTTCGCCATTTAGGTTGTGAGTTCGAGTCCTGTGGTAGGCAATTCTTTACTCCCGGCTGCCAGGGTTATATATGCCAGGTATCTTCTGGTGCTATATACTGCTAGTGAGTGTGTTGAATTAGCCAACTTATACTTTTACTTTACTCTAAGCATATACTCTGTATATAAACAGTGGCTGGACATTGGTCATGTAATGGTATGTAAGTTACAAATACGTACTGGTATGCACATATAGAGGATTGTAAATACACCTACACACGCACACACACACACACACACACACACACACACACACACACACACACACACACACACACACACACACACACACACACACACACACACACACACACACACACACACACACACACACACACACGCACACATATATGTATTTGTGTATGTATGTATGTATATATATATATATATATATATATATATATATATATATATATATATATATATATATATATATATATATATATATATATATATATATATATGAACGTACGTATATGTAAAGACAGGTATACCTAGTGGCTGAGCCAGGGAAGGTTGGAAGTTGGGATTATTGGCACCTTAGGAGAGGAGCTGTCACATGGGCTCCCCCTATACGTACACCTATAATTCATACCTACGCCCCAACCGTTTCAAAAGACGAAATTCTTACCTAATTACAGTCGATGAGCAAGGGCCAAGTGCCTGTCGAATAAATAAAAATGATAGTGCGAAATCATTTTCCATTGCTTGCGGGTCTTTCCGCCTCCGTGAAAATCCTGACTCTGCCCCTCTGTATAACTGGTTATATTCGTTGGGCACCAACAGTGTATGCACGTCTATACAGAGTATACACAGATGAATAATGCAGGTACACAAGCATACCTGTATTTTTCTCACCGCAAAGAGCAGCAGCAGAATGCTGGGAAACCCTATGCAAAGCCCGGATATAGCGGTTTTGCTCTCTTGAACAAGAGAAAAAGTGTTCGCTGTCCTGCGTTGCTGTCGACCAATCACATGAGAGAGAGAGAGACAGACAGACAGACAGACAGACAGACAGAGTGAGGCAGAGAAGAGAGAGAGAGGGGAGAAGGCGACAACACCAAGAGGGGGAGAAAGAGCAGGAGAGAGAGAGACAGAGGAGAGAGAGATTGAGATTGAGAGAGAGAGAGAGGGGGAGAGAGAGAGAGAGAGAGAGAGAAAGAGTAAGAGTGGGAGAAAGAGAGAGAGACCGACAGACAGAGTGAGGCAGAGAAGAGAGAGAGAGAGAGAGGGAGAGAGAGAGGAAAAGAGAGGGGGAGAAAGAGAGAGAGAGAGAGAGAGAGAGAGAGAGAGAGAGAGAGAGAGAGAGAGATAAAGATAGAGAGAGGCGGAGAGAGAGGGGAAAGAGAGAGAAGAGAGGAGAGAGAGAGAGTGAGAGAGAGAGAGGGGAAAGAGAGAGAATGTGTGTGAGAGAGAGAGAGAGAGGGAGAGAGAAATAAAAAGAGAGAGAGAGAGGGAATGAGAGAGCAGGAGGGCTAGCGCTCGTTCGCTCGTCTGAGGCATCGGCAGCAGGAGCCCGGTAATAAGAGGCTAAGAGGGACACGGCACGAAAGTGCGAATACGCCGCCGAGTTTGATCTACGGAAGCACAATGTAAAGCGTGGACGAAAGCTACGGCCAGCAGCAGACTTGCCGTCTTCGCAATGAACAGTCACGCAGCAACATATGCCCAGCCCGAACCCTGGCGAACACGGAGTGAGCACGGATACGCTCTAGAATGCCCTGCTTCAAGCACACACACACACACACACACACACACACACACACACACACACACACACACACACACACACACACGGGCACACAAAGCCCTCATACAAGTAATAATAATACATTTACATAACGCCCTTAGAGAACTGAATCCCTTTCGACGAACTTTACAGATGCCTCGTGGTTAGTGGAAACATTCGCAGTCATCAAGCACTCTTGTCTTTCAACGAATTGTCGAGCGCCTGAACAGACATTCAGTTCTCTTGGGGGTGCCACTGAACATATGAGCCAATAGATTCCGACAGGTGGTCGAATGAGCTCGGCTCGCTCAAAGCAGGAGCGCCTCGATTGCAGCAAAGTGGGCGAAACCTTCGCGGCGGCCGCCGCTGAATCTCTGGTGCATCGACAAGTTCAATCGAGACTGAAGCATCGGGACCCACCCACCCACCCACCAAAATGCGAAGGAGCCAGGAGTCAGAGCGACGACTGCGGCCCCTCGCTTCAAATCTAGCAACTCGCGCTTCGAACTGACTCATTTACGACGGCACCCTCTAGAGTGCTTCGATTCGGAGCGTGCCCATTGGGCGCCCATCCGGGGATCAGCTCGACTGCAAACACTCGAGCGCCCCAGAAGCGCGATTGCTCTGCGAGCTCTCGCGGCCGATAAAGCTCTTTTGACTCACTCCGCTAGAGAGCGAAGGCGTGGCTTGAGAGCGTCTTGCCACACATTCACGCCGAACTCGCGTGGCATATCTCGAGGCGATACTAGACGGTAGCCGATACTCGGCCGACGACGCTCGGTCGCTCTCGGAGCGCCCGAGCCTGCCTCCGCTCGGGCTGGCTCGGGCACGCTGCCGGAAGCAAGCGGAGGCGGGAAGCTGGGCAGAGCTCGCTTCGTCCGGGTGAGCGTGCGACCCTCACCTGCTTGCTGAACACCGCTATGTCCTCGTTGAACGAGTCTGAGGAGCAGACGTCATTGGCAGCGACCCCGGCGTCTCGGGGCGTGCTCGTCGCCAGCTCGCATTTCTCGAAGATGAGCGCCAGCAGCGGGAACAGAGGATGCCTGCGGACGAGGCGAGACATTCTTAAGTAGCGAGTAGAGCAGACGCCGCCGCCGCTCCCAGGGCGCCGCTGCGGGCTCGGCCTAGCCGCACTGCGCGTGTGTGGCTCTCGGGTCGGACGCCGCCGCCGCCAGCTGCGGCTCGCTCCCGCCACAGCTGGAGGCGCGAGCGCCGCACAAGCGCAGCAATACCAACTCTCCCAGTCGAGTCTGTGCGCACTCGGCCAGTTTCGACGGCGGAAATGACGTGGCGCCAGCGCACCCCGCACCCGAAGCGGCCGAAAAGCGCCGGCAGCTAGCTGCCTGACACCGACGTTTCGCGACGGCGGGATCGGCAGAAGAGGCATTGCTGCAGCTGTTCGTGCGCTGTTCGGATCAGAGAGTAGCCCTTTGGGCTATGCTGTCCGTTTTCGCTGCAGCGACCAAACTTCCCTGTTGCCACAGTTTCGAGGCGGCTCGGCGGAGAGCCGCTACCCGGCTGGCCAAGCTGCTGCGCTAGTCGGCTACAGCGGAAGCTCTTGGAGATGGCCCCGTGGCCCTTTGAGCGTAGCGCGTCCGTAGCGTAGCGCGTCCGTAGTGCTTTGAGCGTAGCGCGACGTCCGCGCGGTCCAGCGAGCCAGGCGCCGCTAGAAGGACTACGTGCATCAACAGGCGTCGCCGCCGCCGAGTCGGCCGGGCTCGTCGTCAGCGCAGCCGGCGCCCGACGAAGCGGCGGCGGTCAGCGTCGGAGCGGCGCGGCGCGCTCGGACGCCCGCGACCCCGCCGCCAAAAATCAGGCTCAGAGAATGCACGCTTCAAAGCATTCCGGTTAAGTACGACGCCTCTAAGCACAATATTTGTAATGTGCGCTGGCTACGGTCAGCTCCCATTACAGCAATTGGCTACTATTAACGGACGCATTAGAGCAATCCGCCGCTTGCAAGCGCGCGACGACAGTCACCGTCGCTCCCTTCCGCTCAGCCTCAGGGGCTTCCGCCTCGCTAGCCAGTTCGCGCTTCGGTCGGTGGGCGAGAGCGACGATCCGATAGAGGGGGCGAGCGAGCGAGAACGAGATTGAGGGAGCAAAAGAGAGCAAGATAAATAGACCAAGAATGAGAGATAGAGAACGAGCGAGATAAGGATACACACACACACACACACACACACACACACACACACACACACACACACACACACACACACACACACACACACACATATATATATACATATATAGTATAGAGAGAGAGGGAGAGAGAGAGGGAGGGTGGGAGAGAGGGAGAGAGAAGCCGGAGAGAGAAAGGCACGTTCATTTTTGGCTGCGAAAATCGTGGGCTACTCGTCCAGCAAGCTTGCTCGCGGTACAACGTCGATACATTGTACTGAGTGCTGCAAACTTGCTCGCGTTCACCTTTGGTCAAGATGCCCAGCAATACTTTCCACTCGGACGCGCACCCCCCCCCCCAGGTGCGAACACAGCAAGTTGCGCAAATATAAGTGCACAGAAAGACTCAGAGGCAGCGGCCGCGAAAGTCCGTCAAAAAACGAGGCAGCGAGCGAGCAGCTGCGGCGACGCTGCGGTGACGGCGGCCTGCGGAAGCCCCCAGGACCGACAGCAGCCGCACGTTTAGGCTCGTGCACTAGACGGCGGCGGCGGCGCCGCTTACCCATAAATCAGTTCTTTATCCCGCTTCAGCTGAGCCTCGTTTGGCGGCTGCGGTGGCTGAGAGCTCATGCTGCCGACGATGGCGGCGGGCGTGTGTCCGAAAGCATAGCCAGAGGCTGGCGTCTGTGCCAGCGGCGTCGGCGGCGGATTAGCGACCGGCAGAGCGACTCCGTAGGGTCTCCTGTGCGCCGCCGCCGCCGCCGCCGAGGCTGCGGGCAGCTCCTGGTATTGCTGCTGGCGCTCCATAGCGCCGGCATAGTGCGAGAAGTCGCTATTACCGAACTAAAATATATATTATACAATCTGGATGGCTAATTGGTCCCGCTTCATAAATCATTGCCGCCGCCGCCGCACGCCGGCGGCGCGCCAGCGCGGAAGCGAGCGAGCGAGCGAGCGCGCGCTCGCCGCCGCTGCAGCGGCGACGGCGGCGGCGCTACGTACCGAGGCAGCCGCATGTGCTGCCATTTGTCACCGAGTACCGCGCCGAGGCGATGAAGTGTGTAAATTCGGAGCGACAGGTACCGCCGACGTGTGCGACCGCAGGCGTACTGGCGGCCGCTCTGCAGTCATAAACTGCCAGGCGAATCAGCGGCACCTTCGCGACCTTGTCAATCACGCGTTCCCCTGGTGACCTTTATTAACTGCCAGTCCGATGCCCGTTACCTCGCCGGCTCAGCAGCCGCGCGCAGCCTCACTCGGCCTGGAGCCCCCTCGGCAGCGGTGGGCGGGGCTTGCCTTGACCCGGAGGCGAGACCGCATACGGTTCGGTCGTGCGCCAAAGTCGGACGCTTTGACCGCCCGCCCGCCCGCCATATTGACCAATTGTAGCGCGCCGAATCGACGAGCGGCTATAGGTCGCGGAAAATATAGCTTTTGTATGAATCTTTAGGTGTTTGATTAATTAAATAACGAATGCTCGCCGATACGCCGGAACTCGAAATCAGGAATTGCACGTACATACAGCAGTAGATTGAGGCCTGAGAGAGTGGCTGAGGACATGGGCGGCCACCGGGGTCGCAGTCGCAACCCCGTACATGTAAGTGTAGAAGAATTAAATGACTGTAAAATAGGCAAGGTATGCACAATTTTCATAAGAACTACCTACGCCCGTACGCACAGCGGCCACGAAGCTCCAGCCATAGCGTACAACCAACGAGACACAAGGCCAATGTACTGCTGAACGACGGTCCCATGAATGGGCTTTTTAATGTGGTCTGAACCTTAGATTACGATGTATCCGGTTTGCTTTTTCGACCCTCTAGCCTCGCTTCGAGGCTCTACTCTTCAGGTAGTATATATATATATATATATTATATATATATATATATATATATATATATATATATATATATATATATATATATATATATATATATATATATATATATATATATATAATATGAAAATGTTTGTATTATTCATTTGTATAACGCTCTAAGAGAACTTCATCTCTATCCAAGCGCTTCATTTATGCCCTCAGGGCTCAAACCCGAAACCTCGGCCATCTGCATTCACCTTGACCTAGATCATTAAAGACGAGCACGTCAACCTCAGGGTCATTAAGGGCGTCAGGTGCTGTTTGCTAGGTGCACATGTGCTATCCACTAGATGCATAGATACCGTCCGCTGGCTCGCAGAAGGATCCAGCGCCGGCAGCGGCTGCGATGTCGAACGCGTGGCTAAGCTGTAAATGTAATGTACAAGTACGCGCGGCGACGCTACGCGACCTGAGGTGCCGCGCAGCCTGCTGCCAGTCCGAGAAAGGCCATGGTCAAGCTAGGTCTGCGTAGTGCAGACAGTTTTTGTTGAACTGCCCCGAGGCCTCGGCTTAGGGCGTTCTATCGAAAGGGAACAAAAAGCTGCGGCAATTGTGTCAAGCACGACCTTAGAAGCGACTTCAAATTCAAACCTCCAAGCAACTTTGTTTCCCCTCGTGCAAATCAATTGCACACAGAATAATTTCGTGCGATCAGATGAATGCTTCCGCTTACCTGTCGCTGGTCGCTGGCAGCAGCCCCTCCCCATGCATTCATCAGTGACAGACGGCTTTAGGCCACTGCTCAACAACGGCTACTGACCTCCGAGCTAACCTCTGACCCGTTCCCTCTGGAGGGAGGTATTAAATGCTACGAATGCTGGACCCCTCGCTTGCGGGCGAAGCCACCTTCGAAGCGGAGCTCGTTCCGACTAGGCTGGGCCCGGCGCAAGAGTCACCGCAGGTGGGAGAAGAGAGCAATTTCGCCAAAGCGATGCTTTCGCTGCGAGAGCCAACGGCTGCTGCAGGTTTCTAGTGGCTGCTGCAGGATCCAATGGCTGCTGCAGGATCCAGTGGCTGCTGCAGGATCCAATGGCTGCTGCAGGTTCCAATGGCTGCTGCAGGATCCAGTGGCTGCTACAGGATCCAGTGGCTGCTGCAGGATCCAGTGGCTGCTGCAGGTTCCAATGGCTGCTGCAGGATCCAGTGGCTGCTGCAAGATCCAATGGCTGCTGCAGGATCCAGTGGCTGCTGCAAGATCCAATGGCTGCTGCAGGATCCAATGGCTGCTGCAGGTTCCAATGGCTGCTGCAGGATCCAGTGGCTGCTGCAGGTTCCAATGGCTGCTGCAGGATCCAATGGCTGCTGCTCTGATCCAATGGCTCCTGCTTTGATCCAATGGCTGCTGCAGGATCTAATGGCTGCTGCAGGATCCAGTGGCTGCTGCTCTGTTCCAATGGCTGCTGCATCGATACACGCCTTTGTGAGTAGGCACCGGAGCCGAGGCCGGGATTTTCGCATCGACCTCGACGAAGGTACCAATGCATGAGACGGCTGGAGAGAAGTGTCAGCCAAGCAAGGCGGTTTTGGGTCAGTCATTGGGCTTTCAGCCATAGGTCACAGGTCAGTCATAAAGGGGCTTTTAGCTCCTGTCTCCACTGCCCGGAGCCACAAGGTCCAAGTTCTCCAAGCTAAGTACGAAGCTACAGGGAAGCGTGACTTCGAACCGGCCGAATTTCATTTCTTAATAATAGAAAGACTAACAGTAATAGCAGGTCGGTAGCAAAGAAAGCTGAGCTGATTTAACAGCCTCATTTATTTAGCGACAGAAGAGCCTTTACGGCTATCGCCACCGTTTCAGTAGGTGATACAGAATCACTCACTGCATGACTCGAACCCACGACCTGGGTCGTGACGAGCGAGCAACTTACCTGCTGGGCTAAAACTCAGGGCAAAGCATCCTAAGAGAACTGAGTCTTTATCCAAGCACTTCACAGATCACTGCAAAAACAATTCTTATCCACGGGTTAGCGACACGCACGGTTTCAAACATGTAAAAGCCGACAAGTGCAATGCCCTTGGCAGCATGCTAAAGCCATCATAAAGACACTTCTTAACACCAATTAGTAGAACCTCTTGCTAAACTCTCCTACTTAGCACCTACTAAGTCTTTGCGGCTTCGTGGAGTTACAGAAGGAGATACATTACGCTAGATTACTTGCTTACTAGTAACGAGGCTTATATCCTGGCTACTGACCAACTTTAACATAGGTAAAGAGAAATATGTACAGAGGGGTCCCGGATAACAGTCTAATCCATTCATGGACTGGGTTCGTTACACCGAATTGTGATTTCGCGTGATTACAGTGTTATTTTATTAGAAAATTTTATTCATTCTCGAACATGGAAAAAACTGGAACAAGGAAAGAGGAAAAAACAGCTCAATGATTGTACCACAAGACTGATACAAATTAAATAAGAATTAAGAAGCAAAGGAAGATGAACACTAAGTAATAATAATAATAATTAATAATAATTCACTTGATAAAGCGCCCTCAGAGAACTTAATCTCTCTCTAGGCGCTTTACATTTGCTGTAAAGTGAAATGCAATTGAATGGTAAGTAAAATCATGCTTGAAAAAACAAACGAAATGAATAATATGGTTAGGGGTGACATGCACAGGGTCAGCATGCAAATGTGGTTAGTGGCAGCATGCACAGTGTCAGCACGCATAAGCACATCAAGGACGAATCACAGGGACCCACTAAATGCTGTCCTAAATAGGTGTGTTTTTAGGTTCCCTTTAAATGTGGTCAGGTCAGGGGATGTTCTGACGCAGGTCGGGAGGGAGTTCCAGGCTTTGGGAGCATACGAACTAAATGCATGGTCTCCAAAGGATTTAAGGTTTGTATGAGGTATTTCTAGACTGTTGGATTCCGAAAAGCGGGTGGTACGATGCTTAGCCTGATGGGGTAGTATATCTGACAGATAGGCTGGAGCCATAGAATGAAGAGACCTAAAAGTGAGCGACAAAACCTTGAAGTCAATCCGTTGCTTGACTGGTAGTCAGTGCAGGTCGGCGAGAAGTGGAGTAATGTGGCAACTACGACGCTCACGACAGACAAGCCTAGCTGCAGAGTTTTGCACTAGCTGCAATCGCCTGATCGCACATGCTGGTAGGCCAG